>CAHIKZ030001536.1:590000-716011 GCA_903632075.3 Acanthosepion pharaonis | reverse complement strand
AGAAGAAAACGAGAGAGAGAGAAGAAAAGGAGAGAGAGAGAAGGAAATGAGAGAAAAAGAGAGAGACAGAAAGAATGAGAGAAAGAGAGCAGAAAAACGAGAGAGAGAGAGAGAGAAGAGAAAGAGAGAAAAGAGAGAGAGAGAGAGAAAACGGAGAGAGAGAGGGAAGTGAGGAAAAGAGAGAGAGAGAGAGAAGGAAACGTTGAGAAAGAGAGAGAAAACGAGAGAGAGAGAGTAAGAAAACGAGAGAGAGAGAGAGATAGAAAACGAGAGAGAGAGAGAGAAAACAGAAAACGAGAGAGAGAGAGAGAAGAAAACGAGAGAGAGAGAGAAGAAAACGAGAGAGAGAGAGAAGAAAACGAGAGAGAGAGAGAGAAGAAAACGAGAGAGAGAGAGAAGAAAACGAGAGAGAGAGAAGAAAACTAAAGAAATTAGACCTGATTTCCTATCTCGGTTCATGAAGCATTAATATAGTCACAGTAAGAAACTTTTTTTCATAAAATGTCCTAGTTGCAATTTAATAATGAATGGTAACTTAAAATTAATTTTATATGCTTCAGTGATAAATAAAAGATAGAAATCTGTTCTGGGAACCTTTTTCAAGAAATAATTCAAATCTATCAAAGTAAATAAACTTGTCATCTTTAGAATTTGACTTTACAATTAGAGCAAGTCAACAAATGCATATAACAAAGACAAGAGTGTTTTAAGATTTTCTCTGTAGCAAAAACTCCAAGTGTTAGCAAATATTTCCAGTTAATTTGAATATTAATTTACTGCATATTAAGGCTATCTAGGTCAACAGAGCAGATTTAGAAGCGCACTTTGGACCACAAATCTTTTTCTTCAAGAGAAAAAAAAAAAGCTTGAATTTCATCTCACAAAAGTAATTTCGAGAAACATAATTGATGATGCGAACATGTAAATAAATGACCATCATCTCTTCTTTGCACTGTTGACTCCTAATTACTAGAAAGCATATTTCTAAGAATCATCTCTCTTCTAGATGCTCTTTGAAGATCACATTTACAGAATGGTAATATCATCAAATGGTCTACGAGAATGCAACTCTGAATTCAATAGTCAGCCACCTGATGCTGTGCAACAATGGTTAGACATGAGGTGAAGATCCCATATCTGTAAAACAAGATGAATTTCCATACATATGGATAATCCAACTTGATAGTGACTATCCAGAATTTTATTGATGCCAAAAGGCATTAAAGCTCAAGGAGGGTTGATGATGATGATGATGATAAATATCATCAGAGTTCAAATAAAAGCACTAAGTGTCATCTTACTTTTGCTATATAATGTCAGTTTCTCTTCAGAAATGGAAAATGCAATTTTTACTTCTAATTGTGAAATTCATCTCTTAATCCATTTTATGTCTTACTTCTTTTTCCTTTTAATGTATAAAAATAACTGATTGGCAAATATATAACAGACAGGACTGTTCTTTTGTGGCCTCTTACTTACAAAAGAAAAATCTTTAAATGAGCACTCGATATATAAATGCAATACAGAATGAATTTCTTCAAGAGTGTTAAGTTCCAAAAAATATTTTCAAGATGAAAAGACAAAGACAAAAGAAAGCACCAAGCCAAAAAGTAAGTGAATTTTGAACAATGTTTACAAAACAACTTTAGTAAATAAATCATTAAAAAGGCATAATGAATTCTAATCATATGAGATAAAAGCTATTTATAATTTCCCTACCTTTACCTATTCACCATATAAAATTTCAGAGATACCTCATGACTCATTGAAACATTGACCTCAAACAAAAAGGCATGTTGGCCTACAAGATTGCCACACATTCCATAAATGCTTGCCAAGTCAAGTCAAAAGAGCTACTATGACATGACAAAAATGTGGCAACTTATGAAGAGGCTTTTGGTACATGAATACTTATATAGGTCAAACACATTGTTTTGACAAAAACAACCAAACTTATTTAAAACAAAAAACTGAGGATATTTATTTTTATTGTCAATCTACACTGATCAAAAAATTTGCATGTTCAAAGGTGAACCTCAAGACTATAAACATTTCTCCAAGTTTTAATCTTGAGAGATCATAATTGAACCAATAACATTATGTTTATTTTGTCAGAGGCCACCTATTTTCACTTTGCACTAATGCCCTTGGAAAAGGCATGAATACACTTGACCAACTACTACTACAGGTAAATAGCAAAGAAGTTAGAATTCTTTTGCCCTTTATAGCAGTCTAAAAGGTTATTCTAACTAATAAAAAATATACATTTTTACAGTTGCTATTGTTGTTACCAAACAAATAGGATAAGACTTGGTAGCATAAAAACCAATGATCAGTACAAACAATAGCTATAAAAATAATTTAAATTTCCAATGAAAAAATTCCATATTGTTCAAAATAGAGACAAACATTGCCCAACATGCTTTGTTACATAGGACTGATTATTATTATATATCACCTATATGAATAGGGTTGCTTCATCATATGGAAATGGTTAACAAGCTTGTCTTGCAAATTGTGACAAGTAAGTTTGAGTACATGTGCCAAAATTAGGTTTGGTAGATAATGAGGCACATCAAAGGATTGTTGAATAGGATCTCAAAGAAAACATTCAATTTGAAGGTTTGTTCCTATTTAATAAAACTTTTGAGAATTGTCAATCATGGATACCATTTACTTCAGTAAATAAATACAACTCTAATTATCCTTCTAAAATGACAAAATCCCTTATATGACAAAGCAAAACTAAAAGACTCCAAAACAAAATGCATAAACCAGAAATTGTTAATTCTATCAATTAGCAATGATATTTGCACAAACATCAAAGGCCAAAATGCAAGGATTCCAAGGAAAACAGCCATTTAGTAAGCTATCAATCACAATTAACAACTTTCTTTTCAGAAAATTAAATTACTAATTAGTTATTCTTCAACCATATTAGAATACCAATAACGATTGCAAATTACATGTATGGCAAAAATGCTACCTAGCAACTTTGGAAAGGTTGTGCAAAGATCAAAAACAGTGGTTTTCAATCTTTCTGTAACCTTGTCGCAATTTCTGGTCATGCTTGATGTGTTCAACACTATGCAAATACTTGAAAGAGGAAAATACCGTATGAAATTTCATTATAATTTGTAAATATATTTGCAGGAATGTTTATTAAGTCTAGTTTCAAATTTAGATTGTTTAAATTGGTGATTGTATTGAATTAACTTTAACGGACAATTTCTGCCAATGACAAGGATTCAAATTGTATGCCTTTTAAAGATCTTGATAGGCATTTGAGAATCTTTACATTGTTTTTTTATCATAAAGTTTAAAAACTCAAATTCTAATCAGTGACAACACTATTAAATAAAAATGTTGACACAGATCCTGCATGGCTAAGAATTAAAAGATCTTAAAATGATCCAAAACTCTCATAGTATAAATCTCTCAACTGAATGCCTTTGCTTACACCAAAGTTTAAAAAGATAGCCAATCATATAAAGACTACAATACAATCTCTATTCATTGAAGTTATTCTTCCATTTTTTTTTTTTTAATGTTGAGGATTAAATACAAGAACAGGAAATTAAGGAGAACCATGCCATTGAAATGAATAGAACTACCAACCTTTTAACAGTTAGGATCCAGTCTGTTAGTAAATATCCAGATGTGGATTTGAAAAAGAAAAAAAAAAAAAAAACGTAGCAAGGGAGTGAACATACTTACATAGACATGCGTGAATTTGCCTTGGTACATGTTTTTCTTTTTAAAAATTGATTTCCAAGGGGGTTTAACTGTAATACACAATTCAAAAACTGAGATTGAAAACTATTTTTTTTTTCTTTTTTTTTTCCTGTGTTTTTTCTCCATAAAAGAGAGAACTAGACCTTGGGCAAGTTTTACTCACCCTGTGCCCATTGGATTTTGTCCATTTGTATACTTGTAAAATCTGTGATGCTCACTGGTATGAACAACTCAAGGATTGAAGGATTTTAGAAAAATAAAAAGCATTTTTGTTGTTGCTGCTGTTTGTTGGTGGATACTTTTCAAAATTTCCAATGGAAAATTTGCATACAGAAATTGTTGTCATTAAAAGGTTTGGCCAATTTATAGAGAAAAACAAGGCAATGTGGATTTGGTTTTGATGTCTCTAGATATAGCCTCCAAAGGTGATGAAAATAATTTTGGGATTCAAAATATCTTTTTCAATAATACAAGGTGTAACATTTTTCAAATAAAGTTAAGATCAGAAGAGAGGATAATGACTTAAAACTATTGGAATGATAAATCTTATGCAAAGAACGTAATTAACATAATTTATGCCAATGGGGCTATAATCAAGAGACAACAATATATATTTCTTAAAATTCTATTTAGTAAAAATAATAGGGAGAAACAAAAAAGAATATCTAAATCACTTTGTGAGACAAACTTCAATTGATTTTTTTTTATAAATTTTCATGAAAAAGAAAAAAAAAACCTTTGCTTGCTTGCCAATGATCACAAGAACTTTGGAATTCTAATCTGATCGTGAAAGGTCGTCGGTAATGACGAAGATAAAAACGAGAAAAAAAACCAAATTGATTTAATTAATATTTTGTTGTCTAATTTTCTTAAATCTAAAATGTTTTTGTTTTGTTATTTTTTTAAAAAAAAAAAAACAGAAAAAAAAAAAGAAAGTGTTCTAGAAAGAAACTGCTGGATACGGTCCAATCGTACACCAAGGACAGTTTCATCTAGGTCACCACACAAAAGAAAAAAAAAATGATTTAGTTAAAAAAAAAAAAAAAAAAGAAGACTTATGATACTTATCCAATATAAGTCTATTTCTCTTTTATCTTTTCAAATTTCTTTCTTTCAAATTCCAAGTCACTAATAAAACAATATATATATAAAAAAAAAAAAAAAATACAAATTAGTCAATTTTACGAAAAAAAAGAATCCACCTCGTGACACAAGTTATTTTTGACAGAACAGTACAAATATGATGAAAAACAATAAAGACAAATGGCATCACAATAATAATGAATTTTGGTTTAAAAAATAGGTTTCAAATAAATAAGCACAAAACATGCAACAATTTCTGGTGAGGTTTATACATATTGCCTACCTCCGACTAAAATGTTAACTAGACATCCGTACTATGCTATGAATGTGTGTATGATATATGAAGCTAGAAGAGACGATACGCCTTTTTTTCATTCCACTTTTGGGACCATTCTCATCATCGAATAATGGTCTCAAATAAGGTTGCCGCATTGAAATTACTATTTCAAATTTCGATACTGCTGCGATATACCGATAATTCTTTTTTTTTTCTTTCTGGTGAAATCGTACGCACAAGATGTAGGCACACTTATTCACGTCACCTCATCCGACCATTGCATACAGTATCGGGTAGACATTTTGTATAGTAGAATGTTAATATCCGGCAACTAACCAATCAGTAGCCGCCCAGCTGGTCACGTGACACGAATTATACATCCAGTGTTTTATGACATAATGCGAAGTTGAGGATGGAGAGGTGCAGTAGTTTGAAACTTAACCATTTCTACGTGTTTTTATCCCACATTATTCATATATATATATATATATATATATATATATATAAGGGATGTAACACGTTTATAGAGAAAACAGAAAGGAATCCTTTTTTTCATTTCCACTGAAAAAAAATGTAGCTGAAAAACACCAGCTAAACAAAAAAAAAAAAAAAAAACATTATTCGATTTCTTTCTCATTTTTTTTTTTCAAATTTGATAAACTCAATTTTTTTTCAGAATAAATATTTATACGTTTCTTTTCCCGCCTGTTTCTTATTTCGTGGAAGCATAACGAGTGCTCGTCATAAAAAAAAATGATTACGATTACGCTAGACTTCTAAGAAGGGTGGAATTTCAAAATACCAACTTCTAGCAGCACAGGCACAATCATATATATATATATATATATATATATATATATATAAGATTTGTCAAAAAAAAAAAAAAAAAATCCCTTAAAACAAAAATCATTACCAACACCTACTGGATTTTTTTGTTCTTCTTTTACGTAGACGTTGAAAGGAATGAAGTATCATTTCACACTCATAGACATTATTTTTGCTTATACGCAACATGGTTTTTTGATTAATTATTTAGAATTAATGATACAAACTTGTATTGAAAGTGGAATCATTTTTCAAACAAAACCTTCGGTTGTCCTTGATGCCTGTTTAATGTCCAGTGTAGCACGTACACTTCAACAACACAAGCAAACAAGGGAAACACTTTCAGTATTTCCTTACAACTAAGTCATCACTGCCGCTGCTGGTGATTTAAGTTATTATGGCGCTGGTATTTTTAAGAGTTGGTACATTTTCATATTAAATATTATTATGGCAAACCTAATAATTTATATTATTTTCTTCCCAAAACGTGCTACTCCTGGTCTCACTCCGTAGAGCAAGGCCTGTGAGTGAACTGAATTCGACTCTTAAATGCCTTACAAATTGGCCCTGTGCCAGACTAAGCTATGTCTGCAGTGAGCATTTTCTTCTAACGTTGATAAGTGAAATTCCCGGGCTAAAATGATTGATTGATTTTCTATAACAATCAGATCAAATATTTTTACTTTTATAGCAAACTGGCTATCTGTTCCACTTGGGGCTGCACAATCTTTCTGGAACTCAGTTGACGGTTTTCATTTTTTTTAGCATACTAATTAAATTACGTTCTTAATTTTTCACAAGGGAAATTTTTTTTTTAATATTAATTAAAATCTTATTTGATGTATTTATTTATTTTTTTAGACGTCAGAGATTCTTTCT
Source organism: Acanthosepion pharaonis (assembly GCA_903632075.3). NCBI lineage: Eukaryota > Metazoa > Mollusca > Cephalopoda > Sepiida > Sepiidae > Acanthosepion > Acanthosepion pharaonis. The sequence goes on along the minus strand of CAHIKZ030001536.1, from coordinate 709,212 downwards.
TCAAAGTCGGAAGTTGAATATTAAATTAAATTTGAAGTGCTTTTTCCTATGCTTGTCAACCTGACAGGAATAGAGAGAGGAAGAAGAAGCAATTCAAAAAAGAAAGAAAAAATGTCGGGAAAAGGCGAAACTAAATCAGGAAGCCAGACAATAGACAAAAGATTTTATTTTAATTTTGATTAAATTGTATTTTCTTTTGGAGACATTGTTAACATTTCTCTTTTAAATAATGAATAATTTTATGCTCATAAAAAACAAATATTTCTTTATTTTTAGATAGGATATTTATAATTTTGTTTGAGTATTTTTGCTTTTTCCAGTCGATTTGCTTTCTCTTTCATTTCGATAATAAAATTCTATGTATCTATCGATTGTTTTTTTGCTTATTTTTTTTAATATCTTTTGTGAGTATTTCTAAAGTGGATATTTTTTCTTTAAAAACAAGAATCTCATAGTTAATTAAGTAAAAATAAAGGTTGGGAGAGAGTCAAGAAAAGTCAGAAAACTTCGAATGATGTGTCAGAAAAAAATTCATAGGGAAAAATTCAAAAATAAAATATTTTCAATTTTCATTTAGGTACGATTTTTAATTATTAGTAATAATTTATTCAAATAAGTTACAGTAATGAAATGACTAGCAAAATAAATTTTAACGACAAGAATTGTTTATTAAAATTGAAATATTTAAAATGCAATTTCTTTTTAGTTTTTCATCATTGAAATTGCAATTGATCCAGAGAGCACATGGTGCACAAAAAATTGTTCCCTCGTCTCTAACGTAATTTTTAAAAATTATTACTTTTTAATTTTCTTAAATGTTTTATTTTATTTATTTATTTTTCACGTGGAGCAACATAAAATTAAAAAAAATATCGCTTTTTTAGTCTTTTATATTTGGTAAAATTATAAAAGCTTAATAATTCAGAAGCCTTCTTGCCCTTAATAATTTTGGTTTGATCCATTCTGAAGATGTTTTTTAGTTTTATTAAAAAAAAAATTACCCTTTTCGAACAAAAATAATTAAATCATGGCATGTTCATGATGTGATGTGCGATATAAAATGAAAAGAAAAATGTCCCGATTTTTAGTAAGAATAACATCAAGTCGATTATTTATGAAGTGAAATAATTAAATAATATGTTGGTAATTATGCGACCATAGTAGTTCTCGTTAGAAAATTGGTAGTTAATTAATATTTTTAATTGCAAAATAAAATTGATTTTTTTTTTCGATGTTGGCATCACATGGCAAATATGTTTTTTTTTTTATCAAATTCATCTGGCTAATTAATTATTGCTGTCAAAAATGTCTTAATATCTCTAAAAGATTTTAAATTATTCAAATTTTAAAAATAATATCGATTAATTATTTTTTAATGTTGCCTAATTTTAATTTTACTATTAAATTTTAAAGGCAACATTAAAAAGTAAAAACATTTTCTAATTAAAAAACAAAAAACAATATATCAATTAATTTAAACTCAAGGCAACATTAAAATTTTCTATTAAAAAGTACAGAATATCTGTAGACCTCAGTCTGTTAAAATAATATCTATCCCAGTTCATCTATCTATCTATCTATCTATCTATCTATCTATCTATCTATCTATCTATCTATCTATCTATCTATCTCAGTTCATATCTGTGTCTCAGTTCATATCTATCTATCTATCTATCTATTTCAGTTAGTTTATATCTATGTATTTTCTATTTCACTCACTCAGTCTAAAAATGTGTGTATTATAGCACACCTTAAAACTATATTTTTATCTAAGAGACTCTCAATTACAAAAGACACTGTAAATAAACATTATTAAACTAGCAGAAATTCCTGGAATTTAGAAACATTTATTTGCAGGAAATATGATTTCATAGTGACTGGCAAAAAAAAAAAAAAAATAGACAGGAAGGAAAGTCATAACTTTGGATTTTGGACGGGAAAAATTTCAGAGAAAATAAATAATATTCTCTTTTAAAATAAAATTTTTTAGTAAATGTTAATTAAATAAAATATTACTTAATATTTTAATAATTAAAATATTGATTAATTTCTACAAATTAAATCAAATTTATTAAAATTCAGTTTATTAGAATATAAAATATTTGATGAGAAATCTATCTTATTTAACCCATATACTGATAGCATCTGTTTAAACTGATACCTTTTTTTCCATGAGTCTCATCTATAATTACAAATTTTTATTTGGAAATTACAAATTTCACTGAAATATGTTGGAAATTTTTCAAATTTTCCTTTGAAATCAAAAAAATTTGAACTTTAATTTAAATGGTTATAATATACAGGAAAGAGAGAATGTCAGTTCAATAAAAATATTACTAATTACTTATTTTATGAGGAATATTACTTATTTAAAATGAAAATATTTATCACTTTTCTTACTCAGTCCCCATTGCTCATTCAGTCAGTTATGTGTCATGTGTGATACACACTTAGGCAATCATTTATCGTTCAATACATGAGTGACAAGGCAGATTTTTCCCACAGTATGTTGCCATTTCTTTCTGCAGTAAACCAGTTGCCATCCAAGGCTATAGAACCTGGTCTGTCCTGCTTTTTAACCATAGCTGAGGGGAGAAGAAGAGGATTCATACCTTTCCCAAGGGTATTAGCATGTAAGTGAATGTAATGGATTTGACTGAATTTGAACTCAACTCTCCGATTCCACAGTCTGAGCCACTATCCATTACTCTACTGTGCCTCCTAACAGAAATTTCATCCCTGGTTTAAGAATCATTAGTTAGACTAAATTTGAGAAATTTTATCCATATCCTCATGGTGTCAGTTTAAATTGATACATACTTTATTCCTCATATATCTAACCTATAATTATAAACTATAATTTAGGAAAGTGAAAATTTCACTTAAATATGTTGGATAATGTCCAAATTTTCATCTGAAAAAAATACAAATTTTAAGCCAAATGCTCATAATATGTGGAATAAAGTGCTAGTTTAAACTGAATCCAGGAGGATATAGATTAATATAATAGGAAAATATATTTGAAGATTTGCATGTGAAATAATTCTAATAATAATGAAGATTTAACAAATTTTTGCCATTATTTTTCATGGCTTTTGAAAATTAGTGATAGCATAAGATTCTATTGGGTATAAAGTGAGGGATCATTTCACTATTGTTATTAAGTAATAAATTGATCACTTATAATTATGAAATATAAACCCATATCATCACAGCATTAGTTTAAACTGAGGCATTCTTTTTCCATATCTGAATTATAAATGTAAAATTTAATTTTGGAAAGTGAAAATTTCATTGAGAAACTTGTGAAAAATTTAATAGAAAATAATAGAAAATTTTATAAAAAATTTTATTAGTTAATAACACAAAACAATTAAAAATAACAGTTAATTAAAAAATGTAAATAAACAAATAAATATAATTGTCTAAGTTTTCCTTATACACATACTTTTTAGAGAAGTGTATTTTAATGAAAGCCAAATGGTTTATAAAAAATTGTCACATTTGTGTGTGAACTTTTCTATTTTTAGAATTGGCTGTTAAAGAACTGCCAAAATTATTTCAGTCAGATGGATTGTTTCAATTTTTTTTTTAAATTAAAAAAATATGTACAATTTCTATTTATTATACAATCAAAAGGCTGGGATTCCATTACACCCTCATAAGTTTGAAATTATGGTCTGTTTGGAGCCCCTTCATTTCTTATATAAAGAGAGGAGCAGCAGATAAGCTTCAGAAGGGAATAAGAATTTCAAGGCTAAAGGTAGTTAGATAGCAGAAGGGAGTAATAAGTCACACAAATGGATGGAGACTGTTGGCTGCAAAAGAAAGGTTCAAAACTGGCTAAGCTTTCTTCTTTCTGTGATTTTTTTGTCTTTCTCTTAGGTGGGTGCACCTCTTTTTGCAAAAAGTATTTTCTGCCTTATTCAAAATTTGTATTACCTTCTCAAAGTTTTTTAATTTTTCAAATATTGTTTGAAATCTTTTAAAATCAATTGTATATTTTTTGATATATTATCCTGCTTTATTTTTTAAATAAGGCCATAAATGGATATTTTTGTACAGGCCCATCTTGTAAAATATTGTAGGTGTTTTATAGTTTTAAATATGTTTTGTGATAAATGTTTGTTCTTTTAAATTTTGTGTAATATTTGAGAGTTTTTTTTTATTGCTTACACCTTTTTTAATATTCATGAAAAGAGAATGGACATTTTCTCATCTTATCCTTCCCAGGGAAAATAAATTTTCTTTTTTTGCACAGAAAATAAGTTATTGTAAAAGAAATTTCTTTTAATTTACCTTTGAAATCAAGAAAATATAAACTTTAACCAAAATAGTGACAATATACAGAAATGATAGGTTATCAGTTAAATGAACACCAAATGGCATTGTGTAATTGAAAATAATGATGAAAATATTTGTCAGTTTTCATATTTGGCCATTGTTGTTTATTACCTAACAGTAATTTCATCCATGGTTTAAGAATCCGCAGTTATCTTAGACATAAATATGAGATTAAATAAGATTCTGAGTGCTGAGAGTTTTTATGGCATATCCTCCTGGTGTTAATTTAAACTGATAACTTCTTTTCTCCATATATCTGAACTAGAGTTATAAAGTATAATTTTATAAAGTGGTATCCATATCATGCAGACTGGAGCTGTATAGTTCTGCAGCAAAGAAACACCAACATGTGCAGCAATTGACTAACCTGACTTTTCTGTGGAATTCAACCACTAGCACAGGATCTGGACAACTTAAGTTTATTATTACTTGGTGCAAAAGCAAGAGAAATAAGATGAAAGAAATACTAGTGAAAAATGAATAATAATTGCCAAGGCTTCATCTAAGAAATTCAGACAACTTAAGACTATTACTACTTGGTGGAAAAGCAAGAGAAATAAGATGAAAGAAATACTAGTGAAAAATGAATAATAATTGACAAGGCTTCATCTAAGAAATTCAGACAACTTAAGACTATTACTACTTGGTAGAAAAGCAAGAGAAATAAGATGAAAGAAATACTAGTGAAAAATGAATAATAATTGACAAGGCTTCATCTAAGAAATTCAGACAACTTAAGACTATTACTACTTGGTGGAAAAGCAAGAGAAATAAGATGAAAGAAATACTAGTGAAAAATGAATAATAATTGACAAGGCTTCATCTAGGAAATTCAGACAACTTAAGACTATTACTACTTGGTAGAAAAGCAAGAGAAATAAGATGAAAGAAATACTAGTGAAAAATGAATAATAATTGACAAGGCTTCATCTAAGAAATTCAGACAACTTAAGACTATTACTACTTGGTGGAAAAGTAAGAGAAATAAGATGAAAAAGAAATACTAGTGAAAAATGAATAATAATTGACAAGGCTTCATCTAAGAAATTCAGACAACTTAAGACTATTACTACTTGGTGGAAAAGCAAGAGAAATAAGATAAAAGAAATACTAGTGAAAAATGAATAATAATTGACAAGGCTTCATCTAAGAAATTCAGACAACTTAAGACTATTACTACTTGGTGGAAAAGCAAGAGAAATAAGATGAAAGAAATACTAGTGAAAAATGAATAATAATTGACAAGGCTTCATCTAAGAAATTCAGACAACTTAAGACTATTACTACTTGGTGGAAAAGTAAGAGAAATAAGATGAAAGAAATACTAGTGAAAAATGAATAATAATTGACAAGGCTTCATCTAAGAAATTCAGACAACTTAAGACTATTACTACTTGGTGGAAAAGCAAGAGAAATAAGATGAAAGAAATACTAGTGAAAAATGAATAATAATTGACAAGGCTTCATCTAAGAAATTCAGACAACTTAAGACTATTACTACTTGGTGGAAAAGCAAGAGAAATAAGATGAAAGAAATACTAGTGAAAAATGAATAATAATTGACAAGGCTTCATCTAAGAAATTCAGACAACTTAAGACTATTACTACCTGGTGGAAAAGTAAGAGAAATAAGATGAAAGAAATACTAGTGAAAAATGAATAATAATTGACAAGGCTTCATCTAAGAAATTCAGACAACTTAAGACTATTACTACTTGGTGGAAAAGCAAGAGAAATAAGATGAAAAGAAATACTAGTGAAAATGAATAATAATTGACAAGGCTTCATCTAAGAAATTCAGACAACTTAAGACTATTACTACTTGGTGGAAAAGCAAGAAAATAAGATGAAAAAAATACTAGTGAAAAATGAATAATAATTGACAAGGCTTCATCTAAGAAATTCAGACAACTTAAGACTATTACTACCTGGTGGAAAAAGTAAGAGAAATAAGATGAAAAATAAATACTAGTGAAAAATGAATAATAATTGACAAGGCTTCATCTAAGAAATTCAGACAACTTAAGACTATTACTACTTGGTGGAAAAGTAAGAGAAATAAGATGAAAGAAATACTAGTGAAAAATGAATAATAATTGACAAGGCTTCATCTAAGAAATTCAGACAACTTAAGACTATTACTACTTGGTGGAAAAGTAAGAGAAATAAGATGAAAGAAATACTAGTGAAAAATGAATAATAATTGACAAGGCTTCATCTAAGAAATTCAGACAACTTAAAACTATTACTACTTGGTGGAAAAGCAAGAGAAATAAGATGAAAGAAATTTGTATCTAGATAGATAGATATGAACAGAATGAGATAGATTGATAAATAGACAGATATGTATGCAATGTGATAGATATGAATAGACTAAAGTAGACAGATAGATAGATTACGGTTGCATTTTAAATCTACAACAAACTGCAAACACAACAGAATAGAAAAAGAGATAACAACAAAAAGAGATGTACATAGAAACATGCAGATAGATAGATAGATAGATAGATAGATAGATAGATAGATAATGAACAAACTTAGATAGATAGATAAATAGATAGATAGATAGATATGTACAGACTGAGATAGATAGATAGATAGATAGATAGATAGATATGAAAAGACTGACATAAATAGATTGTTATAAATAAATGCCTATATAGATTGACTGAGATAGACAGACAAGTAGAAAGATGTAAATAAACTCTGATAGCTATATTGACTGAGATAGATAGATAGAGAGATAGACTGAAGAAGATAGATAAAGAGATAGATAGACTGATTAAGATAGACAAAGAGATAGATTGACTGAGATAGATATGAACTCAGATTGACTAAGATAGATTGACAGATAGATATGAACAAATTGAGATAGCTGAATGAATAAAGAAAGAATTATAAGAAGATAGGATAAATCAAATGTATCTCCTAAGTTCTACTTTTATGGCTGAGATGATTGTTTGCCATTTGCATTGCAACATACAAGAATGTAGAAATCAATGAGAAAAATGGTTATCTAAACATTTATTCAAAGCATAATTATTAAGGAACTGTGTCAAATAGTTTTATTTGAAATATTTAAAGTGCTCCCCACCACCACCCCCACCACAAATGATCAGTACACAATTGTAGCTTAGCCTGCACAGAGTAGTACACACGTTCACAGAGATCAATATCAGTTTCCTCAAAATCAAAATGTACATTGATTTGAGACTTCCATTTCTGATTGGTAGTAGTCTTTGCATAATAAACTCTTTCATGAGCTCTCAGTGAAAGGAATCTGGATGTGTTGGGTGTGTGGAGTGGGCCAGTGTCTCAGTTGGTGTGAGGTGTGTGGAGTGGGCCAGTGTCTCAGTTGGTGTGAGGTGTGTGGAGTGGGCCAGTGTCTCAGTTGGTTTGAGGTGTGTGGAGTGGGCCAGTGTCTCTAAGAAAATGAACAATCTGCAATGACAAACATTAAAAACATGACTTCCCAGAATTTGGCATTACTTTTGATTCACCCTGTGTATGTAAGAACTATGTATCTATTTTTCTTTCACCCAATACAAGGCTCAAGAGTCACCCATGGTAGAGGGTTACTGAATGAGGTGTGTGATAGGAATGAAAGAGGAGATGGTAGGAAGTGAAGATTATAAGGATAAGGAGGATAGATAAAAATTTACCCTTTACTTGAAGATGTTAAGATTGTAGTGTAGAGGGTTACTGTTAAAATGGTTATGATGAATGAGGTGTGTGATAGGAATGAAAGAGGAGGTGGTAGAAAGTGAAAGAGTAATGGATAGTGACTCAGATTGAGGAATCTGAGAGCAGAGTTCAAATTCCCATGGGGTCTATTACATTCACTTACATGCTAATAACCTGTTAAAAGGTGTGAGTCCTCTTCTCCGCCCCCACAGCTATGGGTAAATAGCAGGACAGAATGTGTTCTATAGCTTTGGGTGGCAACCAGTCTGGGAAAGTAATTTTGTTTAAAACTGTATGTAGCCCTGCTGTAGCACATACTATATTGCTAAGGAAAGGATCATTCTCATTGGCTCACTGATCAATTAAGGTTGACAAATGCCGATGATGTTGAGGAAGTGAAGATTATGAACAAAGACTGATTATGAGGATAAAAACTGACCCTTAACTTGAAGAAGTTCAGATTGTAGTGCTCAAGGAAGCATCGACATGACAGTTTGTTCCATAGAATAGCAGGGAATTAGATAAAATCAAGATGGCTTCTTTGAAGAAGAATTGGGGCCACACTTTTCTGTAAAAATATATATGTTTTAGACACATAGTGTAATGTAAACAAAACCCCAAGTTTGTGATTTTTAGGTATGAACTGGAAGCTTTTCTTTGTCTAGAAGAATTTATGTCACTTTTTTCTGTAAGAATATGCACGCATTTGACAGATAGTATGAATGTAAACAATCCACCGAATTTAATTTCTCAGGACCAAAAAATTCAGACAACACATTAATCATGTCTTCTTCCTATCAGCAGGAAGTAGAAAGGGTGGAAACCTTGGTTTTGCTCAATTTTATTTAATCTTGGTTAGTTAATTCTGGGTTTGATTCTCTTTGGACCTGTTCTTAAATTCATTTTATTGTTCAAAACATAATTCTTAACTAGTTTTCTTTTTTCATATTTTTCAACCTACACTTTTTGATAAATTTATAATTATTATCCAGTTAGTAGTTCCTCCAAATCACGATAATGTAATTTCACGCAAGTAAATGTTTAAACAGGTCAGTGCCCTGTTACAGTAGTAGCCATTGTTCAATACCAAGAAAAAGCCGGAACTTTGACTATTGATTTTACAAGTAAGCAGGACCTCCTTTTTTGAAAGATAAGTGCAACAATGTCTTCCTTGTTCTTCTCACCACCCAAACTAAAAGGCAGAATACTAATAGATTAATAGTTAGAAGGACCACATTCCTCCCTGTTTTTTTTTGTGCAGGAGTAGAAGGTTATCCCTTGTTCCCTGTTTAGGATATTTTCATCCTTTTTTACTCCTTGTAGATATGCTTGCATCTTAGAGGCATTGTCACCTTGCTTGGGGTGAATTGATATAAAAAATAGGGGATGTATATCTAATAAATGATTCAAAAACAAATATGAACAGATACTACAGTGTGATCTGAATTGCCAAGAGGATAGATTTGTGATGCTCTACAAGATCTAGGAGGGGATGTAAGGAACAAAGGAAGTAGTGAAGGATGTTGATCAGATTGAGTAGGGAAACGAGGAGGGAAATTCACTATTTGATTGAGAGATTGAGCAATAGAAAAATTCAAAGTCTGGCAACGTCAATAACATTAGAATGCTTCAGCCACTTGACATGTTGAGCAAACACCAAACACAAAAATGACTGTAGAGAGGAAGAGAGAGAGTATGCCATTTCTATACTGTCAGATTTTTTTATCTAATACTAAAGGAGAATAATGTTTCCGGGGATGTAACAGTAAAAAGATAGATCAAGTATCCACCATCATAAAGACTGAAAAATAAAATTGATAAAGATTATTGTTTAAGGTTGACGGACACGCATGTCTTAATTAGTTTTTTGTTTTGTTTTGTTTTTTTACGAATTGGTCAAACCCAAACTCAAACAAAAACACTGTTTTCAATCGTTATGAGTCTACCGATTGAAAAGAATTTTTCAATTTTATTATAAACAATTGTCTTGTAAATGGAATTTTTAAAGCATTCTGAATGTAAAAATAAAGAAAAAAAAGTATGCAAGACAATAAAAAAACACTACCTGCCAAAAAAAAAAAGTGAAGTTTTGTTGAAATCAGTTGAAAAATGTAGGAAATCTGATCCCATATATAAACGAATACACACTGGGCACCTCGGCGTGGTGTAATGGTTAGCAAGCTTGTCTCGCTAGATCAATTACAACTGAAAAGTGAGTTTGATCCTCACTAGATGCCCCATACTTTCGGCCTTGTGCCACATCTAAACTATGCTTGGAAAATAACTATAACCGAACACACACACACACACAAACAACCTGGGTTTTATAATAAGTATAACTCGATATGAGCTGTCCCCCTTTCATTCTCGAAACAGCGATGACTCTTAATTGTGTTTTCAAATTAATTTCATGCAAAAACAATTGTGTTTTTCCAATTTTTGGCACTGTCAGAACCACTGCAAGGTAATTTTACGTAGTCCTGTGAAGTTTTGTTGAAATCAGTTGAAAAATGTAGGAAATCCTATCCAATATATAAACGAACAGACACACACACACACACACGACCTGGGTTTTATAATAAGTATGATGTTCATGTAGCTTATTACTATACCATTGAAAGTTGATCAAGGCTTAAGTTAAAGTACTTGAGCTGTTATCTTCTGGAGATCAAATGTGTCAATTTATATATTTTATTTTTTCCTTTTTTTATCTGTTTTTTTTTTCTCTGTCCTCTCCTGCTGTAGTCATTCTTGTCTTTTTCAATACATGGAAGTTTCTTTTTGTATTTTAGGATGTTTTTATGTTTGTTTTTTTTTGTTGTTTTTTTTTCTCTTTAAATTATTGCTCCATAAAAATACATATTGAAGCACAAGTTTGTAGCGAAATGAATCCCTATCAGTATGCTGATGACAGAGAGAAGTCTTGTGAATGGGAGATTCATATCTAATAAATGAGTCAAAAGAAATATAAACAGATACTATAATATGATCCAAATTGGCAAGAGGATAGAATTGTGATGCTCTACAAGAACCAAAAGAGGAGGTAAGGAACAAATCAAGTAAAAAAGAATGTCGATCAGATTTATTAGGGGCAACAAGTAGGGAAATTCACTATTTGACTGAAAGACTGAGCAACAGAAAAAATGAAAGTCTGAATGCTGGCAACATCAGTAACATCAGTCAAATGATTAAGCCAATCGATGTGTTGAGCATTAAAATCAACAAACACAAAAATATTCGCAAATGAATGTAGAAAGAGAGAATATGCATTTTCTATATTGTCAGAATTTTTGTCTAATATGTTCATGTATCTTATTACTATAATATTTAGAGTTAATCAGAGTCTTCGTTAAAGTACTTGAGCCTTTATCTTCTGAAGATCCAATGTGTCAATTTGTATATTTTATTTTTTCCTTTCTTTACCTGTTTTTTTCTCTGTCCTCTTCTGTTGTAGTCATTCTTGTCTTTTTCAATACATGGAAGTTTCTTTTTGCATTTTAAGAAGTTTTTATACTTTTATGTTTTATTTTTTTTTAAATTATTGCTACATAAAGATAGATATTGAAGCACAAGTTTGTAGTGAAATAATCAGTAGTTTGAGAGATCAACATGTTGACCAGTAGGCAACATTCTCACAACTGAAAAGTAAGAGTTCGTTTAAAAAAAATAAGGGATCCGTCTCTATATATAAAACAGAGGATGTCTGTGTGTATGTCTATCTGTGTCTGTGTGATACCTTTTCATTTGAGATCCATCCAACCGATTTTGACCAAACTTGGCATATACATTGTACAATGTAAGAGATAGGTTCTTAACATAAAAAATTGATAATTTTTTAAAAAAATCAATGATCGATAAAGCTGATCAAATATCAATAAATTCAACTTTTTCTTCCGATTTTGTTCAAACTTGGTATGTAGGTTACTTACATCATGATGAGCTCAACAATACTTCATTTTTATTTCTATGCCACAGTGTTTAGCAAAAAAACTGCAAAAACAAAAAATCGATTTCAACACAAATCTTAAACTAAAAACTCCCTCAATTTTCAAGCAATCTAATACAAACTTCACTCAATTGTAGCCAACAATAAGTTGATTGTTTAACAGTCATGTAACTTGATAATTGAATCGACCAATATTGTGAAAACCTGCGTAAATAGAGAAAAATGGCAATTTTTACAGGTTTCTTTCTTATTTTTTGTTGATCTTTCAACCAATTTACATCAAACTTAGCAATTGCTTTATAAATGTATCCTCTTTTATATCCCTGGTAGCACACTGACAAATTGAATTTCAAAAACTCCAAAATAATTGTGGTCTGAAGTGGGTTTTCATGTTAACTGTTTTACCCCCTCGGCTAACTTCAATTGAATAAATACAGACTACTTCTGTTATATCAGTAACTAAATTAATTCAAAATGTTTTTTAATGAAAGTACTTTATAATAATTGAAGAAGATAGACTCTGTTACATCTAAACATGATGCTGTTTTTGCTCCATTCTAATTGAACGCTTTTTCTGATCGAACAGCTGGGCATGGTTGCTAGTATCTGATAAATGAGTCAAAAGAAATATGAACAGATGCTACAGTGTGATCCACATTGCCAAGAAGACAGAGTTGTGATTCTCTATAAGACCCAAGAGAGGAGGTAAGGAAGAAATCAAATAAAGAAGAATGTTGATCACATTTATTAGGGAAACAAGGAGGGAAATTTACTATTTGACTAAGAGACTGAGCAATGGAAAAATTGAAACTTACTGGCAATATCAGTAACATGATTAAGGCACGTGACATGATGAGCATTAAAATCACTAAACACAAAGATGTTCACAGATGTTCACAGATAAATGTTTATCAATAAGTCCATAGCCTGATACAGTTATTAGCTGTGGAAAGCTATGATCATCTGTGAAATGAATAGACTTAAAGAATGAGAGATTGAGAAAGAGAGAGAAAGAGAGAGAGAGAGAGAGAGAGAGAGAGAGAGAGAGATCAGTCAAAGTTACAAGGTTAGAGTACTGATGTAATGGAATAACCAGTCACCCCCCCAATGAATGATTACACTATAGGTAGTAAATACCTATACACTGCGTGCCAAATTATTATTGAGATAACTTTTTTATAAAATTTCAAAAACCGTCAAATCAATTCACACAAAATTTTTACACAATGTTGGCAACACTGACCTGCACAAGCACTGAAATTTTCGTACTGATCTGCGCAATGTAAACAAACTGGCACCATATTTGTTATCAGTGTGGTGATTTGAGCATGCCAAATTATTAGAAAGGTTTAGTAAAATTCCCGGAATTGAGCAAACAAAACGTTTATTAATGTTGCATATGAATGTTTATGATCAAAAGAAGCCAATAAATAAGATAATCAAACAAATAATAACAGATACAAACAAAGGCACAGTTTTAAACAAATTAATAGGGAATGTGCTTTCCCCGTTTTGAAATTACTTGAAGAAGTCGACGATTCATAGAATTTGTTAATTGTAGGATGTCATCTTCTGTAATGCCGCGAGATATGTCAAGAATTGCTTCCCACAACTCAGCGTTGCTCCTGAATTGTCTTCCGTTGGCGTACAGTCTTCCCTTCATGATGCTCCAAAGGTTTTTGATTGGGTTCAAATCCGGAGAATTTGCTGGCCACTTCATTTTTCGAGGTCCATCGAAGCCTAACTGTTTCAAATATTCAATAGTCTTGTGAGCAGCATGTGAGGGAGCATTATCTTGCATAAAAAAACAATGGCCCTTCTGAAGGCAACTCTTTGCCTTTTCATCCATGGTTCAAGATGCTCCTTCATAAACGCTATGTATGCATCAGCAGTCATTTTGACGCCATCTGGTACTCTCCATAGGCCCACTAATGCTTTTCCAATAATACCCCCCCAGATCATTATGCCTCCACCACCTTGTTGGTGTCTCAAACGCTGATGGAGATTCTGTCCGTTCATTACCCAGACTTTGCACCGAGTGTTGCTTGAGTTTCATCTGTGAACAAAACTTTAGAGAAGTCAATCTTCATATTGTCCTCGGCCCATTTCAGTTGATTTTGAATGCGATTTCTTGTCAACGGAGGCTTTGCTACAGGTTTGACTGTTGTTGCTATTTCCCTCAGATACCGGCACTGAGTAATTTCAGACACAGTAGGATCCCCAATGCGACTGAAAAGCTCTTGGCTGGTAAGTCCAGGGTTCTTTGTGACACCTTGTTTAAGTCGTGACATGAGACGACGTGAAATAACCCTTGGCTTGCTGTTATCTTCCCTTTTGTGTACTTGTGTAGGGTCGGCGATGACATTTTTCGCTGTTTGATGACACCTCCCAATCATTTTAGAAATTTCTAGGGTAGATTTACCTTTTGAGAGTTCTGAGGTGATAGTTTTCTTTTCAGCATCGCTTAAACTGCTTTTACGGTCCATCTTTTCACTAAATTCTTACACTTTTCTAATAATTTGGCATACTCAAATCACCGTGCTGGCGCCAGTTTGTTTACATTGTGCAGATCAGGTCGAAACTTTCAGTGATTGTGCAGGTCAGTGTTGCCAACATTGTGTGAAAATTTTGTGTGAATTAATTGGATGGTTTTTGAAAAATTATAAAAAAGTTAACTCGATAATAATTTGGCACGCAGTGTAAAGTCAACTGTCTATGAGAGACTTGGGGAAGAGTGAGAGAGAGAAGACACAAGCACGTCCAACCTTCAAATTAGTGGCACTCACTAATAGATTGACCTGTGTGTATAACGGTACCATATTTCATATTGTACTGGTTTTGTACAATAAACCTTTCTTCTATTATCCACCTGGTGTTAAGTATTTATTTCCTTAGCACAATATAACAGGTTTCCTCTGTTAAACCTGTTCTTCCATCTATGCACCAAAACCTCACACCAAAATAGTTCCTCGATTTATTTAGCTGCAGTATGCACTACATAGGAAGAACGAATCAAAAGGCTGGATTCAAGAATTAAACAACATGTGCCTACAAAAATCCGAAACTAAATTATTTACTATCTGATGTTCTGACTAATAAAACAGGTCTTCCATTACAGAGCACTTCATAAAAAACATGCAATTTGCTAATTTTAGTGTGTATCCTTTTCCCATCCTGAATAGGTTCCATCCAAATTACCTACTTAAGATATTGGAGGCTATATATATATATATATATATATATATATATATTATCCATGAAACCTTCACTCTCTAAACAGAAGGATTTTCTCCTTGGCCTCCAATTGATTTTCATCTAATATTTTCCTTCCCTTATATTCCATTCCTTTTATTAATATATACATATTTATTCCCTTAGCACAGAATATAACAAGTACCCAAAGAGGATTGAACTATGTACAAAGACATAATTGTTTTCAGGATGAAAGGTGTCACAACAGTTGAATAGTTATTTACTAAACTTAATTGAGTTTGTTGTATAATCAAGGGTGTAGTTCTTGCAGTGAGAATCGAATCATCTAATTGACTGGCTTGCAATGCATTGCTCTACGTCGAAGCTGACATTGTTCAGTCAATCTCTGCCTGTATCAGTACAAAAAGGCACAGCAGGTGCAAGAAATGGATCTGTTAAACCAAGATCAAATTCCAGCAGAGATATTTTATATTCACTTCACATTTACGAAAGGCATGAATCCATTTTACATGTGCTCTGTCCATCACCAAACACAAAGATGTTCACAGATAAATGTCTATCAATAGGTCTGTAGCCTGATCCAGTTATTAGCTGAATTTTTATATGAAATTTTCACTGTGTAATGTTTGATTTTTGTGATTAATAGAAAAGTTTTAGATTAAGTGCATTAACAAGTAATGAAATTAGAAAAATTACTGCTATTCTCATCATTGGGCGAGAGAGTTAAAGTAGATGTACTCATGAATATTTCACAGTTTTTGTATTTGAATTTTCTGTTGTACCATTGTAATGACAAAAGTACGCAGGTGTAGGCTTTAAGAAAGCTGTATTCCACTGAGAATACAATGTTTGCATATAGTGTCCTTTTATAGTCCCAGTAAAAAGAAATATCTCTCTCAAAGAGAAGAGTAGCAAAACAAGGGGAGACCATTCTTGATTATTCATAACAACCATAATATTTAATGAAGTGTTTCTCAATGAATTCAAGCAACAGCACATCTAGAAACAAATGAAAATATCATGGAACACTCAGGAAAATTTTTAAAGGGTAGACATTTAAATGTTATCCAGTAAAACTATAGATTTAAAATGTTATGCTTTGCATATCTCTCTGCATAGTAGTAGCCATAGTATAGTTCTCCATGTCCTGAATAGTAACTGGGTTTGCTAGGCATAGCCACTCCATGTTCATCAATTGTTTTCTATTTATACTTGTCTATCTAATTTGTATACAATATTACATAAAAATATGAACTTACGTTATTTCAATGTTTCTATTGAACTATTTGTGCAGCTTAATTAGTGTTCGTCGCCTTGTTGCCTGTTTTTACTTTTTTTGTGATTTATGTGTGTGATACATGCATGCATATGTGTATGAAAAAGTTCAATTACTAAGGGGAAAGATATTTTCATGCCTGGGCAGGTCCAAATTGGTGTTGTCATTTTTACCACATGCTAGAAAGAAAAAAGAGAAGGAGAACAAAAGACTGGAAGTATCTTGTTTTTATAATTATAACTGTTTGACAGTAGCCTCTAATGACTTCTTGGCAAAACTGGATATGATGGGGGGTGATAACCCATAATATATATAACCTGTGCATAGAAAGCAATGGCCAGATGATAGCATAGAGCAGTGTTTCTCAATGTTTTCAAGCAACAACATACCTAGAAACAAATAAAAATAGCATGGCACACTTAAAGGGTAGACATTTAAATGTTATCCACTAACACCATAGATTAAAAAAATATATAAACTTACTGTAATGACAAAAGTATGCAGGTGTAGGCTTTAAGAAAGCTTTATTCAACTGAGATTACAAAGTTTGCATATAGTGTCCTTTTATAGTCCCAGTAAACAGAAATATCTCTCAAAAAGAGGGGAGTAACAGAACAAGGGGAGACCACTCTTGATTATTCATAACAACCATAATATTTAATGCAGTATTTCTCAATGTTTTCAAGCAACAGCACACCTAGAAACAAATAAAAATAGCACTGCACACTTAGCAAAATTTTTAAAGGGTAGACATTTAAATGTTATCCAATAAAACCATAGATTTAAAAAAAATATGTACTTTATTTCAATGTTTCTATTACACTATTTGTGCAGCTTATTTAGTGTGAAACCTGTGACAGGTGTTTTTTGTGATTTCTTCAATGTTTGGTCAAATGTTTGATAAGCAGACCTTCATTTCTTCTTTGGTTGAGCGTATATTCATGCAGTAACAATATTTAATGGTACACTTTAGAGGATCATGTGGCACACTAGTGTGCTATGGCACAATGGTTGAGAATCACTGATTTAATAAATAGATAAGCTCATTGTGAGTCTCATGACTATAGAATACCCACTGAAATTTCCCTATTGCATCATTAAATATTTTAACTTCACAAATTTAACCAATTATTGAAATAACCGTCTTTAGTATGAATGCTAGCCGTTACTCAAAAAAAAGTAAGAGGGTACAAATGAAAAGATTTAAGACTTTTCCATTTAACTGAAGGAGACATTAAACACATGAGAGCATTATCACCTCCTCTATCTTCCTATTCTTTATTTTTCTCACTGAATCCAAACAGCGTCTTTAATATGTCTTTTTCATTTTTCCTCACAATCAAAATGGAATAGTCCATTACTTATTGTAACAGTTGCCAAAGGGACTGGTATAGTGATTTTCCAAGCATAGCCTAGATGTGGCACAAGGCCGAAATTAGGGGGCACCCAGTGAGAATCAAACTCACTACTCAGTTGTAATTGTTCTAGCGAGACAAACTTGCTAACCATTACACCACCTCAAAAACTATACAAGGGGGTGGGGACTGGTATATGTGTTCCCAGGTTTAGAAACTTTGCTACTTAGGAGTAGCATGGTAGCCATAGTAATAGGGTTAAAATTACAAGAATAATTCTTAATGTTTTGTAAAATTAAAAAATAGACATTTATTACATATATACATACATGTGTTTAGCTATAATTTCTGTAAGACTGCTACCCCTTGACCCCTTAGGGGTAAGAAAGCTACCACATGTTATTTAGCTAATGTAGGTCAAAGAAGCAACATGGAAACTATATGTTTTCTGTTACTAAAGTCTGAAATTCTCCTCTAATACAACACGTGTTCTTTTTATCATTTCTTTGAGTTTGTTATAAAATAAAATAAGACATATCTCGGCTGATTTGCAGGCAAATAAACTAACATACTTAAGAGCGAGAGCCGGATGTGAACGGGACAAAGCCCCGTCACAAAATGACCATTATCTTCATTTACACATATTTCTGACGCACGAGTTCCAGTCGAAAAATAAAATATTTTAAAGTGTTTCTACTTTTGACCAATAAAAATGCTTCCCTCCTAATTATACTCGCGTTGTTTTTCGAGCCTGTTAAGCCATAAAAAAACGCCATAAAAGAGGTCACACAGAAGTACAATGGCAGTCAACAGGTAGCCAGGGAAGTGACCTGTCACGGTCAGGCTGAGTGGTCAGCAGCAGCCAGCAGCAGTAGCGCCACGCCAACCAGCAAGAACTACTATGAGAGATCAACCCAGATCTTCAGCCAGCCTATGAACTATACCACAAGGTAGCTGTCCCAAAACCACACGTTCCTATTGAAATAAATCACGTAAATCTATTTCTGCTGTTGTCGTATTTCTTTCTTGCAACCATACGCTTGTCTATAACAAGTTTTTTTCCAGTTGTTATTTTTTTGGTTGAAAAAAAAGTTTTCTTTATTTGTGTATTTCTTTGAAATGTATTTTTTTTTCATTCGTTTCCCCTTTTAAGAGATTTATTATTGTTTATAGTTTTCATTGTGTATTTTCTAAATAAAAAAATAACATGAGTATGAATCTTAAACCTTTTTTATTCAGACTTTTGGTTTTTATAAATCCATCCATCTTCCTTAGGAAAGAAGGTACTCCATTCATCACACCATTTGTTTTTTGTTTTACAAAGACTATAACAAAATCTAAAGCATATCTGTCTATATCTCTGGGATGAGGTATTATGATTATTTACATTATTTACATTATTCAGACTCTTATCCTCATTTTCATTGCCATATTCACAATGTTTCGGCCTCTATATCTCTGGGATGAGGTATTATGATTATTTACATTATTTACATTAGTTGGACTGTTATCCTCATTTTCATTGCCATATTCACAACGTTTCGGCCTCTATATCTCTGGGATGAGGTATTATGATTATTTACATTATTTACATTATTTGGACTGTTATCCTCATTTTCCTTGTTTGTGTGTTTCTTTGAAATGTATTTTTTCATCCATTTCCCTTTTTGAGAGATTTGTTATTTTTTTCTAGTTTTTACTGTGTATTTTCTAAATAAAAAAATAACATCTGTATGAATCTTGAACCTTTTTTCATTCAGACTTTTGGTTTTTATAAATCCATCCATCTTCCTTAGGAAAGAAGGTACTCCATTCATCACACCATTTGTTTGTTGTTTTACAAAGACTATAACAAATTCTAAAGCACATACTTTTTAGAAAGAATAGAATTAAATTAACAGTATTATTGTTATTCTGATGGACTGTTAAAATGATCCAGAAATTAAATCACTTTTCTGGCCAATTTCAGGTTTGAACACAACAATGTTTTACCCACAAAGCGTCCATTTCTCTGCCCCTTTTTTGAGGGGTGAGAAATAATTAGAAAACAAACAAGAAAGCAAACAAAAGAGACAAACAATGTTTTTCTTTTTTTCTTTTAGCAAGAAACAGTACCTCAGCTTTGAGTGCAAATAAAGGAAGATATCTCTTGTCTAAAAGGAATTCTTTTGGGGTGAAGGTAGAAAATAATTAAAAAAACTAAATGGAATAAAAACATCTCAAAGAATCAGTGGACTGCTAGATTGTAAACAATGGCAGATTCATATTGACAGCAACTTAGCTATCTTTCACAGGAGGGAGATTGAGCTGACACAGATGCACAGATGCACAGATTGCAGAACCAATCCTCCCTGGAGAAAAAGGAAAGACTCAGAGTTGCATCAGAACTAAGGAAATATTTCTTTGTTGTTTTACAAAGACTATAACAAAATCTAAGGCAGATGCTTTTTAGAAAGAATAGAATTAACAGAGTTATAAAGGAAAGTATTGTTTTATCGGTTTTTTTTTTTCTGATCAAAAGTTAAAAGTTAAAAGTGCCAATTTCTATGTTGTTGATGTGCTCTGGAGAAGAGACTCATACATCATGCCAGGATTGAACAGTAGATGTGATGGTGATTGATGATCACTAATATTTACACATCTGTAGGGATCAAAGCTCCAGATAGACATGAGCATGAAGTGAGTGATTATTTACTCCTTAAAATTGCCAATAGACTTAATACCAGGAAAGTGGTGTAATGGTTGCCAAAGGGATTGGTATATGCATCCGCAGGCTTAGAGACTTTGCTACTTAGTAGGAGCCTGATAGCAGTAGTAATAGGGCTAAAATTACAATAATAATTTTTAATGTTTCACAAAAAATATAAAATAAATATTTTTCATATATATATATATATATATATATATATATATATATATAAACATATGTGTTTCGATGTAAATTTGTGAGTCTGCAACCATGGCTTATTTACCTACTGTTGGTCAAAGAAGCAACATGGTGATTATACATCCCTGATGTAATGGAATAACCTGCCACCCCCATGAGTGGTGGCACTATAGGTAGTAACCACCTATAAGTATCCGTTAGGACAGTAGCCTTCTAATAGCAGCACGCACACAATTTATCTACCGTGTTTGTCCATTCCATATTCCTATTAGCATGGAATATAACAATTCCCTGCTACTAAAATCTGAAATTCGCCTCTAAGACACCACTTCTTGCCACTTTTGTAATGCCAACGAATACTCATTGTCATTTTTGTAATGCTTGTTGTAGTAGAGACTTTGTAATCGCAGTTACAACTATAGTATGGCGTTGAACAATGCTGATGGCAGACACCTTCAAATTTAAATTCAAGTTTTCATGGCCCCTTTCTTGAATAAGAGGATTATATCAGAATGAAGTGTGGACTTTTTTCATTGAGACTAGTGGTTAGATACACTTATAAACTATTGGCAGGGTGTTTTGGAATTTAAAGGTTGTATTTTGGTATATGATAGATGAGGTGTTTTTCCCATGTAAACAATTAAAGCAGGAGCCTACAAAAACCTGGGTTCCTTCAACGGACTGTTTATTCTCTTTTTTTAAAATATAAACTGTAGTGAAACAAATTTCTCAATGTCTTTTGGGTATGTCCATTGTTTTTTATTTTTGGTCCAGAAGTTAAAGGATAAGCATCATTATAATAGTCAAGCTAGTCAGCCTTGCGCAGAGTTGGAACAAAAAAAAGAAAAGTTTGTATTTACTTCATCATTGGAGAGTTTAAGCATGGCTATAATGGTTGACCTCATCAGCCTTTCACTGAGTTGGATTGACGAAAGAAAAGACTACTTTGATTTATATGTGAATGCTATGCACTGGAAAGTAGAAAGAGTTCAGTTGTCGATGGACTGGGGAAATGAATGTGCCTCAGCAGAGATGTCCTTTACCCATGTATTGCTTTATCTTGGAGCAAGAGAGAGAAAGAGAGTGAGGAAGGAAACGTTTGTCTTTTTATAGATTTGAACAGCGCCACCTAATGGGCATTTGATGAAGCCAAGTGGGATAATCATATTTTTGGTTCCTTTATTACTAGCATCATGGAAAAATTCTTTTTCTTTATTTATTATTTATTATTATAATTTTATCTATTGATTTTAATTCATTTTTCCACAGTGTTACATAAGACTTAACTGCCTAAGAGAACCAGAGACCAAGCAGAATTATTATATGATACTGTGTGTGTCTGTGTGTGGATAACTCAAATGAAATAGATAGATACATGGATAGATAGATCAGGACAGACTGAATTATTACCAAAAATGTAATTTTGTACATATTTTAGTTGTTGTGCAGATATTTATATTTTGACCTCTATTGAGCTCTGATGAGTGAGGAGTGATAACTGGTTAGCTTTTCCCTTTTTTGATTCACCATTTTATAGTAGGTATTACTTATTCTTATCCTGCCACTCTTACCCACCTTTGTTTTAATATATTTGTATATATTACATGAATATACGCTTTCTATATATATATGTATATTTCTCTTCCAGCCTAAAAATTATTTAAGAGGTCAAATTGTCCAGCCTCTTGATTGAGTATACTTGAATCTACATAAATTATTAAAGATGGTTTAAAAACAACCTCATTCCTACTTTCCCTTACCAATATAGACCATTCTATAGTCCCTCCCCCTCCCACCACCTCTTTCACCTTACATCAATCTAAAACTATCCCTTAAAAACTTGTATTAACAATAAAAGAAACCAAATTCCTTTGTAACTAGAGATGTGACCTGATGAACCAGGAAATATATATTTTCTGGAGAAATAAATTATAATCATGGAACCATAAGGTTGTCTCTTTCTTAATTATTTAATTTATATATATATATATATATATATATATATATATATATATATATATATATATATATATATATATATATATTAATATTTAGGCAGCAAATTCTTAAATGCCTATAGTTGATAACAGAAGCCATTGGTTTATACCAACAGCTTCCCATACTTCTCGTTTTCACTCTCATGGGTCATGTGTGACGTTTACCAAAGCGATGCAATTTTTCGTTTCAAAATCTCGTATATACACGAGGTTGTTGTTGCTTTGAAATTTTTTTCTTGCAACAAAAACGAACTATCATTATTGTTTCGTCCGTGTATTGTTTGATATATTGAAATGTAACTGTCAACTTTGTTAATGGCTTATGTAAGTCGAAAGCTTAGATAGGATTTAAACATGTATCAATATGGTGATTTCCTTTTTGTCTTTCAATGATAATGTTATTAAGCTTATCAGACAATATGAAAGGAACTTACTTAGATAAAACTTGTCTATATTATTTAATGAAACATGCATCAATATATATATATATATATATATATATATATATATATATATATATATATATATATATATAGATAGATAGATAGATATAGATACTGATAATATTAGTGGTCAATATATATATATATATATATATATATATATATATATATATAAAATTCCCAAGAGGATAGAATCCAGGTAGAACTCAATGTCCAGGACAGAGTAAGAATATAATATAAAAGGCTCAAATATTAATATTCCATGGTTATAATTTATTACATTGGAATCATAATCACAATCCAATTCATCAGACCTACAAATTAAAAAAAAAAACTGCTGTCAAATAATTGTTAATGCAATATTCAGTTGCAAAAGCAGAATTATTCTTACAAGCTAAAATATATTTCCACTTTAAATGTCACTCAAAAGGTTGATAAACTGTAAAAAACAAATATATATATATATAGTTTGTGATAGGCATAGAGAAAGAGAAGCAGAAGGATTGATGTGTTTTTTACAGTTTATCAACCTTTTGAGTGTCATTTAGAGTGGAAACATTTTAGTTTATAAGAATAATTCTGTTTTTGCAACTAAATATTGCATTAACAATTTTTTGACAGCAGTAATTTTTCCAGATTCATGTACCTACTATTTACCCCATAGCTGGGGGAAAGGAAAAGGATTCATAGCTGAGAGAGAAGGAGAAAAACAGATTGAGAGAAATGGATATCTATATAGAGAGACAATGGGAGAGAGACAGAATAACAAGAGAATGACAGCTATGAAAGCCAGACATGTGTGAGAAAGACAGGCAGATAAAATGAGAGACAGATAATACAAAAGAGAGAGAAAGAAGGCAATAATATGAAAGTGAGGGAGATTAACAAACTGATATAGATATGAAAGCATTGATAGACATAGAAAGAGAGTGATGTTCATCTACATTAAGTGAAACCCCCCAAAAAAACGAGATTGAAATGAACCAGAATGATGTAAGAAAAAAATTAGAAAAGATTTAAAAGTCATTAAACTCGTGTCATATCAGCCAACAGCTGTTTCCTCTTGAAAAAATTATTTATCAGTATTTGGTTTTTCCTGATGCCATCGTCCTATTCATAGTCAATGTTTTTATTAAGCCTCAGTTACTGTAAAAAACATGTAATTTACACATATTTTTTTGGAAAAATAAAAATAAATTTTAGGGTGTGCATAAATTATATGAGTAGATCGTTTCCAGGTTTTTTTTTTTTTAATTTTTTCTTGTTGAATAAAGACGTACACAATTGTAAATATTCATACCAGAAGTTGACCTATTTAATGTCAGAATAAGTTTATGCAGAAAAACTAAGATCTTAAATGTAATAAAGTTGACTTTTATGCTGGACGGTAGAATGTTTACTTTTTCTGTATAAATTTACTAAAACCATTAAATGGTTAACTACTTTTTGAATAACATTCATGCTGGTAATCACAATCCTTGCCATATTTTACATTGCTTGATGTTTCTACCTATCACAATGGAGCACCATTGACATACATAGTGATATAGATATTCTTGACTGGAAAACAATGTAATGACATGAATAATCTTGACTGTACGGTTTTATTCTTGTCTGTTTTTTCTTGTTTTGTTGTGAGATCGGCAAAATTGTTAAGGATGGAAAGGAAAA
This sequence comes from Acanthosepion pharaonis, assembly GCA_903632075.3. Taxonomy (NCBI): domain Eukaryota; kingdom Metazoa; phylum Mollusca; class Cephalopoda; order Sepiida; family Sepiidae; genus Acanthosepion; species Acanthosepion pharaonis. The sequence continues at coordinate 684,396 of CAHIKZ030001536.1, read as the reverse complement.
GGATGTAAATTGTAAACATTGTCACTTCTTAATACATCTTTCACGTTGTCTGACTTGTAGCATCTAAAACTATCAAAAACTAAGAAACTACATTTACTACGGATATTGGAATGTCATCCCCACATAAGTCTTAGCCATTCTTTCATGCTGGATTCAGCCATCCAGCTTTTCTTGTGAACGCTAATAATTATGCCTTTTGGAAAGTTCAACTTTGGCAATGTCTTTCTTTTGAAGATAACATATGGTGGCAATTTTGTTCCGTCTCCCAAGCATGCTAGCATCACAGTTAAATCTATTCTTTTCATTTCCAGTTGTTCTTATTTTAACTGATTTTTCATTAACAAGTGTCATTATTATTGTGTCATAGAGCAAATCAAATGTTAACGGGGTCTGGTCTGCATTCCCGATGCACGATGGTTCAACATTTTCTTCTAACTTTGATAATATAACTCTGAAAATTTGTCAGCTTTTCCTTGTAATCTTCAGGATGACTTTGCACAATTGTTGTTCTACATCATACACTTGTCGGAGTTAACTCCTCCTTCACTCCATTAACCCTTTCACCAGGGGTCTCTCTTCCCTGGCTATAAATAGCCGCTGACTTTTCGCCTCTATCTCTTTTTCCTTCAGGCCTGTGCACTGACACCTTGAGGTAAATTCTTTTTCCTTCAGGATTTCAGCTATCAAAATAAGAAAATTAATGTAGGTCTTAATTTCCTAGCGTTAAACACGCTAAACAAATACACACACACACACGCACGCACATACAGAATATTCACACACACTCTTTTTTCCTTCAGGATTTCAGCTATCAACCTCGAAATGTAGTAAAATAACAAGGGATGGCATGGAAACACGCTAGGCACAATATTCACACACCACGCACATACAGAATATTCACACACGCACGCACATACAGAATATTCACACACACTTATTCCTTTTGTACTGTTTCCATGTATTGTAACTTTGTTATTAATATATATTTGTATATACATATATTATCGGTCTTGTGTTTTGTTTGCTTTCTTTACCTTCTTCTTTGGACTTAATCAAAGTCCAACCTTTTTATGTAGTTGGGCTCGGCGGGCAGGAGTATATGAACCTTACTTGCGTTTCGTCTACGTCTGACTTCTATCAACAACATAACAGCCACACCATGAATCCTCAACAAGTGGTAACTGCCACGGGCCCACCACACACTCAAGTCATAATGGTTCATAAAACTATAGCACCAGTTTAACGAAGCTTCTAAGTCCATACTATCAGTACTATATTTGATCTTAAATAACTGACTAGCATAGAATCTTCTTTCAGAAGTGTTTACACCAAAACACTTGTAGAGGACTGGGGGTATAGATGTAAAGAAAACATGTCCGTTTATATTTCCTGCTAGAAAGGTCCAGTTACAATAGAATGTTGGATTTGGATTAAGTCCAACTGAAGATAAGGAAGACAAACAAACAAGACCAATATATATAAACAAATATATGTACTAAACAAAACATTTACAAAGCACATAGACAGTTAACATTGTTTTTTTTTTTGTTTTTTTTGTGTGTGTGTGTGTGTGTGTGTGTGTGTGTGAACGTTCGTGGTGAATGTTGGTAGTGAATGCTCTTGGTCTATGTTTGTACATACATGTATTTTGGTAATGTTCTTTAACGTCTGACCACAAGGTCAAGACGATAATTCTCTGGGACTACATGTTGCAGCAAGAATAGGGAAGAAAGAGAGAGTGAGGAAAACTTGTGTTTGTTATTTATAGGTGCTCATTGGATCAGGAGTGCTGTGTAGAAAGAATCATTCTCCACATGCAGAGAATCTGATTGGTCGATACTGACCTATCAGTGCATGAGTTTTGGGGAGACTTCTTGGAGCCGATTCTCCCAAAAGTGCACGAAATCTACTATATGAAAATATAGTGATTTCAAAATTATCACATAAGATAGTAGCGTTGATTTCTATCCAATGAATGATTGTTATTGAAATTTGAATTTGCGTAAGTATGTATATATATGTGTGATGATGATCATCATCACACACCCATCACATTTTCAGATATCCAATGTGATGTAATGAATATGCATCCACCTGGTTCCCCCTCACAGTAATATGATTGGCTGGTGTCAGCCATAGATACAGACTGATGTGGAGGTACAGGAGGACACCTATTAGCTACGCCTATTGGCTACACCTATTGTCCTCGCCTATTGCCTACCACTACGATGAGTACCAGTCCATTACAGGTACCTGCTAGATTGTCCTACCCGGTTACAGTAGTCAACAACCACTTTGCTACCTAAGAACAAATATATCCCTTTCCGGGACATATCACAATGATAAAATCCAGGCTCTAACTTAGGGAATTTTGCAGATTTAATCCTATTGACATGTTTATTAATAGGTGCAGTTTTAAGTTTGTCGTACTGTTTACTCCAGTTTTGGACATTGGCTTCATTAAAATGACTCCCACAAGTTCTATTGCTATATTCAAATGCATATTCAACAATATTCAATTTCCCCTTCACAGTAAACAAACCACAAGTTCTAACTATAGTGACAATAATAGTAATGACAAATTTTTAATTTTGTTTGACATTTTATAAGTGTTGTGGATACCGTGAATGGAATCCTGCACAAATAAATAAACAACACCAGTAATTGAGATAGAAAAATAAGTGTATTAAACATAAGAATACAGACATGAAGTGAAGATTAGTAGTCCAGGAATGCGGATTAGTAGAAAGTATATGTACAAGTTTCTGTAAGTAAAGCCGTAATCATCTCTCTCTCTAGACCCTTGTATAACTCTCTGAGAACACCCTGTGTCTGTCTCCGTATCTCTCAACCTGTCTCAACGTATCTCCACGTATCTCAATGTATCTCAACAACAGGTATTCTCTCTGTCAGTATAAGTATACTTTGGATGGATCCATCTTATGTAAAAAGGGGAGAGCCCCACAACAAGAAGTGTGAATCAGATTGAAATTTAGATACTCTGTATCAAATGTTGTGACAAGAATAGATGGAAAATCAGTGCTTGGGACAAGAGGATGCTCTCGACCAATCAGAATTCTGTTTAATCAGTCTGGTCAGTCACCTCCCTTTGTCAATTGAGTAAAGTGTCATCCAAGTTGATGTTTATTGGTAATTAAACTGTGAGTATTTATCAGCTTTGTTTTTGTTGATAATTCTTATCAACTAATTTTCCCATGATTGTGATTTGAGAAGACATACAGCAATACTCAAGATCGGACATAATATACCTTGTTGGCAAGAAATGTAAAATAAAATTTATTATAAATAACACAAAAACTTTGTAATTTAATCTTTTAATTTGATATTTACCTGTTAAACAGAAATTATTTCAATTTATTAATTTATCTATTTAATGAAAATTGAATCAAATCTAATCATAAGTGGAATTATATTAAATACAACAAAATTGAAAACCTCTTACCCCTGACCATATCAGCAATTTTGAAAATTTTGGGGTGTGAATTTTACGTGAGTAGAAGCTTTTTTAACAAATTTTATCCTGAAAATCACCTGCATAAATTACACAGGTGTGCAAATTACATGGGTTTTAACGGTAATCTGTAGATTATTTACATTATTTGGACTATTGTCCTCATCTTTGTTGCCATATTTATTACAACGTTTCGACTGTTGTACGCTCATGCCTTCTTCAGGTGGTTGGAATGTCGAATTGAACCCTTTATTTCGCTCACTGGGGTAGACTGTTCTAGTTCCACATGCCATGTTTAATGGCTGTCAGTTATCAGTTATCTCCTGTTAATTTCCCTCTGAAAGTTCTCCACTGCCTTAACCAATAGTCCGAATAATGTAAATAATGTACATAATATCACATCTCAGAAATAGAGACAGATGGTAATCTCTAGGAATTTCAGTTGTCCATCTTTTTTTTTATATTAAAAATCCAAATTCCAAACAAGTTTCTCTGTCATGCATGCACAATTAGTATGTTGTGATGTGATCTGCTTGGCATTGAAAATTGCCTGTAGTTGGGAAAACGAAGTTTGTACATTTGTAGTGTAGTATGAAGGTAGATTTAAAGTCAATATGGATTCTGTGTGATTGGTGCTTAATTCTATGGTGTTGGCCTGGGTTCAGAAATGTTCTCACTTCAAGTTGTTGGCATTTGTGTGAAGGCAGTGTTTGGCAATGTTAAACCTATGTGTGAAAGGCATCAGAAGGTTGGTTTTCTTCGTTGAGGTCACCATTTGTAGGAAATTCAGTCGTCCAGGTTTTTATTTTGAAAATCCAAACATCCTAATTCCAAACAATAATAAAATAAAAATAAAGAAAACATGGTTTCATGCCTATTAAATAAATGATTTTTATTTACAAGCATATGCACATGAATTCAAAAGGAGTTAAAAAGTATTCAAAATAGTCTTTAGTTGAGGTAAAGTCTTTGGTTAGTTGGTACACAGAAAAATCTGTAATTTAGAAAAGACTTTTAAATAGTTGAGTCACAGTCTAAAGCTGTGGTTGTAAAAAGACTTTTATTGTTGGTAAGAAATTCATTGACTCTCTTTGTTGTTTTTGTTAGAGAGGACTCATTTGAAGTTGGCGACTAACCGTTCGCATTCACTGACCGTCTTTATTGTTGTTTCATCTGATTCCTTTGAAGTTGCCAACACATGTTTCTTTCAGCAAGTGCTATGGAGGAAAGAAGAAAGCTATGAAACTGTGTCAGCTTGGTGACTGTTGTTTCTCTGCCGTGTTTGACCGGCTTGGTCTCTGCTTGAAAATCGAATTTTCCCAAAAGTAGGCCCAAGAAAAATAAGTTTTAGTTTTCTCTGATTGGTCAAATATTTTACATGATGATGTTAATTTCTAACCAATAGACACTTTGATTTAAACAATGTGTGTTGTATTGTGGAATCTTTTTGGCATGTTTGTAATATTGTCTGTTATTAGGTAGAAAATAAAGTTTGGTATGTATGTGGGTATGTAATTTGTTTTGAAAATAGGGTTTATTTCCTATAAATCTAATACAAGGGTAAATGGGTTGAAAACTAGATAAGATGATGAATTCTAATCAATTTCTGGGATGAGGAATTATCATTATTTACACTATTTACATTTGGACTATTGTCCTCATCTTTGTTGTTGTTATCACAATGTTTCAACTGTCATGCCCTCTAGCCTCTAGGTTTATATAGACAAGTTATCCCTAGACATGGGCAGTGGAACGAGAACAGTCTACCCCTGTAGATAGGCTACCCAGATCGATAAACACCTGATAAAATCCAGTGGGCACAATAGCTGAAACATTACGTTAACAACAACAAAAATGAGGATAATAATCCTAATGTAAATAGTGAAAATAGGGTAGGAAGATGTTGTGCCAATTTTCCAACAAGGCTTTCCTAAATGAGAAATTAGAATTTAAAATCAGAACCCTGGTTTCTAATCTGGGCTAAAATAAATCACTTGTCAACAGAAAAAAAATGTTGACCATTTTAAAATCCCTGACTTATAATGATGTTTAAAAAATGGTTAAAAAAAAAGAAAATAGTATTAGAGATTTGAGTTCAAATCCAAGCTATGGCAGTTTTTGTTTATTTCACATTAATACTATTGCAGAAATTATGAATGATCTCTCTTTTTTTTCTAGCTATAAATTAAATAGCAGGGTAGACTGTACTCTTTAGCCTTGGTTGGGCACCAGTCTAGAAGGACAACGCTGAATTCAGAAATTTAGAGAAGATAACGACTACATTATCTTTCCCAGGGAGAGTTAACATATATTAAAGAAAATGAGACTAGATAGGTAAGGCCAGCAGTAGTGTCAGAAGTGGAGGTGGGGGTGTGACGGCCTTGGGCATCTGTATAGGGAGAACATCGTTTCAAAGAGTGAAATAAAAATTTAATTTATATTTAATTTCAATAAAGTGTTTATTTCATGTTTCATCTGTTCTACATATTTAAAATGTCTTCCTTTCTCACATTTCTCAGTACTAGGTACTATACCACCCTCCTCCCACTATTTGAGTCTTAGGGACATACAATCAAGGAGTTGGCCCAGGGCACCCCAAACATCACCAAACTTCTGCATGTCACTGGGGGCCGGATTACCCTTTAGGATAATATAGGCTGCAGCCCAGGGGTCCCCAAGGTTTTATAAAGCAATGATTTTAATTTTCTAGATGTTATGACTTCTAAATAGTTTCATAAACTGAAATGATATCACGATGACAAACTCATATTTATTTTGATTGTTTTATTGTTATAATGCTGGTTATAAAAAATCTCTTTTTTTTCCTACAGTTGCATTGAAATATTTGCAAATTTGGTTTGCAATAGATAGTAAAATAACGTCACTAATCTACATCCATGTCCTGGGTAAGACGCTAAACTGCATCCATGTCCTGGGTAAGATGATAAACTACATCCGTGTCCTGGGTAAGATGATAAACTACATCCAACAGCAAGGCCTCTGATCAGGAGGTTTTGAGGAGCGTGGAACCACCTCTTAATTTTTTTTTTTTTTAAGCGTTTCACCCCAAGCAAGGCAGGAAGCCACTAGGACACAAGGGGTTACAGAAGATTTGGAGCAAGATCAGATAGGAGTGATAGAGGAAAGGATGAGGAGAAGGATAGTGGCTAGATCAAGGCAACTGGAGATGTTGATTGACATTACATTTGAATAGTTGGAGACTATAGCTCTCAGGGAAACAGGAATAGGGAAGGGAGTTCCACAGGTGAGAGGTGCGAGATATGAAGCTATTGAAGTAGAAGAGATGGCTACATTTAATAGTTTCAACAATGAAAAGGTGAGAGTGGGATGCCAGCCTCGTAGGGCGTTTGAATTCATCAAGTCTGGGAACCAGCGAATGCAGCTCGTCGGAGCAATTACCATGAAAGTATTCTGGTGTTCCCAGATCCACTCTGACCTGGAGTGGTAGCACCTGTTAGGGTCACAGCTATGGGCAAATAGTTAACCCTCAAACTGGGGTCAAAATACTATGAAAGTATAAAAATAGGTTTTAATATCATCAATACATTTTTGTAAAAAAATATTACCAGCAATGAATTTTGAAGAAAATAATTATTACCAGTAATACATTTTTGAAATAAAATATTACCAGCAATAAAAATCTTTTCAGCATTAAATAACCCATTGAGGTTGATATGCCGTAAAATGAATCAAAACCAAATCAAAGATAGTAAAATAATGGCATTTCTTATAAAATATTTTTTATTGATAAAAAAAGGTGGCTATTCTCATTTATTTAAAGAATTTGCAATATGATTACTTCAAGCTATGTAAATGTCACTAAAATATATCTTCTTTTTTTTTATGTGCCATGTCCTTTCAGGACGTAGGTGATTATGACTCTCCACCTCCTTCTATCCCTTGCAGCACTCAACAAGTTCCTTCCCTCTGCTTCCTCCCCCCAGACCACATTCTGTCATCCACTTGCTTAAGTCTGCCAGGTATGTCATACATTGTTTTCCCTTGTTTCTCTTTCCCTCTATTTGACATGTGAGTATCAGATTCTCCAGATCCTCCTTCCTCATTATGTGTCCCAGAAACTTCAGCTGCCTCTTCCTGATATTAAGTATAAGCCTCCTCCTTGTTTTCATTGAAGATATGTGCAAACAAGTTGAAGGGTGGCTCTGTCTGAGGGGTGTGGGGCTAATAATTTCATTAGACTAGGGGCCCAAAAAGTTCATAATCTGGCCCTGGTGTAGAGCTATGATCACATGTGAATGAGAAAGAAAGAGAAGACCAGTCAAAGTGTAGAGTACCCAATGATGATCGAACTCTCTACAAAGGAATAACTATCTTCTAGATGAAAGGCACTGAAAAAATCAAATAGTTATTTACTAAACTTAATTAAGTCTGTCATAAGATCAAGATTGTGGTGCATACAGTGAGGATTGAACTCATGGTAATAATGGTTTAATCGTCAGGCTTGGGAAGCATATGGCCCTACATTGAAGCTCTCATTCTTCAGTCAACCTCTTCCTGTGTCGGTACAAAAAGGCGGAGCAGGTACGAGAAATGGAACTGTTAAACCAAGATCGAATTCCAGAAGAGATATTTTATACTCACTTCCAATTTGGGAAAGGCATGAATCCATTTTACATGTTCTCTGTCCCATTGCCAGATATCATGCCAAAAGGTCTGATCATTAGAATACCATAGCTGGTGACAGGGAAAAGAGCAGAGTGTACTGTCCCATATCTACATCATATATATATTGTTTGGTTAAATAATCTAGACATTATATCTATTTATTTTTATTTTAATCCTATTAAATTCAGGGATCAATTTCTTTGTGTTGTTACAAAACTGATTAAGGAAGTTTTTGTTATTTTGTTTATTTTCCCAAATACCTTCAATCTCATCCAAGATTATCTTCAGAGATGAATTGCTCAGACAAAAAATTGATGTAATTCAGTGCTTCTCAACCATTTTCAGCCCCTGCACCATTTTTTCTTCAAAAAATTCGAATTGACCACTCCTACTATTACTTTTTTCTCTGTTCAATTTTAACACTAAAATACTTAATAAAAAGACAAAGTAAGTCTATTTACACTTTAAAACTTATTTAAGGTAAACAAGAAAAATATAGGTATCAAAATCAATTTTGATGGTATTATTCAGTCTTAGTTTTTTCAGCTAGTGACTACCTTCATCTTGGTGTTTCTGACCCAAGATATCATAATCAATTATGATGATATTATTCAGTCTTAGTCCATTCAGCTAGTGACTATCTTGATCTTGGTATTTCTGACCCACGATATCTTAATCAATTTTCATGGTGTTATTCAGTCTTAGTCCATTCAGCTAGTGACTACCTTGATCTTGGTGTTTCTAACCCAAGATATCATAATCAATTTTGATGATGTCATTAAGTCTTAGTCCATTCAGCTAGTGACTACCTTGTTCTTGGTATTTCTGACCCAAGATATCAAAATCAATTTTGATGATGTCATTCCATCTTAGCCCATTCTGTATTTCCTGGTTACTAGTTTTTCAATTTTTAATTAAAGTTTGAGAATTTTGTGGTTTTTGGTTTATTTTGTTTTTAAGGCTTATCAACACCTCAGTGGATTATTTATATTATTCGGACTATTGTCCTCATCTTTGTCACCATGTTTATCACAGAGTTTCAGCCATTGTATGCTCCGGCCTTCTTCAGGTGGTTGGAATGTTTATATTGTCTTCAGCATATCGTACAGAATGCACATTCTCTTTTTCTTGGTAAATGACTTTCTCTTTCAATACATACATGTCATCTGCTTGATGAAGGAAGATTTGGAAACTGCAAGAAGCAACCAACTCTTAAATTGAAACTCTGCATCTTTACATTAGAATATGGACTAATGTAATTATTCTATTAATAGAGGAAAAAAATATTTACAAACTTATATATGATTAACTTAGACAATCATATATATGAGTTCCACTTGAGGCTTTGGGTAGATTTGAGTTCCAATAGATGTGCAAGGCAAGGACAGTTGATTGAGATTACAAAGGTGTTTAAAAATTGATATGGCAGGTCACTTCCACAAAGAAATAACCAAATCAGAAGTCTAAACTTGAAGATTCAGCGTCTGAAAGAAATGTTGAAAGCACAAATCGTAGGTCCTGTGTCACAAATCTTAATACACATAAACAGAAATCGACCACACAAGCCAACGGATAAGGGAGAAAAATAAATTTGAGAACTGAGTAATAGATGTTATCTTGCTATGCTAACTCATGACATGTTGGCAGGAAAGTGTTATACTATTAACATAGAACACTTAAAAATGAGGAGATTATTTATATTAATTGTTTCTTTATAAGGAAACATGTAGCGAAAGAGAATGTCACTTACTAAGAAAAAGGGTATATGTGTTCTGTACGATATGCCAAAGACAAAATAACCAAAATAGAAACAAGTCAGTGGCAGCTGTTGCCATAAATGCATCTTGGATATTTTTGTTAAAATTGTTCAGTCGATAAAAGCGGTTGACGCTTTTATCGACTGAACAATTTTTTCATTAGTTGACAGGTGAGAGAGGATGCACAATATTAACATATCTGTTATATACGAATAAAGTGTTGCTGCCGACACATGAGTTTGAACATAGATCGCCAATGAGCAAACACAGGTGATCCCATTATTGAATTAAGTGGATCATGTGACTATGGGAGAAACACATAAGTAGAAAGTAGTGTGACATCTAAACAATCGGTATTTCTACTCTATTACTATACGGACTGCTATTCTCCACTCTATTCACTATGCTATTTCTCTATATGGATTACTATTCAGATCATTATATGGTGGTTACTATTCAAGCAAGTATTATCAAGCAAGTACGATTAGTGCTATTTGAAAGTGGCTGACACCAGCATTGCTCAACGGCATACTATAGTGGTATCTGCGACTACAAAGTCTCTACTACAACAAGCATTACAAAAGTGACAATAAGTATTCATTGACATCACAAAAGTGGCAACGAGTGTTTGCTGACATCGCAAAAATATCCAAGATGCATTTATGGCAACAGCTGCCACTGACTTGTTTCTATTTTACTTACTTTGTCTTTGGCATATCGTAATTAAAACATATACCCTTTTTTCTTAGTAATGACATTCTCTTTAAATACATGTTTCCTTATAAAGAAACAATTAATATAAATAATCTCCTCATTTTTAAGTGTTCTATGTTAATAGTATAACACTTTCCTGCCAACATGTCATGAGTTAGCATAGCAAGATAAGGTCTATTACTGCCCATATTTTACAAACCTTTAGAAAGGTCTAGGTCTTACAATAGACTAAGAGAAAGGCTGATTTAAATAAAATAGAATATTTGTATATAACTGGAGATGTCAAAATGAAACAAGTTTAAATATCTGAGAAGATGAAAAATATGACACTGAAATCCAAAGGCACGGTGAATTAGCAAAACATGCTTTCCAAAAGCTAAGCAAAATATTAAGAAATAGGAAAATTTTGTTTGAAACAAAGAAAAGTGTGCTGAACAGTTATGTAATATCAATCCTCCTATATAGCAGTGAATGCTGGACAATTTTCTCATGGATGAAGAGGAGACTTGAAGTAACCGAGCTGTGGTTCTTCAGAAAGAGGCTGGGAATATCATATACAGAATATGTTAGCAACAAGGAATCTTTAAGGAAAATGGAAACAAAATTGATACTTACACTTAGTATGTAAAAAAGGCAGTCAAAATTTTTAGGGCACATCTTTAGGAAAGTGTGTTTGGAGAATTTGACACTCACAGGTCATACCGAAGACAAGATAGGACAAAGAGGAAAAGTGAGTAACCTACATTGGGTGTTTGTATAATTATATGTCAAAACAGGAAGAGGGATGGCTATTAATAATATAAACATTCCTAAGAAGTTGTGGAGGGCCATAATCACCTATGCTGTGAAGGGCATGACACAAAGAAGAAAACATTTAACAATGGATAGATCAATTTCCCAAATGGCAAAAACACAATTTACGGTTGAGTTGAAGTTTACATTGGATAAAAAAAAAATATTCAGAATTTTTTCATTAACCGAAATCTATTTCCGCTATAAGAAAGTCTCTTTCTCAGCAGGAGAGTGTTATGGCTTCACTTCATTCAAAATGAGCTCAGCTAGGATGTAGAAATAAAGAATATTTGTTTCACTTGTCTAGGATTTCTTTTTGAATAATTTGCCCCTCCTTCTCCCTTATCACCCTATCAATCCGCCAATGCCTACTGCCCTACCAAAATACTGAGAAATAAATATTGTATGCATTTAGCTATATGTCACTGAGCCAAAGAATTCTTAAGAAATTATACAAACTAGAGGCACATAGTAATGGTATGTCATAATGGATAGTGGCTCAGATTAAGGAATTGGAGAGCCGAGTTCAAATTCCATTTGAGTTTGTTACATTCACTTACGTACAAATACCCTTAGGAAAAGTATGAATTCATCTCTTGTCTCTCTATCTATGGGTAAAGAGCAAGACAGACTGGGTTCTATAGCCTTGGATGGCAACTGGTCTAGAAGAAGTACAACTCTGAATTCAAAAGCTGAGTGGTCAAATGGTCTGTGACTAAACCAGCTCCTTCACCAGACCCTGATAAGAAGGATAAGTGGAACCCTAGAAGAAGATAAAATCCAAAAGAATCAGCAATATTATTAGTCCTGATCTGGCAGCTCAGCTTCAATAACTTTCCCCACACCTTAAGTTTGTCTCTAAGTGTCTTTTCTATATATTTATAGAAAAGACACATAGAGACAAACTTAAGGTTTATGGTAATTATTTTGATGATCTCTTCGCTAAGGTACCTAGACTTTATGAATTTAATTGCAATACCAGACCGTTGTTGAGATCACATCAATTTACTGTTGCGCTGGCTAGATGTAGCCATAAATTCTATGTTTAAATTTAAATTACTACTAAATAACAATTTCAGTAGTTAGTAATATCCAGTAATTAGTTAATTAGTAACTATACATATTATTAAAAAGTGACTTACAGTTATTGACTTATTTCCATAAATGCAAATGTACAAAGAAAAAACTAAAATAACCTCCTCTACTATAAAATAACTAAATGCATAAAAATCACTTTATTCACCTTAGAGACATTTTTAGATAATATTGCAAATATAATGAATTAATTTGTTTATACCAATTGATTACAGAAAATATAAAATTGTATAATACAATTAGAAAGCAATTTCATCATTTTACAAAATTGTGTATCAACAAAGCCTGAAAATACTTTACAAAAAATGTGAATTTCAGAGAAACAGTAATTTTGATAATCTTTACAAAATTTATTGTGATTTCTGTTACATGTACAATTTGTTTCACAGATAAAGAAAATACTTATGTTACTATGATACTGTTATGGGAACTTGTTTAGCTAATAATGGACTATTCACTGACACTATAATTGCTGCAATTAGATTAAGTATGAAGATTTGTAAATTTTTACCTTAATTGAGATCATATTGTAAAGACATTGAATAGCCAAGGGAATTGTTGATCAAACATAGTTCACTTTAACCAAATATGATAGTCATTACTAATTCACTTCTACTTTTTTATTATATTTCTATTGTAATATATCTTTGTATTCCATTTATGTTAAATATATACCTATTTTTTTTTGGTTCTAACCTTGGAAAATCACCGTAGACACAAGGAACTTGGACCATAACTGATCATGTAAAAATAGATATTACCTTTAATTTATAGTTTTAATAATTAAAATTCATTTACATTTTCAAGAACACAAAATGAATTTGAACAATTTTTTAAATTTCGGGAGTTAACCAATTAAATATATGTAAAAATAGGGAAATTGAAAATAAAATATATCTGACCAAATTCGTCTCTGAATAAATAAGTATGTATTATTTTTACTAGTTGAAAAAAATATGAATTTTAAATACTGACTGTAGTCTTTAAAGAAAAGAGAATATAACTATTTTTATCTTATAAATAAAATTTAAGATAAATTAAAAAACAAGTGCTGTTTCATTGAGTTGTTTTAGGTGAATCAAACAAACAATAAGAACAGGCAATATATATTTGACAATATAAAATTTGCAAAAGATTTTTTTTGTATTGAAATGATACAAATTGAAAACTAATTTAAAGATTTTTAAAAAAATAAATTCATCAATATAACTAGAAAAAGTCTACCCCCAGTTTTAAAATAAAGGGTTCAGTTCAACATTCCAACCAAAAGAAGAAGGCCGGAGCGCAAAAACAGGAAAAATGTTGTAATAAATATGGCAACAAAGATGAATACAATAGTCTGAATAATGTAAATTATGTACACCACATCTCAGAAATATAGACAGATTCTAATGCTTTTATTTGTCAAAACATACTATTGCAACTGTGAAAATTGCAAATAATTAAAACAAAGACATTAACAAGTGTGCAGATAAAAAGTAATACAAAATATCATTTAACAAACATGCAAATATTCAAAGAATACTGCAAAAATACATATCAAAGCCATATTTGGAATCTGAAATTCTTTCTTTTGAAAAATAGTCAAAATACAATTCAGCTGAATAATTATATGTTGATAAATTGTAGCTGGCTACTCATTTCGAGGATGGTTACTAGTAGGGCGCCTGCCAATCCTTCATAAGACTCTTGCTTACTCATTTCTGTTTATTGAACAATGGAGAGTCACAGAGCCCACATCCAGGTTTTCTACCACAACTATGAAGAACAGACTCTTAGTTGCAGTTTCTGGGAAAGAGGAATTATCTAGTGTGATCAACAACTTTTTGAACAAGGCTAGCCACGCCAAAACCTGATTTTCACACATGACTTATGACTTTGTTTGTTAGCACAGGTATCAACAGCACCCAAGGATTCCATCTACCCAATTTTCAAAAGTAGGTTGGGTCAACCCATGGTATGGTTTTCAGGCAAATCAAATGTGCTGCATGTTTGGATTGTCCCTCCAGTCCAACTAACTTTTCCTGACCGGTCTCATGGTCAGAATGCAAATGTGCCCAATGATAAATTATATATAAGACGTGTGTATAGCACAAATGACTAACAACTAATCTCTTCTACAATCAAGCCATAAAAAAATTAGTCCTTAAGTTTACTACGAGATACAGTAGAAATAAAGAAATAAGATTTTGAAAAAACTAAGAAAGTTTTCACTTTTCCAGAAAGGAAAGTGTTAAAAATAGTAAATTTACAATTTAGTAAAAAAAAAAACTAGTGTGTTTAAAGTAAGAAGAAATATTATTTACCTCATTGGCAAGTAGGGGAAAAAAGCAAATTAAAGGGATAAGTTAGTGAAAACAAAGAAAAATACCAACAGATGTATCTTCTAATATGTCTGACTACAAGACACTAATGTAAGGCTTTCCCAGATGTCTGACTTTAAAATTCTAAGACCAAAACTAAATAGCTGCTATATAAAAACCATAGTAATAATGCATTTGCACAAAGCCCAATAACCCAAAATAATTTAGGGTCACCTTATTGACCTACCTGCCGAAATTTTTAATATCACACCTGTGTAAAAAAAAAATTCTGCTGTCAAACATACCAATCTATAAACTAGTATTTTGTTTATAAGAAAAATAAAAGGGAACTACTTTGTTTTGGCATTAGATTCCTTTTTTATTAGGGAGTGACCAAACTCACCATTTCTTTAGGGACTATTTTAGGGAATGAACTAGATTGACCGTCACTACAGAAATTTGGAAAGGTATTGAAAGGTACCTGTTTATTTATCCAAAAACAAATTAACTGTTGGCAGAATTAGAATAAGGAATTTTATAGAATAAGAAATTTGTTTCACATAACAGGCATATTGTTTGCTAATACATTCAAAAGACATCAAACTTGATTTTTTAAAATTGTGTGTAGTCAAAGAACATTATTCATGTGCCAATTCTGTCATAAAGAGAGGTTGGTATGAACAGGCATTCAGTAATATGATATAACTGAAAATGATTATCAATAAAGAATTCCAGACAGTTGGATTTTCAGGCATTTGTAAATTCTTTTTTTTTTAAAGTGAGGGCTATACATTGAATTCACATCCAAATTGTGCCATCTTCACTATTAATAAAAATAGTTTAAAAATAAAAGAAAAATAAACAATGAATATCAAAATAAAATCTAAAACAAAATCAAATGAGAAATAAAACTTTGTTTAAAATAAAATAAATTACAACTTTAATAATATTTTTCTCCCAAATGTCTTGCACAGCTCATATAATTAATAGTAAACTAGAGCTTTGATTCCAAAAACAACATTTTGGGCCATGTCAACCATTGGTATTTCTAAAATTCATCTCCCCTCCTTGAATATTTAATTCTTATGTATTCAAAATTTTACTGCAATTCATGTGAAGGAAGCTTAAAAGCCATTAACTCAGTCTCTAAACAAGCCACCAAAGACCATGGCATCCATGAAAGAGAAAAATTTAAAAAAACAAAAAGACAGTTAAATATATATAGTTTCAAAATAAAGTAACTATAAACAATTTTTTTTTGTTGCTATCCTCTGCCAGCCACAATGATGGAGAAAGCATTATGTGGAACCATCGCCAGTGAGACATCACTGCAAAAGCCAAACATTTTAGCATCATTTGATAAAAATGATGATGAAGGAACTGCCAATCAAATGAAATCACAATAACCCCAGAAGTTATCCACTGACACTGTAGTAAAAAAATTTATCAGCAAGTTTTCAATATTTAACTAATTTTTTATCTTTGCATCCTGGGCAATTTATCCTGGCTCAACCATTAAGTACCTGGTCAAACCTCCACATGTCAATGAATGTATCATGGCAGGTCGTTTCCCAAATCAACAATGTTTCAAAAATATAAATAGAGAATTAAAAGAAAATAAGAAAAAATTTGAATGAAAGCTAAAGATTTCGTTCAAATATTTTATTGAAATAAATTTATTCAAATATTTTGTTCCTATGTTCCTTTCTATACAAAATACAACTGATATATTCCGTGATATTAAAATAAATAAAAACAATAAGTGGATACTAGAAGATTAAAAAAAAATAAACAAAGTCCAATATGAAATGCATTTAAGTTATAAACACAGGTCAATCTAGTAGTGAGTGCCATATAATTGGAAGGTCGAATTGCTTGTGTCTTCTTCTCTCAAAACTTTCTCAAAGTCTCCATAGACAGAAAAATTAAAGGTAGTTATTACCTATAGTTTAATAATATCATGGGGTGAACTTTAAAGGAAGAAATATAAATATATTTATAATATACTTTTTATATACTATGAATATACTTTGATCATTTTAATTATGAAATAATAATGCAAAATGAAATTTGAGTTCACTAGAAAACAATTCACTGTTAATAACTCATTCTTGAATTGCCCCCTTATTCTGTTGGTATATAGTAAGCCAAAGGGTGCACATCCTATGCATGCTCTACCAAAATATTACCATGCCCCACTGGTTGGGGATGCACCCCATGTTGGAAATCAGTGAGCTAGATAAATAATTATATTTGAGAAAATAAGGCCTGCTTTCAGTGTTTTGTATGAGTGTGATGACCAGCCTTTAAATCAGGGATGACTGAAAGTAATAGTGTGGATTGACTTTCCTAAAAAAGAAAAAAAATCCTTAGGGGGCGCTCCTTAAGCCTATAAATAGGGAATGATATTCTCCCCCATTCTCTTTTTACAACTCTGGCTAGATGTAGTTGCATGTGGAAAAAAATCTTACTTTTATATTCTTTCACAAACGTGTCTATCAGGCCTACACAATCTTCACATGCACAAACACACCCTCTCTTATTTAAATAATTTATGAAACTAGTCTTTAAGTTTTTTCTTCCTTCATTGCAATTGTAATACTTTTGTTAATATGTAGTACAAAAAAAAAGCCATAAACTTATTGTAGCAATTAATGCCTGCAATCAGTTTCTTCTGTCTTCTTTGTTTACGACACTTGTAGCCAATTCAACACAGCTGTTTGGGTATCAATCAATGGGCTTAGTAGAACCAAAAAAGAATCAGTTCACCAACACAAAGTTAAATCGAAAATCTGTTGTTCAGCAGGCAATATAGTCATGAAAAACAGGATCAGAAATCTAACCTTCACTTCACAACAACAGGAACGCACTTTCACCCACCAAACTCAAACATCATCCTCCCATTAAGAAAAAAACAACAGCCTTTATTCACCAAGGGATTTTTCTGATTGGCCACACCATTCTGGGAGGAAAGAAGATTAGCATAGTTTCTCAGATGTTTAAAGTAGAAGATTTTTGCTATTTTTTTCTTTAATTTTCCTTTGGCAGTCCACGGACAAACCACAAACTCTTTTTCGAGGTAGGTGATTTTCTCTTTTGCTACATAATACATGCATTGTCATTTGTTTTTATATTATTTTATGTTACTCATTTATTACTTGGACTCACATTTGAGTCCATAATAATTGTTATGGGAAAATAATAGCAGGAGACATGTGTGTTTTCTACATAAACACAACAAGTACTCCAGTAACAATAGTATCTTATCCTTTTATGTGAGTTCTGACACTCAGTTTTTGGGTGTGTATATATATATATATATATATATATATATATATATATATATATATATATATATGTGCTATGATGGCCTAGAATAAGAGATCCGACTAATGTCAAATCAGTCAGGTGTCGATCCCTTCTTGAAACATTTGGATGTATAGCCACACTGAGGAGCTGTGATACAGTGAAACAGTCTATCTGTGGATGACTGTATATGCTCCCGGAAATCTGGTTGAGCACTCTAGGATAAAAGGTGGTTTTAAAAAACAGCAGCTCCTACTGCTATCAAGTATTACTCTTCAAGTAAAACTGAACTGAGTTCTATGAGCTGCTGCTGGCTTGTTTCATATAGAGAAAGACGTTAAAATTCTCTTCCTTCCCTGCTGTGCAATGATGGCCTAGAGGTAAGAGATCTGACAGCTGTCAAATCAGTCGGGTCTTGATCCTGGTTTGAAGCAACACTGAGGAGCTGTGATAGAGCAAAACAGTCTGTCTGTGGATGATTATATATATATATATATATATATATATATATATATATATATGACAATATTCTCCACACGTGACAGTAACTGACGTTATTTTCAGTTAACAATATGAAAATAGCGTTCTCTACATTCTTCCAGTTGCTAAGAACATTCTGTTTTTTTGTTATTATTAGTTACTTTGTTTAATTAAATTCATTTTGTTTTTTGCTTTGAGAAAGTCCACATTGGACGAAACGTGTCAGCAACTACTACAGTTTTCCTATTGTCATTTATATTTATAAATATTGTCTTTTCCACAGGTTGACTCTGAGAAATTTTCATATATATATATATATATATATATATATATATATATATAGATAGATAGATATTTAAGAAAATGGTCATAAATAAAAAGAAATGATTTATTTTTTCTTGACCAATATGTACAATGTGTAAAAAAGCATTGGAAATATTAATAATGCATAGTTTAGATTAACATCCTAAAATTATCCGTCTATAACTCTGAGATGAAGTATTATGATTACTGACATTATTTCCATTATTCAGACTGTTATCCTTACCTTCATTGCCATATTCACAATGTTTCAGTCATTGCACGTTTAGCCTTCTTCAGATGATTGGAATTTCAACCCTTTATACATTATTTACATTATTCGGACTATTGTCCTATCTTTGTCACCATATTTATTACAACGTTTCGGCATTAGATTTATAATACCCAGAAATTCCTACACAGATGTCCTCAAGGACACATGGCACAGTGGATAAAGGTGTTGGTTAAGACCAAAAGAGTGCGAGGTCAATAGCGGTTAAGTGGAGAACTTTCAGAGGAAATTAACAGGAGATAAGTGATAACTGACATCCATTAAAATATGGCACGTTCAACTAGAACAGTCTACCCCAGTGAGCGAAATAAAGTTTAGTTCGACATTCCAACCACCTGAAGAAGCGTACAAATATGGCAACAAAGATGAGGACAATAGTCCGAATAATGTAAATTATGTACATAATACCTCATCTCAGAAATATAGACAGATACTGAACCCTTTATTTTGTCCACTGGGGTAGATTGTTCTAGTTCTACACATATGTATATGAATACAATATGGGAATTAGTAATAAAGAGTGCCAGGGAAATGCAATGAATAACAACAAATAATTGCAATATAAGCTCTGGTAAAAAATATGCAATAATAATAACAGAAAAATTGCAGTCTGATCACTGATAAAAAAATAGTTGCTGAGATATTAGATTTAAAAGTCTCAGAAATTTATACACAGATGGCCCAGTGAATAAATGTGTTGGTTAGATCTAGTGACTAGATCCAAGAAGTTGTGAGTTCAATACCAGGTTGCATGAGAGAGAAATAACTGAGACAACTGAGTTTGAAATTCCAATCATCTGAAGATGGCCAGAGCGTACAATGGCCGAAACGTTGCAAATATGGCAATGAAGATGAGGATAACAGTTCAAATGGTGTAAATGATGTAAGTAATCCTAAAAACATTGTTTTTAGAGTATTTTGGTGGAGTTGACAATAATTGGATTCTGACCCCAGATAAAATGCCTTCCTGTTCCACCTACAAAAATATCACCTCATAGTAAATGAATGAAAAAAAAAAGTGGAAATTCAATTCAAACAATGTGTGAACAAAAAACAAGAAGATAAATGTGGTTTCAGGAACAGTTAATTATTTTTAAGAAATAATACAAAACATTTGTCTTTGAAGACAGTGTGCTGTGAAGTGAAATGTATATTTTTTATTGAACAAGAAATCAGAGTCAGTCATGAGTAAAAGGAAGTCATAAAAAGTCTATGAGTGTATGCATGTGTGTGTGTATGGATAAATTACAAAGGGGTATTTTGCAGGGAAAACAGTTGGGCTTCCCAATTAACAGAGCTCTTCCATTCAGTAGATGTTTTAAAGAGAGATTTCTCTGCTTGTTCCCACAAGGAATGAGAAATATGAATGTCAAACTGCTAGGACTGGTGCAAGTCTTCTGTGTAGTTTTTTGTTTGGATAGGTGTCTTGAAGAGAGATTTCTTGGCCTGTTACCATGGGAGGAATAAGAAATTTGAGTGTGAAATTTCTAGGTCTGGTATGTGTCTTCTGCAGCAAGGATTGTGAGTAGTCTTTCCTTTGGATAGGTGTCTCAAAGAGAGATTTCTTGGCCTGTTGTGAGTACTTTTTCCTTTGGGCAGGTGTCTCAAAGGGGGACTTCTCCACTTTTTCCCATGTGGTACAAGAAATCTCAGTTTCAAGCTGCCAGGAGTGCCACATGTCTTTTGCAGCAAGCATTGTATATTGTTCTTTGAGATGACCTTGAAGGTAGCAGCCACCGAAAAGTAAAAGTGGAAAAAGAAACCAAATAAGGCCTGGCCAACATTTTTATGATTTCTGGGACTTCTTGTTGGACCAGGCTGATTACTGCAATTGCTGCTACTGCTGAATTGAGCAAAGTAAGTGATATAATGGAATAACCTGTCACCCCCATGAATGACTACACTATAGGTAGTAACTACCTATAAGTGTCTGTAAGTCAATGGTCTATGGGGACTAGCTGGGATCTGTTGAGTACGACTCAGACTTACTTGAGAACTACCAAACTTCCAATAGTAGCACTCACTACTGGATTGACTTGCGATGACCTTGTGCATAACTGTTACCTTTATTCTTATTGTACTGGTTTTGTACAATAAACCTTTACTCATTTTATCCAGCTTTTTTTTCAAACATATATTTCTATTAGCATGGAATATAACCATAAGGAAACCTCCACAGGCCATAATAGCCAACAAATAAGATAGCTATTGTAATTAATTT
Organism: Acanthosepion pharaonis; assembly: GCA_903632075.3. Lineage (NCBI taxonomy): Eukaryota > Metazoa > Mollusca > Cephalopoda > Sepiida > Sepiidae > Acanthosepion > Acanthosepion pharaonis. Next base: position 663,017 of record CAHIKZ030001536.1, on the reverse strand, counting down.
AATAATCAATTTTTTAACAACTCTTTTAGCTAACTCCCTATTGTTAAGGATCAGGAATGTGTGTTTGTGCATATGTAATTGGACATGTATGTGCGCTTGTGTGGTAATATGGTAGAATAAGGTTTGCACTCAATTTCTCACAAAATTCTTTTAAATGGAAGGTGAAAATCAAAAAAAAATGCCCGAGGAAAAAAAAACAGGGCATTATCATTATTATTAATATGTTTATTAAATAATTTCAAAGTACTATGTTTGTCATGGGTTTAGTATGAAAAAAATAAAAACCATTTTTACAAATGAGTCATCAGTCATTTGTACAAATAGTATGGATCCTGAAATGAACACTGTAATTGGAGACATACCAGACAGTAAGAGACAAGGCAACAACCAATTAAGCAGAAACAAGCATTTAAAAATGCACAAAATTGATGCAATCATTTGTCTTTTTTTTTTTATTATACAGAATAAAGAAATGTAATTATGATGAGCAGAGAGAACTGCAAGATCAACAACAACAGCAACAACACTTCTTTAAGTTTAATAGGAACATTAAATGGATATTTTATTAGAAAAAGATTTTCAGCAAATAGTCTTTATTTAAGTCATCCCAAAATTGGACTAACCATTCTCATTTCTAACAGAAACAAAATTAACACACATCAATGGCATTCGACTCAATATGATTTGGGGGGAGGGAGGGGGAGAGAATAATTGTTCCCACCATCCTTACCCAGGAGATGAACCATTTAAAAAAAATTATTTAAAAATTTAAATGAATGTAAGGAATCGGACATTTTACAATTAATAAAGCCAGTAAGAACTACAGGACAGGAAGCTAATACAGACAATATCCCCTCCCCCCTAAAAAGATCTAAAATTCAGTAAATTTTGGTAGGGAGAAGGAAAAGGAGAAAAAAAAATAAAAAAAATAATAGGGATGGATGTGCAAAAAAAAAAAAAAAAAAAATCTTTTAAATGGAAGGTGAGAAATAAAAAAAAAAAAAAAAAAATAAAAAATGATGGCATTATTATTATTATTATTATGATTATTATTAATATGATTATTAAATATTTTCAAAAAGTGCTAAAGAGCCAGTGCAAGATTGGTTAGGAAAAAAAAAATTGTTTTGATTATAGAGAATGACAAAAACAAATAGAATTCTCATTAATTCTTCAAGTGCTGCTGAAAAGAATTTTGACGGATTAAAAAAAGAAAAATAGAGATTAAGACTGCAAGGACAATGTAACAAGGTTTGAGTGTAGAAATGAAATAAGCCTATCAGTCAATGTACGTATTTGTGTGTATATTCAAGAGAGAAAGTGTTAACTGTCAAAAACACCTTCTTGCTCTCTGGCTGGACATAGCAGTTGGACATAGAATCCAACAAGCTGCCACAAGAATAACGGTCAGATTCTTTAAGTCAAACTGTCAAAATACAAAAAGAAACCAACACGAGTGAAATAGAAATTCCAAAATTAAAAAGCCACTAAATAGCTTTTGGATGGAAGCATACTTGCAAGACTGAGCATTGGACGGATAACATTTCCATGTAGAGTTTGCAAGCAAGAAAAAAAACCTGCCAATTGTGATCAAACTGTTTGTTCTACAAGCAGAAAGGAACAAGAAGAAAATGGCAATCCTTTCACATGTCTTCATTAGTTGCCTAGCAACAAAGCTAGCCTTTAAGAATTAATGCACGGAAGGTGAGGTAAGAGTAACAGTAATATCAGATAAAAGCAAAAAGCTAAAATTGTTTCAAAGGAATCTTGAAGGGAAAAAACAGAAACTAGATTTCCACCCAAACTATTAAATGCCCCAAAACATCATTTGTTACCATAGTAACAGAATAGCCAACTTAGTCATAAAAAAAAAAATAATACTTAAGTTTCAAGCAATCATTTCTTACAAACCTACAGAGATTTTAATTTTCCCATAATGCACCATTGATGCAATGTGGAATCATTTAATTTATAGCAATGGCTTACAAACCATAAATTTCTATTTTTAAAGAATATTTTGATATCAAGTGGTAAATTCTTTCCAAGATGGTTATGAAATAAAATATTTAAAGTGGACGTAATCTCTTAACACATGTTGGTTCATAAATTCTCATCTCAATCTATTTCAAAAGTACTTGAGAACTACCAACCGCAAAATCAGGTTTCAATGCTCCCATCAAAGACTTCCTTATTAAAAACCAGAATACAACAAAATTTAATATATTTTAAAAATTCTAACTCGATAGTCCTAATAATAAACAATTACTTCACATTACAAAATTGTTAACCTACAAGCTCCCAAAGTCAAAAATCTCTATACTGGATGGAAAACACTAGCAATTTTCCCCGCAGGTGGACCACATAGGAACCAATATACTAAACATTTACATCAAAATACATTATATGAAAAGACCATGATTTTTACTTTTCATATACAATTGTTTACCAAACAGGTAAATTATTTACATTATTTGGACTATTGTCCTCATCTTTGTTGCCATATTTATCAAATTTCAGCCGTTGTACACTTATTAGACATCAGGTTGTTTGGAATAAATGCAAACTGAACCCTTTATTTCGATTGGTTGACTGTTCTAGTTCCATGTGCCATGTCTAACAATGTCAATCATGGCATGTGGAACTAGAACAGTCTACCCCAGTGAGCGAAATAAAGGGTTCAGTTCGACTTAAGTTTACTCAAAGATGGACTGAAAACAAAATCCCTATGAAACTCCAATAGCTGAGTGGATTTAAAAGGAAGGAATTTATCTCCTTATCTTCTAAAGATGTGTGAGAAATCAGATTGTTACAGTACACTGTCTTTATGACTGTCTAAAATCATTTATAAAACTTTTATGTTACCCACTTCAAAGGCAAACTGGAGACATGAATCCTGAAACAAGAACACTTAAATTTACTCAAATATGGACTGCAGACAAAATTCCTAAAAAACTCAGACAACAAAGGGAACTTAAACAAAATTAGCTTCTAAAGATGTGTGAGAAATTAGATTGTTACACATGCAGAAATGTTTGCCAACACCAGTTACATCCAAGTTTTTCCCATAAGCAGCTGGACAATTTGGCATGTCTAGATACAAGCCTCTCTGCAACTGGTCAAAATCTGGGTTTTTGTAAGATGCCTCATGGCAATAAAAGCAAAGTAAAACCAGCAGTCAGCAGTTGGCAGGACACAGTATCTTGTGAAGTTGGTCCAGTGGGCATTTCTTTCCCCTCTCTGCCTATTAACCCCCTGGGTGCTGGGAGAGCAATTGGTTAGGTGTAAGAAAGAAAGAAAGAAAGAAAGAAAGAAAGAAGGGAAAATAGAAGAGACGATAACACTCTTATGTGTTTAACATCTGTTCCAGTGAAATGGAAAAGTTGCTGTTATAGACAAGCGTATGGTTGCAAGAAGGAAATACAACAGCAGAAATAGATTTACATGATTTATTTCAATAGGAACATGTGGGTTTGGGACAGCTACCTTGTGGTATAGTTCATAAGCCGGCTTCCTATCTTGCTTGATCTCTCATAGTAGTTCTCACTGGTTGGCGTGGCGCTCCTCCTGCTGACTGCTGCTGACTGACCATGACAGGTCTCTTCCCTGGCCTCCTGTTGACTGCTGTTGTACTTCCCCATGTGACTCCTTTTATGGTGTTTTTTATGGCTTAACAGGCTCATAAAACGACGCGAGTATAATTAGGAGGGAAGCATTTTTATTGGTCGAAAAATAGAAACACTTTAAAATATTATTTTATTTTTCGACCGGAACTCGTGCGTCAGGCTTATGCATAAACGACGATAATGGTCATTTTGTGATGGGGCCTTGTCCCGTTCACATCTGGCTCTCGCTCTTGAGTATGTTAGTTTATTTGCCTGCAAATCAGCCAAGATATGTCTTATTTTATTTTATAACATTGTCAATTTCAAATCTTTTCATTTGTATCCTCTTACTTCTTTAAATAAAGACCACACTCATATTTATAATTGTTATTGCAATATTTTGTTAAAGTTGTTAAGCTCAAATATTAAACATAGAGGTTGATATCCCGCTAAACAAAAACAACCAGTGAAATCAAATATTTAACAACGTCATGGGGGAATTTCTATGGATATTTTATTGTTGTAGAAGTCATCATGAGCTTATTCAATCATTAACTTAAGAATTAAGATTCATCAGAAAATTCAAATAGGAAAACCATGAAAGTTTCATGGCTTAAAACTAGTAAGAAAATAAATATACTAAATAGTTAGCTAAAGTCATCATTCTTTCAGTTGTGTCATTAGGATCATGTTACCAAGTCAATATTAGTAATAAATAATTAACTATTCCATTTTGATCACATAGAAAGAGGGGGAAATACACTCCTTGGTTTCTGTGAGAAAATGAAAGAAAGAAGATAGAAGTGCTTAATGTCTGTTTCAGTGAAAACTTGTCAATTTCAAATCATTTCATTTGTACCCCCTTACTTCTTAAAATAAGGACCAGTATTTATAATTATTATTGTTATTGCAACATTTTGTTAAAGTTGTTAAGCTCAAATATTTAGCAATGCCGCCATGGAATTTCTACAAATCTTTCATTGTCATAGAAGTTGCTGTGAGCTTATTCAATCATTAACTTAAGATAATTAAAATAGGAAAGCTGTGAAATTTTCACAGGTATTTCTAGGTATTATTATTATTATTATTATTATTATTATCAGGATTATTATTATTATTATTATTATTATCTGGATTCAAAGTTTTTCTTCTATACTGGTTGCCACCCAAGGCTATAGAGTCCAGTCTACTTTGCTATTTAACCTATAGCATAAAGGATAGAAGAAGAGATGGATTCATATCTTTTGCAAGGGCATTATTGCAAAAGAAAATGCAACAGTAACCTCGGAATTTTTTAAAATATCATGTCTCAATCATGACTCTCCACACTTTCCTTTCTTTTATTATCTGTGAATTGCTGGGAAAGATAATGCAGTGGTTTTTCATTGCTTTCTCTACAATTTGAGATTCAGAGTTGTCCTTTCTCTAAGGTTGCCTTGCAAGGCTAGAGAGCCCATTCTACTCTACTATTTAATCCATAACTTGGGTAGAATAATCTTTCCCAAGAGCATTAGTGTGAAAGTAAATGCAACAGACTAACTCAGAATTTGAACTTGCTGATTCAACTTTCTGCAAAGTCTTCTCACCTCTTACCAAAAATAATGAGAATAGAAGAACAAGTAATACAAAGCACATGTACTGGATTCAGTTTATTCACTTTCATTGACGTTGTCAAACATTGCGAAGGTTTGCATGAATACCGTCATTTTCATGTATGAGCTTGTGTCAGCTATCTGAAATAGAGAATTGTATTATGTAGGAGAAACATGACTTTTGGACCATCCTGTAGTTTCAAAGGCATTGAGTGAAATGGTTCTAAAGTACAGGTTCAAAGTTTAGAATATAAAAATGAAACAACAGAAAAACAATAATAAATGAGTAAAAAAAAAAAGGAGAGGGGACTACAGAATAACAGACCTTTGCACACACACACAACATAAAATAAAAGATTAATAATGCTAATAATAATATGGGTTGATACAGGGTGGTCCGAAACTCTTGTCACCCGCTCCCAAAATATAATGAGAACAATAAAAGAACAAATAATACAAAGACCATGTACTGGATTCAGTTTATTCACTTTCATTGACCCTGTCACACATTGAGAAGGTCTGGAACACCGTCATTTTCGTGGCATGTCCTGTGTGATATTTTTATGAAGTTGTGCTTTGTAGATTCTTGTAATGACCCTCTGAAAGGTGCCCTTCAACAGATGGGTATTCTGGTGAAACTTTCTCTTTGATAATAATATCCCAAGAATGTTGAAATAGAAAATTATATTATATAGTGGTGACATGACTTTCGGACCACCCTATTAGGTAATTTTGATTATATCAATTAACTAATATTATTAAGTTTGTTTATTAAGAAGTATTAAGTTAATACCTAACATTTCTGTACACTGTTCTTTAATTCAAAAATCCTTTTTTAAAGTAATTTATTGTGCAAAATAAACTAATCCTGATGATTTAACTTTGGTTTTAAACTGAAATAAAAATAAAAAATGGCTATCAATTTAAAAAAAAAATGTATATAGTCTTAAAAAGAAACAACAGAAAAACGATAATAAATGAAAAAAAAAAGGAGGGATGGACTACAGAATAACAGGCGTTTGAGTTGAGTACACATACAACATAAAAGATTAATAATGATGGGTCCATACAGGATGGTCCGAAAATCTTGTCACTCCCTAGCAAAAAAAGTAATTAATGAGAACAATAGAAGAACAAGTAGTACAAAGCACATGTACTGGATTCAGTTTATTCACTTTTATTGATCCTGTCACACATTCAGATCTGTAAACACCATCATTTTCGTGGCACAAAATAATGATGCGGTGCCATGTCCTGTGTGATATTTTTAGGAAGCTGTGCTTTGTGGATTCTTGTAAAGACCCTCCGAAAGGTGCCCTTCAACAGATGAGTATTCTGGTATTGTTCATGTGAAACTTTCTCTTTGATAATAATACCCCAAGAATGTTGAAATAGAAAATTATATTATATAGTGGTGACACGACTTTCGGACCACCCTGTAAGGTAAATTTAATTATACCAATTAAATAATATTATTAAGTTTGTTTATGAAGAAGTATTAAGTTAATACCCAACATTTCTGTATGCTATTCTTTAATTTAAAAATCCTTTTTAAAGTAATTTATTGCGCAAAATAAGTAAACTAATCCTGATGATTTGACAACTGAAATAAAACTAAAAAATGGTTATTAATTTTTAAAAAAAGTATATAGTCTTAAAAAGAAACAAAAGAAAAATGATAATAAAAAAGTAAAAAAAGGAAGGGGAACTACAGAATTACAGACATTTGCATACACATACAACATAACATAAAAGATTAATAATGCCAATTTTCATGTTAGCCATCTGAAATAGAAAATGATATTATATAGAGGGGACAAAACTTTCGGACCAACCTGTACATCTGTTTCACTAGCCGCACATCCTATTAAACTTAGCTCTTGTCAAATATGGGTCACCCAGTGAGGATCAAACTCACAATGCGCAACACAAAATGGCCAGGCGCGGTTTGACAATATCTCCATTTATGCTATCCATTAACAAAACAGTGAAACAATGACGGTATACTGCTAAATTTAATTTAGTATGGGACTAGGTTACAGTAGCATGGATTGAACTCAGTTCTTCTTCATCTATGTAATCGTGGTCCCTTCAGGAAGTGAACGATCATTGCTCTCCACATCTTTCAGTCCCCTTAGTAATGTTTGTCTTTTTGCCAAATCCTCCAGCTCTGATCAATATACCAACACTATCAGGCAGAAATAAATGGTCAACTAGATGCGCAAATGCACACACATTATCAATCAGATCCCGCATAGACCAAATAAAATTGTAATGCACATGCACACGAGAATTGTGCACACAAACGCTACCTGACAAGACAAATACACATGAGGTCTACTTAATCAATGAAAAACAGACAACTCTAAAAAGATACCAGAAATTTCTTTTCCATATTTCATTTTCTGATGAAGCTCAAATAAAAGTGAAACATGTTAAATTTATAAAGTTTCCTATTTCTTCCTTATCCTATTATTCTGTCAAATTTTAATATTCAAAAATATTCAAAAAAATATTCAAAAATATTCAAAAAATATTCAAAAATATTCAAAAATATTCAAAAAAATATTCAAAAATATTCAAAAATATTCAAAATAATTAAAAAATATTCAAAAAATATTCAAAAAATATTCAGAAATATTCAAAAATATTCAAAAAATTCAAAAATATACAAAAAAAATATTCAAAATATTCAAAATATTTTAAAAAATATTCAAAAATTAAAAAATAAAAAATATTCAAAAAATATTCAAAAATATTTCAAAAATATTCAAAAAAATATTCAAAAAATATTCAAAAAAATATTCAAAAATATATTCAAAATATTCAAAAACTATTCAAAAATATTAAAAATATTAAAAAAAAATATTCAAAAATATTCAAAATGTTCAAAAATATTCAAAGATATTCAAACATATTAAAAAAATTTTTTAAAAAAATTCAAAAATATTCAAAATTTTCAAAAAATTTCAAAATATTCAAAAAATATTCAAAAAATTAAAAATAAAAAATATTCAAAAATATTCAGAAAGATATTCAAAAAAATATTCGAAAAAATATTCAAAATATTCAAAAAATATTCAAAGATATTCAAAAAATATTCAAAAAAAATATTCAAAAAATTTAAAAATAAAAAATATTCAAAAATATTCAAAAAAAATATTAAAAAAATTAAATTAAAAATAAAAAATATTTAAAATATTCAAAAAATATTCAAAAAGATATTCAAAAATATTAAAAAATATTCAAAAAAATATTCAAAAATATTCAAAAAATATTCAAAAAATATTCAAAAAATATTCAAAAAAATATTCAAAAAATTAAGAATAAGAAATTATTCAAAAAATATTCAAAAAAAAAGTAAAGAATAAAAAATATTCAAAAATATTAAAAAATATTCAAAGTTTTCAAAAAAAAAAAAAATAGAAAATATTCAAAAAATATTCAAAAAAATATTCAAAAAATAAAAAATATTCAAAAATATTCAAAAAGTTTTCAAAAAATTAAAAATAGAAAAATATTTAAAAAATATTCCAAAAACATTCAAAAATATAAAAATATTCAAAAAATTAAAAATAAAAAATATTCAAAAATATTCAAAAAATATTCAAAAAATTAAAAAAAAAAATATATAAAAATATAGGAAAATATATTAAAAAAATATTCAAGAAATAAAAAAAAATATTCAAAAATATTCAAAAAGTTTTCAAAAATTTGAAAATAGAAAAATATTTAAAAAATATTCAAAAAAAATATTCAAAAAATTAAAATAAAAATATTCAAAAATTTTCAAAATTTAAAAATAAAAATATTCAAAAATATTCAAAAATTAAAAATAAATGATATTCAAAAAATTAAAAAAAAAAAAAAATATTCAAAAATATTCAAAATTCAAAAAAAAAAAAAATCTGAAAATTAAAAATAAAAAAAAATATTCAAAAATATTCAAAACATATTCAAAAAATAAAAGTAAAAAAAAAATATTCAAAAAAAAGATATTCAAAAAATATTCAAAACTATTCAAAAAATTAAAAATAAAAAATATTCAAAAATATTAAAAAAATAAAAAATATTCAAAAAATATTCAAATAAAAAATAAAAAATATTCAAAAGTTTTTAAAAAATATTCAAAAAATAAAGAAAAAGTATTAAAAAATAATAAAAAACTTAAAAATAACGTATACCTTAAAACTACATTTTTTATTACGTGTGTGAGTGTGTGTGTGTGTGTGTGTGTTGAAGATTTTTAACAAATAGAAAGAAGTCAACTCAGATTCCAACTGCGCTAAATATGTGAAGGCTCGGAATAAACGCTTCCACTAGCATTCAAGCAACACCAAAAGTACATCTTAAACAGTCAAGCATAAAAAGAAATTAACAACACCTAAAAACAAACCTTGAAAATGGCTAAAGATGTGACAAGCGTTTGTGACAATGGACAATACAGACAATTTTTGTATTCCTTTACTCCCACCAAACATAAAAATGTAAGATTGGTGGAAAAATTAAATTAAAAATGAATCAATTTTCCTTGTCTGTCATATTCAACACGAAACATCTTTAAAAAGAAATTCGTTTTTTTAAATATTAATATATATATATATATATATATATATATATATATATATATATATATATAGTGGACTCTCTTATTGTGAACGACAAATGAGGGTTCAGTAAAATAAATATTTCTGAGATGAGGTATTATGTGCACCATTTACCTCAAGGACACATGGCACAGTGGATAAAGGCGTTGGTTAGATCCAGTGACAGAACCCAAAGAGTGTGAGTTCATTAGCTAGTTATGGCAGTGGAGAACTTGGAGAGGGGAATTAACAGGAGATAACTGATAACTGACATCCATTAAACATGGCACGTAGAGCTAGAACAGTCTACTCCAGTGAGCGAAATAAAGGCTTCAGTTCGACATTACAACCACCTGAAGAACGCCAGAGCATACAACGTCCGAATCGTTGTAATAAATATGGCGACAAAGATGAGGACAGTAGTCCGAATAATGTAAATAGTGTAAAATAAAGAGGGGCTCAAATTTTATGAACATGCATGTGTCTTCCAAAGCCTGCAGTTGTTTTGCAAACTTTCAGATAGTTTGAGTATGTGGTTGAACAATTTTGATTGGATAGTTGAGTGGACATCAAGGCTTGCTTTACTGTATGCAACAAAGCCACAATGACAGGCAAGGCTATCATTTAGAGGAACAGTATGATGCCAACTTTCTTTAATATTTGCATGCAGCTGATCCCAATGTTGGCCTCTGCATATACAGTAGCGTCCAAAACTAAGGGACAAAATTTTAAAACCTAATATTTGTTAGAAATAACAACTGTGAAAAGCTGAAATTTTGACAACTGGTAGTCGTTATCATCCATAATAACATACTAAAATTTGAATCATTTGCAAAGGATTGGCCACCGCAAAGTCCTGACTTAAATCCAATAGAACATCTTTGGAAGACCTTAGGAGTGAAAGTTATGGAAAGAAATCCCACTAACACGGAGGATTTGTGGGTGAAGCTTTAAGAAGAATGGTCTAAAATTAGTATCGAGGATTGTCAAGAACTGATTCGTTCTTGTAGTCGAATATGTTCAGCTGTCATTGAGAGCAAGGGCTCATTTACTAAATATTGATTGTACATGTATTTTTATTGTTTTGTTTTTTTTTGCCGTTTACATTGTTTTTCTCAATTTTGTCCTTTACTTTTGGACGTTCCAAATTTGAAAATAAATAAATAATTGTTATAATTCTTTTTCTATCCTTTGCAAATGATTCAAATTTTAGTATGTTATTATGGATGATAACGACTACCAGTTGTCAAAATTTCAGCTTTTCACAGTTGTTATTTCTAACAAATATTAGGTTTTAAAATTTTGTCCCTTAGTTTTGGACGCTACTGTATATGGTGGGGTAATGAATAGTGGCTTGGATTGAGGATTTAGAGAGCATTTATTCAATTCCAGTTGAATCCATTACATTCACTTACGTGCTAATACCCTTGGAAAGGTGTGAATCCTCTTCTCCCTCCAGCCATGGGTAAATAGCTGGACAGACTGGGTTCTATAACCTTGGATGGCTAGGAGAAGGACAACTCTGAATTCAAAACCTGCGGAGGGTCGTTTGGAGACCTTGTGTCATATAGTGCACCAGGTTTCTGTCTTCGGCCCTTCAAAGAGTGTGGATGATCCTGCATGAAATCTTCACCCCTATAATCAAATCTCACGTGTTGTTGTTGGGCTGTCAGTTTCCTAGGAACTGAACTGATCTGCTTGACCCCCATACGTCGAAATCGACGGGAGAGTCAAGTATATATATATATATATATATATATTCTTTAACTGTTAAATAATTGCCACTTAAAACCCGATATTGTTTCGCACAGTTTACCAGCCAAAAGTGCTTAGGATGATTAGAACGTTAATTTGTCTGTTTTCAGAAAAATATGACGAGTTTTATCTCTGCTTAAATCACATTCTTTCTTCACCCTTCACAAAGTGAAAAAAGATTAATTCTTTGACCCACATATTTCTCAAGAAGTGATTCTAATCTTTTTTATTTATTTGTGTAAACAACATACATAATATATTTCGATTGGTTATTAAATTTATGTGTGACCTTCTCTAGGTTTACAAGAAATATTAATCACTCCCCCACTCACCTTATCATAAAAAGCTGTCATCTGATTGCTCAACATGAAATGATTAATTTATTAAAACTAAATAACATCAAAAGAATTTACAGAAAAATAATTTATTTATTTAATCAAAATTTTCCATTGACTACTATCCATTTATTTTGACTTAGGAGCAATTTATCAATTCCTTTCCTAAAGTATTCTTTATTCTTTGGGATTATCCTATGTTATCTGCCTGGATTTTTGCCATGTGGTGTTCTATTCAGGACTATAAAAGGAAGGAAGAACAACTCCCCCCTCTATCTCTCTCTCTCTCTTTACTGATTAAGTCACAGATTGCAGTACTTCCAGTAGGTGGAGATTTCTTTCCCTGGTTAAACTAACTAATTTCACACAACCCCATGGCTTGTGCACATGCACATGTGCACACACACAAACACACTCTACAGATAAATATATAAATGTTATTTTTTCTTTTGACCTATCTGTATACCTGTGAATATAAAATATAATTTTCTCTTTCTCTTTGATGTAATGAATATGCATACACCTGGGTTCCCCTTCACAGTAATATGATCGGCTGGTGTCAGCCATAAATACAGACTGATCTGGAGGTACAAGACGATGCCTATTGGCTACGCCTACAGTCTTCACCTATTGCCTACCACTACGATGAGGACCAGTCCATTACGGTTACCTGCTAGATTGTCCTAAATGATTTACAGTATTCAAAAACCACTTTTTAAACTTCAAAAAAAATATATCCCTTTCTGGGACATATGAATCTTTCAATTTTTGTAAGCTGTTCTTTATATACATATATAAAGCCAACTTGTGCGTTGAATTAGTTCATTTGAAATCCTTGAACTGCATCCATTAACACAGTCCACTAGAAAATCGTAACTTTTCTGCTACAATTCAAAGAAATGATAAATTACTTGAAGGTCTTCTAGTGGAGTTAGCTCCTCCTTAATTCCCAAATTGTCACTAGGGGTCACTCTCCTATACTATAAATACTGGGTGACTTCTTGCCTCGTTCTCTTTCCTTCATGCCTTGTGCCGCATCCCATCTTTATGGAGGTGAGGTAAATCCTCTTTTTCATTTCTTCATTTCAGCATTACAATGTTGTATAAATGTGGTTAAAAATCACCCTGGTCCCATTTGATGGAGACGCCAATGAACATTATAGACACATACACGTACATATGAACATTCACCAAAGAACAGACATATATCATTTTAAAATAAAATATTATTGTCTATGTCCATTGTAAAATTGTTTTATTTAATGCATATATTTGTTTATATATATACTAGAAGTAGAACCCGGCGTTGCCCGGGGATGTAACAGTAAGAGATAGATCAAGTATCGACCATCATAAAGACTGAAAAATAAAATTGACAAAGATTATTGTTCAAGGTTGACAGACACGCATGTCTTAATTAGATTTTTTGTCTTTTTTACGAATTGGTCAAATCCAAACTCAAACAAAAACATTGTTTTCAATCATTATGAGTCTATCGATTGAATAGAATTTTATTATAAACAATTGTCTTGTAAATGGAATTTTTAAAGCGTTCTGAATGTAAAAATAAAGAAAAAATTGTGCAAGACAATAAAAAACATTACCTGCCCCCCCCCCAAGTGAAGTTTTGTTGAAATCGGTTGAAAAATGTAGGAAATTCCTGCCATATATAAACGAATTGTCACAACACACACACACACACACACACACACACACACACACACACACACACAACCTGGGTTTTATAATAAGTATAACTCGATATGAGTTGTCCCCCTTTTGATTCTCGTGACAGCGATGCCTCTTAATCGTGTTTTCAAATTGATTTCGTGCAAAAACAATTGTGTTTTTCCCTGTCAGAACCACTGCAAGATAATTTTACGTCGTCCTGTGAAGTTTTGTTGAAATCGGTTGAAAAATGTAGGAAATCCGATCCAATATATAAACGAACAGACACACACACACATGACCTGGGTTTTATAATAAGTATTGAGCAGTCACAGATGCTTCCACTTTAAGGATGGAAATATAAATGTCAAAAACTCGTCTTTACGCAAGTGGATCCACGAATATGATATAAAAATAATTCGTTTTGAGAAGATGACACAGTTACAAGCCTGTAGTAACTGGAAGGACAAATCCAAATAAAATTCTAATAAACAATTTAGATCCAATAAGAAAAGCTTCTTTTGAAGCTTCTTTAGCATTCCGCTACTACTTTCTTATCAGTGTTGAATTTTGTACAAATCTGTGCAAAAAGAGGATCAAAAGCTTACCCAGCTTTATACAGATTTTCAGGAAATATCAACTTCTAATTGGTCAATAAACACACAAGTGGGCGTTGCAATCCAACCACGTACAAATATTTTTCCAGCGCATGACCAAGTCAAGTTTTCCCGCCACGTTCTTTCTATCCTGTCATGTGTTTACATGAATTATAAATAGCAGACATGAGCTTGTTCTTTCTCTTTCTCTTTCTCTTCTCTTTCCTTTCCCTGCAAAGATGCAACCTTAAGGATTCTTGTCTTGACCATGGGCGGTCAGATGTTAAAACCATATTCATGCATGCACGTATGTACAAAATTTTCCAAATTACATTACAAACATACAGAACATTTCCAAACAATCAACAAGAACTTTTTCTCTAAAATATACCTTTGCACACATCATTACAAACAAAGAGATTGTAAATTGTGCATATAAAATTTAATCTGTTGTTTCAAACATGTGTATTTTGTCAGGATTGAATATTGTTACCATTTGGCCATTTCTTATAATTTATGTATGTGGATATTGCATATTTTATTCACAACACAATCTTAAATATTCACGCAACATTCTTAGATCCACTACACTTCTAATTCAGACTTCAAATGATTTGTAGTGAACAAAACAAGATCTAGATTTAAAATTCAAATGCTAAGCACTGACTCATTGATTTTGTTAGAAATTAAAAAAATTGAATTTACAAACTTTAGCTTTTCCTTACACGCAAAAAAAGGAATCCAAAACAAAACTCGTAAATATTTCACATCTTGATACGAAATGTTTTTTCGGCCAATAGAAAACTAGGAAACATTTAAAACAAAATTCAAATAATCTTCAGTTGTCATTTTTAAATTCTTTTACGGACCTTTTTGAATATTGATGCGAATTTTTGTTCGTCGTTCAATGGAAAGGCCCAAAATCATATATGAGGTGAATACCTAAATGACCTTTTTCAAGCCCCACAAACAAAATAAAATACAGGCAAGTTCTTGCCTCGTCACCAGAGAGAAGGAAACGAGCTATTAACACGTCCCTTGACAAACGTCAAGCGATCGTTATTATTATCTTCTACCTTTCTCCCTCATATATTTTATATTGATAAACGAACGGAACATTTATTGACTGAGCGATTACTTCAAAGACATTCCTACCCTACGATCCTCCTTAACATATACATACATATATATATTTCTCTATATACATAAATTTCTAGTCATACTTCTTCCTGCCTACAAGTAAATTCAGACTCAAACTTCCCATCGGCTTGCGAAATTTCTTTTTTTAAATTTTTTTGTTTCTAGAATTGAAGATTGTTTAAATTGATGGAGTTCATGTAGTTTAAAAACAGTAAAATCCACCTTACTAACCGAAACAATCCTCTGTGGCGAAATCGGTAAAAGCACGTCAGACTATATGACGGTTCCGTATAGGATACAGGTTCGATTCCTGTCGGAGGACGCATATTTTCTATGAAAATTTCTCGGACATTCAGGCCGGTAAGTGTCATTAATACTGTTTATTATAAACAGAGTATTTACTTAAATATTTGTTTCTATAAAAAGAACGTATAAACATAAAAATGTCTTAAAAATATACAAGATGTAAAATGTTATATAGAAATAAAGTGTCACTGCCGACACTGGGGATTGAACACCTTCTGATCACCAGAGAGCAAACACATCGACCCCATTTTGAATAAGTAGATCACGTGATGATAAAGGAAATGGGAATTAGCGTAGCGTCTAAATGGTCATTCTCCGTATTACTTCGGAGTGTGCTGGTCAAGCACTCTGCAGAGAGGATCCCCAGACTACCTTTGTTTTCTTCATTTTTAGTCTCGTCTCTTATTACAATTAAATCAACCCCTTTTTAAATGGTCTACGAGGAATTCTTGACCGGTCCTACGGGGTCGGATGCCCCACAATAAATTTGGACTTGTGCAGCTTCCGACCGCGTGGGGTGGTTAGTAAATATCTCACTATATGGATTACTATTTGGATCACTATTTAGTGGTTACTATTCGAGCGGCTCTTGTCGCGCAAGTACTATTAGTGTGAGTGTTATTCGAAGGCGTCTGACACCAGTATTGTTCAACGGCGTTACTATAGTTGTATCTGCGATTACCAGCGAAAAATGGAAAAAAATACAGCTTGGGAACAGACAAGGAATTTGAAAATGACAAAAATAGAAAACAATATAAGAAGGCAGTAAAGAACAAACATGCAACAGCCTTGAAAAATAAATGAAAAGATATCAGGTGTTACTTTCTCCTTAATTCCCAAATTGTCACTGGAACACAAAACGTTAAAAAATAAATACTGGTCTTAAACTTGCGGTTTCTCTTGAAAAAAACCTTCCCACCTCGTTCCTGGCTGTCCAGCCGCAGGATAATTTTAACTTGAACTTTTGGTCTCTCTACGAATGGCTCGTAACTGTTGCCTTCTTTGATGTGCTCCTCTTGATGACAAAATGGCTTCTTTGATGTTGACGACCTGCCGTCTCCCCTTGCTGTCAAAGGTCTTCTACTTGCATCTGCTAACCTGAGCTCTATTTATTTTAAAAATTAAGCTCACACCTGCTCCCCTATTCGGGATGTGAGATCACGTCACTCATTGGTCAATATATACAAAAAAATAATTTTCCATAAACTGGAAATGGATCTTTCACAAATTTTGGCGGGTTTCAACCGCTGAACCGAAAAGGTCATAAAAATGTAAGAAATTTTGCACCAACTGTCTGGCCTTATAAAAATACAATTCTTTCAAAAAACGTGTATTAAAAAACCAAAAAAAAAACCAACTTGGACGATTAAATATCTATACCAGCACTTAAACGTTTTTCATTCTTGACCCAAGTTTTCATTACGAAATTTTTCACGACCCCAGGGATTAAATATGATATAAAACATATAAATATAAATCATTTATTTTTTTCCTTAATTTAAACAATATACATATGTCCCTCTCCCTATTATATTATTGGTCAAAATAAAAGTAGTTTTAGGAAATATTTCAAGTACAAAAATAAACCAAAGTAAAAAAAAAAAAAGAACCACAAAAAAAAAAAAATGTGACGGATGTATTTCTTTTTTGCAACAAAAAAATTAAACCTTGATGTAATATTTGACCCTGCCGGACATAAAGCGTTGTCGGAGTTAGCTCCTCCTTAATTCCCAAATTGTCACTAGCGGTCATTCTCCCTATACTATAAATACTGGGCGACTTCTTGTCTCGTTCTCTTTTTCATTTCAGCGACTACAATGTAAGCTTTCTTAGAAGATCCGCGTCTTCCCATTTATGGGAGACGCCATGAACATTATACCCACATACACGTACGTACGAACATTCACCAATGAACAGACACCAATGTTTACACACACACAAATGTTATTGTTCATTGTAAAATTGTTTTGTTTAATACATATATTTGTTTATATATATATATATATATATATATATATATATATATATATATATATATATATCGGTTTTATTTGTCTTCTTTATCTTCAGTTGGACTTAATTCAAGTCCGGCCATTTTCTTGTAGTTGGATCTTTTAATATTCTACCAGGAGTTACACACGTGTTTCTAATACAACAGTGTAGTGCCACGCCTACATTTTCTCCAATTCTCATTGGTTAATAAATACATGATAGTTCCACAGTGTTTTATCAGTGTAGAAAGATGTAATGTTCATGATTGATATCAACAGGAATTAGTATGATTAATCGAATTAGTAATAATTAAGAATTAAAATGTCAATATAGCGCCGTGCCTTATTTTCCAAGAATTGAACTGCTACTGGTCTTTTGGTTGATAGCGAGATTCTTTTTATAACGATGGGTAGGCTCCGGATAGCTTAGCGCCAAAAATATAGAAAAAATATTAAAATACGCGATTGGTCAGAAAATGGACCAATCCGTTTTTAGAGAAAAAATTTGAATTACTTGCGATGGTTAAATTGTCCTATAATAAGTATCATGTGTTTATTAACCAATGAGAATTGGAGAAAATGTAGGCGTGGCACTACAACAACACACAAACACACACGGTTCTCTATAGTATCTTCTACGTTTTTCAGTGTTGAACGATACTTGGTTTTAATAAAGATTAAAGCTGAAAAAGTCGTTTTACATAGGTATGTGATGCTAAATGACAAACGAACATGTAGCGTCATTTCAGAAATTGTGGGAAATTCGGCTCTAGCTCCTGTCCAAAATTTATTCAAAGATTTGTTTGTAAATTTAAGTTTCAAGTTTGAGTCACTCGAATCCTCAGAGAATTCAAGTGTTTGAATTTAATTTTCGCGACCCCAGCATTTCGCTTCGCGACCCCATTTGGGATCGTGACCCATAGTTTAAGAAGCGCTGATCTATACATTTTTAAAATAATAAAAGTAAAATTTTTATACTTTCATTGTACTTTTTAAAAAGAACGAAAAAAATTAAATGAATTAAAATTTTCATTTACGGAACATGTAAGTCACGCGTGAACTTGTAAGTCACGCGTGAACATTGTAACACTTAAAAATACTCGTGTATTCACCATCTTGGCAAATAGTATTATTGTCAGGGAAGGTTGTCAGTTTTGGCAGCCAACCACCTTTAGGGCTCCACTCCAGATTGTCTGCCTGGAATTAATTCCAAAGCTTTTCCGTGTTTAGATATGGATTGAAATCAAGGTTCCCCCCTCTCTAAGATGCCACCTTCCCGGGCTATCAAGCATCATCTACTCGAAGTAGCAATCTGCGAGGAGATTGTCCCGCATTCACTGCCATGTAGGAGGACCGATATTACATAACAGTTCAGCACTCCTTTCTTTGTTTTCCTGTTTTTTAATATCTTGCTTAGCTTTTGAAAGGCATCTTTCTCTATTCCAATGCATATTCAGATTTCGGTATTTCCTCTGTTGAAATACATTCAAAGATATTTAACATCTTGGGCTGTTCCTCTGGCTGACAACCATACATTCTGTCTTCTTACAATTGATGTTTAATCCTTTGACAAACATGGATAAACGTGCCCTCAATAAGAACATAGTGTCAAAAGGACATTTTCCCCATGACACCGTTTTTTTTTAACTACCTTTACTCTTCGACAATGTTTGTTGGGGAGTTATAACTTTGAGTGAATAATTATAACCCCCTAACATTTATGCAAAAATACTCGTAGTAAATGAAAAACAGCAAGATGTTGAAACAATAATACGAGTATTATTACTTATCTGACTGTTATGTAGTGTTGGAGACAAGAGAGAGAGAGAGAGGGGGAGAGAGAGAGGAATGCTGAGTTGTGAGTTTGGGGTCAAATGTAGATCAAATATGGATTGGAATACGACAGAATATTAAGATAAAGAATAAAGCAAAGTGTATACGGTCTTTCTCGCATTTTTTTTTTTAGATGTGTAATGAATGTCCAGATAATTTAGTTACAAAATACGAGTTTGGGGTTTTCTTACCTTAAAATTTTGATGAGTGCTAAATGATAAATGTTATTATTATGGCTTGAAATGGGAAAAGAGATTAAATTTTTGTTGACGCACGTATTAACGACCTGTCTGTGTGCACTGCTTGTCCGATAGTGAGAATGCCACGTGTTTGTGTGTGTAGAGGAAAGAATGAGTGAGTGAATTAGTGATAATTATAGTTATTATAATTATTTTATTATAATTATTTTTAACACTAGAATTAATTTTAATTTATTTTTTCATGGACACGACACAAGGATAGCATAATTACTTTTTTATTTGTGTATTTTTAGTGCGTATTTGTTCATTGTTTTAAAAAGCAATGGTTAGAATTGGAATAAAACCTAAACACATGATGAAAGTGAATTTATACTTTTTTGTTCTTGAGAATTTAAAACAAAAATATTAAACACTATTTATTATATGGTTTATTTACAAGAATAATTTGACACTGTCTTTTTGTGGGCTCGTTTGTCCATATAACGGAAGGTTGCTATGGAAGAAAGATTTATTCTCCCATCTGAATTTCCCACGCTATGGATATCATTATATCAGTGATATAACACCGTAATTCACGGATTGAACCGAATAGCTGAATGGAAAAAGAATGACAAACATGCTTTGTTTTCAGAGATAGTTTTATACTACTAAAACATACACAAAACTATATATGCATATATACACGTGTCCCACGCAGAGAAAATATATCGCATATATCTACATGGCTAAACAGAGTGCAAGGAGAAATATAAAGGAAAGGTCTTACATGGAATATGGAGATACTCCTGTGTCTGGAGAAGCCATGTTCAGGACTCGGATTCATCTATGTCCCAAGCAAGGACATATTTCACGAACGGGAAACAGCGAGTCTTGGCTTTTCCCAAATTGAGGATTGCGAGCTACAATTTCTTTCTTTACTTGGGAAATGCATATTCCCAAAGGGAAACGGTACCATGGACTTGTAAGTTGCTGGGGTAGCAGATTTAGCCTCTACCCAGACCATTAGTTGCTCGGACTAAAGAAAGCAACCATTCTGTTTCGCTGCTGTAAACAAAACTGAAATTGACTGCCTCTTTCGTTACTGTCTAGAGTGACGTCACTAAGCGGCTATCACGTGACTCACGTAACTTATCTCCACCAAAGAGAGATAATCGCCTTCTGTATCCCTGCATCCATGTTTGCCAATGCTTCCTTCTCGCTTTCCTTTACTACCTTCTGTAGGAGTTACTGTAGTTTCCTTTCCGCGTCTGTTGTCAACACTCTGTAATCTGCATATCTTATGGTGTTAATATTGTGGCTGCCTATAATAAATTCCATTAGGACTTCTAATTCTCTCGGGATCTCGCTGTAATAGTTGAATAAGTCCAGCGAGCGACGCTTTATGTCTTACGCCATTTTCTATTTTTGTGTATTTACTGAATTCATTTTCTATTCGCGTGCAGGCGATTGACTCCTTGCATAAATTCTGGATTCATTCATTTTAAACGTATTTTTTGTTGTTCTTGTTGTAGTTTTTTTTTTAACTGCATTTTATCACAACATTCACAGTTGAACACCTGTGTCCAATACTTACTAGATTCTATTGTTGCCTTCAACAGAAGTTTCTCTTTGAACACCCTTTCGTCTTTCTTCACATTAATGTTTTTATCAAAAGATTTTTTTAGTTTTATTATCCTCTTGTCTTACTGCAGAAAGAAATGACAACCTACTGCGGGAAAAAATCTGCCTCGTCAGTCATGTATAGAAAGATACATGATCGCCTAAGCGTGTATCACTCATGGCATATAACTGATTGAATCCTCTTGTCCTGACTTACATTCTTTGCCCTAAATAAAATGTGGGTCATCATAGGTAACTTATCACAAGTTTTATTTCATGCTTTTCAAACAAATAGTTGCATTGTGTTGTGATAATTGGGCATATTTTTGGCCGAGCCCACGGGCTCGGAGATCCCACGTTAAACCGGCCTTGTGCCACATGATGTCCTCGTGGTGGGGGTGACTAAATACTGCTCGTTTCTGACGAGGGGTTGAGTATTTGAGATTGAGAAACGGACATAATTGCGAAATTGTTTTGCATATTGAAGCTATCGAACTTATACATATATTTTTTTTTTTTTTGCGTGTGCTTCTGACCAATTCTCACACACTTATGATTCACAAAATCTGAAATTCTCCCTCTCGTAACTATTTATATCCTATTGAATTGATTGATTGATTTATTTTGTTTAGCGGTATATCAACCTCTATGGATTATTTTGTAGTGAACAAAACAAGATCTAGATTTAAAATTTAAATGCTAAGCACTGACTCATTGATTTTGTTAGAAATTAAAAAGACTCAAATTTACAAACTTTGCTTCACACACACACACACACACACACACACACACACACACACACACACACACACACACAAAAGCGAATCCCCAAAACTCGTGAAACTTCACACCTTGATGCGAAATGTTTTTCGGCCAATAGAAAACTAGGAAACATTTAAAAACAAAATTCAAATAATCTTCAGTTCTCAGAAACAAATTCTTTTACGGACTTTTTCGCGAGCCGACGCGAAGTTTTGTTCGTTGTCCAATGGAAAGGCCCGAATCATATTCCGAATATATCTTATTTATAAGAGCAATTAAAGCTTTTCTAATTCAATAATGTCTTAGTTTGATTGCATTTTTTATTTTATGATTTAGAGCAAATTTTCGGTGATTCTGTTTTTTTTTTTGTTGTTTTGGAATAAAATATTTAGGCTACTGGAGAAGTTTGAAAGTGTTTTTAAAATCAACATAAAATTGTTACCACTACATTCAAAACAATAAAAGATTTAGTTAATATTAAACAAAACAATAAGCTAAAACCTGAAGGAGGATTTTATTCCATCGTCTATAATAATTGTCATAAAAAAATACATAGGAGAAAACGGAAGGAATTTAATAAAAGAATGTGTGACCACAAAAAGGACATTTTACAAAATAATACGTCAAATACGTTGGTTGTCCACCGTAACGAGATTGACCACAACTTTGATATAAAAGATGCTACTCTTATCAAAGGAGAAAATAATTCACTATGACGTAAATGTCGAGAAAGTGTTTCATTCGCAAGATCATCTACAATAAATTTACCCCTTGGCTTTAACAACATTTCACCATTCCTGGCAGGTTTTTTTTTAATATCACAGTGTGGAATACTTACTTACAAAAGAGATGGAAAGAAAAAGAAAAAGACTCTAAATGAATTTAGCTGACAGAAAAATTCTAAAATTCCCAGTACCCCTCTGTCGTGCGCATGTGTAGTCCTACCAACATAACAAATTTAGTCCTATGAAGTCCTGAAGGACGAAATGCGTCACAAGTAAACTTTTCCACTTTGTCACACACACACACACACACACACACACACACACACACACACACACACACACACAGATATATATATATATATATTGAACAATAAAAAATATTAAAAATTAAAATCTTCAGATACACTGAGTTGTATATTAATATTCTTTTGTTTTTTTTATTATTTTTGTTAGATTCCTCGACTAGTTTCGGCCAACATGAGCATCATCAGAAAAAAATTCTGCTTGCAGGTAGCAGCCATACTACATATATATATATATATATATATATATATATATATATATATATATATATATATATATCACTCGGTTATGAAATTTACATCCTTGGGCGATCATATATCTTTCGTAACATGACTGACGAATTTTATTTTTCCGCAGTAGGTTGCCATTTCTTTCTGCGGTAGACCAGTTGCCATCCAAGGCTATAGAACCCGGTTTATTTACCCCTAACTAGACTAGAAGAAGAGAGTATTAGTACGTAAGTGAATGTAAAGGATTCGACTCCTCATTCCTCTCTGATTCCTCTATTCAAGCCGCTATCCATTACTCCACCGTGCCTCCCATAAAAGAATGACATTCCTCGATCCCACTAACCTTTACATATCACTTCTAGCTTTCTAAAGAATACCAGTATAAAGTGTGAACATAGGAATCATTGTGACTGATAGTTTCACCTCTCAATCGATCTTCAATTTGAGAGCTGGTACTCCTTTTGCTGGTTCTATTTATATGTTACTGGGGGATTAAAGAAAGTGTGGCGGGTATAGACCAACTGTTGCTTTTGTTTAAGATTAATGCTTTAGATTATTTACTGTCGTGACTTTTCCCTATTTTATTAATTTATTTGTTTTGTACATGTTTTGTTCTAAATGCTAGTGTATGAAATAAACTTTATTGAATTTAGGTGATAGAATCTTATTTAATCTCTTTGGTCATTGGTGGAATTTTTTTTGTGTCTCCATTCGGAAATGTACTCAGATCTTTTGTTTATCTTGTTTTTGAAATGTGTTTATCAGTATTTTCTAATCGAGGCAAAGATTACTTCGTTTTGTGGTGTTGTAAGCTGCTACAGTTTTTCTTAATTTACATGCTATTTAGTGAGGAAATTTTCCCAGTTACGTGTATGTTTGTATGTCCGTGCTCGGCTGTGAGAGTGGAATGAACAAAACCCAAGATTCGTAATAATTGTTCTGCCGTTTTTATTTTTGGTTGAATGTGTTATATTCCGTGCTAATATCAATATATACTTGACAAACATGGTGTAAAGGTTTATTGTAAAACCAGTACAATAAGAAATAAGGTAACAGTTATGCGCACGATCGTCGCAAGTCAATCCAGTAGTGAGTGCTGCTATTGAAAGTTCGGTAGTTCTCGCGTAAGTCTGGGTCGTAATCAACAGATCCCAGCAAGTCGGTATTTACCTGCCTCCCCACAAGTAAGTATGTGGCACAAGGCCGAGTTTAATGTGGGTCAATCCGAGCCCGTAGGCTCGACCAAAAATTCCCCATAGCCCCGCATTTCGGCATAGTCTCGTCCGGGTTCCTCTCTGCCCGAAGGCAGAGAGTTCGACAACAGCTAAGAACTGAATAACAGATCTCAGCTAGGCAATATTTACCAGCCTCCCCACGAGGTAGGAATGTGGCATAAGGCCGAATTTAATGTGGGGCAATCCGAGCCCGTAGGCTCGACCAAAAATTCCCCATAACCCCGCATAAACGGGTTCGGATCTGTCTACCTCCCCGGACGAGTCCCAGCCCTTCGGCAGAGTCTCATCCGAGTTCCTCTCTGCCCGATTTTGGCTAGTCTCTGTAGTCCGTTGACTTACATATACTTATAGGTAGTTACTACCTATAGTGTAGTCACTCATGGTGGTGACAGGTTATTCCATTACATCAGAAAGTGCAAAATAGCAGTATATGCGGGGAAAAGTGGGGTTTCCAAGTTAACAAAGTTCTTGAGTAGATGTTTTGTAGAGAGAGATTTATCTGCTAGTTCCCACGAGGAAAATTAAAATTGTGAAAGAGAGCTGGCCGTAAAGGTAGAGGCCGCTGAAATGGAAAAATGGCAAAGAATTTTTATGAGTTCTGGTTGTAGCCTGCTAATTATTTCCGTTGCTGCTGCTGCTGCTGAATCGAGCAAAGTAAGGAAGCCCACACATGCCACAATAGCCAGCAACTGGCATAGTTTCTATAATTTTTGGTGTGTTTTGGTTAGTGTTTTTTCAGTTTCTGTATATGTTTTTATAGAGTTGTATTTGCATTTTTTTAAATGATATTTTGTGCAAATAGCTTCTCTGTCTCAAGAGACCTCTTGTTATTCTTATGTATTTTTCTGGTTTTCTTTTCGATATTACTGTAGCTTGGTATATTACTAATTTGCAGGCAGATGTATGAAAAAATAGGGGGAATATTTTGTATATTTTGTGCTTCAATAGTAATTAAGGGGCAAAGGTCAAGTTTACAGTCAAATCAATCAAATGATATAAAAATGTCAGTGCCTGCAAAACAAAGCAAATTGCAAGATAGTATAATAAAACGGTTTCAGTTAGTTCGAACCCAATATGCAGAGTGCGATGGGTAAATTGTCGCCATTTTATATTTTTAATTTCGCGCATGCGCATTGTATATTTTATTTTATTTTGTTGACTGAACAGTATAGTAGGATCATTTGAGCACCATCTGTGAGAAAAAGAGCACCATGACGCAATTCACTCCGCCAGAAATTTAGAAACGGCATGCTGTACTGTTTGGCATTCCCACCGGAAGCTCCAATTCAAACATTACAGAGTGTTTGGGTGTCCATCTGAGGACAGTGCAGAGGATTCGGAAAGAGTTAGATGCGTCTAATGGTGATTACGAAGATACGGCAGCTTGGGAAATTCACTTTGATTTTACTGATAAGAAGAGAACTCCCGAATTTGTTGGTGAGGGCCTCAGACACAACACGTTCGTCTACATCAAGTGTCTTGAGGAGATAGTGCTGCCTTGGTTCTAGTGGGTGGCTTCTGGAAGACCCCATGTCTGGTAACAGCACTCTACCACACAAGCAGGAGAACCCAGTCATGGCTGTCAGACAATTTTTGTAACCACATCACTCCTGACATCTGGTGGCCACCTAACTCCTCAGACTGCAACCCCCTTGTGTGATTGAAGCCAATGGCGATTTTATTGAATAAATTTACTCTTTTGTATTTCAAGATGTTTTTGTACAATTTTGGTATATATATATATATATATATATATATATATGTAATGACATTATTTTCATTTTTGAGAAATTTAGACGACAATTTATCCATCGCACCCTGTATTTAATTTGAAGGTATAAAATGTGAAGCTTCTTAATAGTTCTTCTGATTTGATGTGAGTTGTATTATATGTGACAGAATCCTTTCGAACCGTCGGAGTTCAGAGTCTTCAACGTTGATTTTAGAACAGTACTTGTTCTCTGTTGTGGGAATGACTATTTGTGTTTAGTAGTTCGGTTGATAACGAGACTTAATCCTGCCGTGAAAACAATAATTTGTTTGTCAAGACTTCGTTGAAGAGATGGCTTTTTCGACTTTATGCTCGGTCAGGTTTTCAGATATTTTGGAAGACGTCGCGTCTACTACTGCCCAGCGTCCTCCGCCAATACCCCGGTGACGCGTTTCCTTCTCCTGGCAGTAGCGTCTAACTCCTGTTGGCGATGCGTTTCCAACTCCTGGTGATGGTGTAATGCAGGGATTTTTTATAGCCATAGGTCGACTCCGACAAATTTTGGCGGTCAACACAAGTATTTCAGATTTCAACCGGCTCGAGTAGCCGTTGGTTAAAAAATCACGTTTATCAAAGCAATTTATTGTAGCAGAAAAACACTTCTGTTTTTTCTTTCCCTTTCTTTCAACTTCAATTGATCCTTTCCATTTTTTTGACAAGGAACCTTGCACGCAGGATGACAAGGTTCAAGTTTCAGTAAATTATTTTATTACCTTCATCCTCTCCCCTACACTACTGCGAACCGAAATTTATTAAGAGTGGAAAAAAGTCATTTTTAACAGTTTAGTGGGCATTCATATTTTTTCTGCAGTCACGAGTGAGAGTTGTAAGTGTTTGTTGTGTACTTGTTTTAAAGTAATACCGTTGAATATTGTGTGTACTTTGCTTGATTTTAGAAAGTGGTTATCAATAAGTTTGACAGTTACCGGGAGTTATCAGTTTGTAATTGCTCAACAGAGATATTTTCTTGTGTTGAATATATCTGTATATATTTATGTGATAGGTTGTTGTTGAGATATTATTGTGGTTGCATGATATTTTTTCGGATAAGAAATAGCGTAGTGTGTTGTATGCGACAAGAAGTCTCTTCGTTGGGAGGAAACGAGACAAGTTTTGCAACTATAGCATCTAGTAGCTGAAGAGGGAAAGGAGAGAGAGAGAGAGAGAGAGAGAGAGAGAGAGAGAGAGAGAGAGAGAGAGAGTTTTGGATCGCTCTTTTTATACTGTTTTAAGCTAAGAGATAACCTCTATTAGACTAGGCGGAGATCCGCTCTGTAAGCCAATAGGCAAGCATAATAGTAATACCAATAAGCCAGCGAACTACTGCTGGAATATTCGGTTAAGATTATCTTTGGAACACGAACTTAGATTATTTTTTGTTTTTATTTTTTAATGTTCGTAATTATTATTTCTTTTTTTCAAATAATATCCATGCGTTAAACTCAATTAAAAAATTAAAACTAAATTTAAAGTTCCTTGAATTTCTAATACATTTATATTTAACAAAACAGCCAAATTAATGATATATTACTGTTCTAATTTAATCTATTAATTAAAATTTTACAAAATATTTTTAGATTTATTTTAAATTTTGTAAAAAAATTTAAATTTTCGAAAGTAAACGCTGTTATTTGTTTTATATCTATTCGATAGAAATTCAACGATATGCATGAATATAATGCGGGACACAAAGTCAGTGTCCGGTTTAGTAATATACACATCTTGTAAACCGAACCCCCACATTAGAACCAATTCGGTGAATTGATCCTAAGTTAATTTTTCTCGTAAATGAAAACTTCCCCACAAAAATGAAGGTCATTTTCATGTATAGCAGAAAAGGTCACTGCCAGAAAGCTATATTTTTTTATAAAATTATCCACATTAGCTTAACCGAATCTTCAAATTTTTTTTTACATTCTTCGAAAACATGTACGTTTTTGTTTTTTTTGTCTAAAAAGAAATCTCGTTATTAATTCAAATACATATAATCAATTTCGCTCGAAGAATTTTAAATAACGACATGCATTAATTTTTATCATTTACAGAGAAGTCACCAAATAAACTGACGGAAATTTCCGTCATTCGCATTTTTAGTGTTTTTTTATTGCAAAAAATATTCGTGAGTGTTCACTGTGTTACATATGAAGTCTTTCGTTGAATAAGTAATTTAGAATCCAAGTTTCTCCACGCGGTAATCTACTTCAATAAAAATTATAAAATTATCTTAGTGTTACACTCAGGTATTTTTAATAAACATTTTTAACGGCTGTTTAATTACATTTTTTCTTGTTTCTCTTCAATCTTTCGTAAAACCGCCATTCTTTTTAAATAAGTAGAGATGCTCTATCTTCATATATTTATTTTTAAACTAGTTGATTTTTTTAGTTTAAAATAAAATTATATGCACAAAAAATGTGAAAAAAAGTGTCTGCTGGAATTATAAGAATAATAAGATGTAATTTTTTTAAGGGCGGTTATTTGCCGCGCGAGTTAGGTTGAGGAGAAATTTTATCGGATTTTTTTTTTTCATTTAAGAATATTATGTGAGAGAAATGAAAAAAAAAGACTGAAAAATTTAAAATAATTTAAATTAAAAATAAATAAATAAGAAAAAAAAGTGGAGGTGTTTAGTTTGTCTTTCCCGAACGGCAAAGCAGGCGACGGTATAGATTTTTTTTTTTTTAATGATTTTTCTTCTTATTCAAAACGAGGCCGTTGTTCGCTGCACGCCATTTTCAAGCAGCAAGGAAGCCGCCTTGCAATTTGTCTTTATTTTGTGGATACCTATTTGGAATTATTACACTCCGGTTTCTCCGAGGACTGCAGAAGCAAGCCAGGGGGACACTGGAGTGATTCACGGAAAAATTGGATCCTTCAGTTAAAAAGAAACTATAAGGAAAAAAAAAAAAAGAAACAACGACTTTTTTTTTTTTTAAAGGTTGCCGTGGTTGACTGTTAAATGAACGTACTTGCTCAAAAATGCTTTCAGCAAGTGCTACAAAGAGACAATTGGAATTTGGTAAGGATAAAAAAAAACAACAAAAAAAGGATATATAGAATTATTTTTAAATTTTCCTATTTTTTTCATGTTTTTCCATTTATAATTTTATAGTCTTTTTTTTTTTTTTTTTTGCTTAAAGAGAAAGTGCTTTAATGACTTTCAGCCGACTTGCATAAAAACCGCGATCCATTTTTTACCTATGGATCTTCAATAGCACAAAAATATTTACTTAAAATCACTATAAATAGTACTTCTAGGGATTTACAATTATTTTAAAACAATTTTCAATAATTCTCTCATGCATACAAATTTCTCTTTAAGCGTGAGTTAAAAATGATTATTAATTATTAAGATCGTTTTAAAACGTAACTCTAAACAAGAGTTAAAAATGTATATTAGAAAAATGCTAATTATAAATCGATTCTAGGCAAGAAATAATCCTTTTGGGCATCCATATAAATGGCGTATATCTTGTAAGAAGTGTTAGTTGACTAAAAATAATTTTATCTGGATTTTTCTTAATTTTTTTCGGAAATGGAATTTCTTATTACATTTAGAATCTTTGTTTTAAAATTAAGTGATTAATAAAAAAAAAATGTGGTTGCTGGTTTATTTCTAAATGATACAGTGAGTGAAAATAAATTGGAAGTTTAAAAATTTTATTTAATTGGAATTTATTAAGATTTTTTTTTTTTTTATTAAAAAATAATTTCTGTTCATTATTTAATTATTATAATTCGTGAAAATGGAACTTTAATTTTCGATATGTAAGCTAAAAAGCAGTTTTTTTTTTTTTTTTTTTTTTTTTAAATTTAAAAAAAAAATGTAAAAAATTAAATTTAAAAAAAATTGCTAATTATTTTTATCTTAGAAAAATGACTTTAGATTTTTTTGTCTCCTAATAATTTTGCTATAAAATGTTTTTAACTCAGAAACATTTTGTTGGTTTCCTGAATGAGTTTTGAATTCTCTTTTTAAATTTTCCTATTAATTAAAAATTTAAAAGTCGATTAAAGTTATTTATTTTACTCATTCTTGCTGTCTGGGGAAACTTTTCTGCTGTCAAAAAAAAAAAAAAAATTACTTTAACCCCATCCCGAAATTTGGACAAAGAACTTGCAAATATTTTTACAGAATGCCTCGAAACTCGAAGACGAAAAAACAATATTTTAAAAAAATTAGGTACTTAAAAACTAAAATACTAACTACTAAAGTTTTCTAAAAATGTCATGGATTTTGATTATAAAAAAAATAAAAAAATTTTAATTAATTAATTAAAATAATAATAATAAAAAAGAAATCCAGAAGTTTGTCTTATGGACGATAAGCTATTAGAAAGGTTCTTTTTATTTTAACATTGTAAGTAAAATGTAGTTAAAGAATGTATTAATTTTGTCTTAATAATACCGCCATGATTTCAAATATTCGGTGAGGGTGCTTCCCACACCCACTTCTACAAAAATTTAAAAAAAAAGAAAAAATCTTTTTTATTTTTTATAAATCGTTGTCATAATTTTTTTTTCTTTTGACTGAACCATTCTTTTCTTTGCATTAAGAAGCTGTAATTTGAGGTTTGAACTTGAAATGTTCATTATGGCTTTGGAAAAAGGGCAACACCAATTTATTGCTGTTTGAGTGGGTGGATGTCATACAGATTATTGGAACTTTATAATTATCTTGAAAGTAAAACAGAAACCCATACAAAACCCCCCTCTGTTCATTGGGTGTTAAAAATATAAATCTTCAAAACACGTGGATTTTTCTATATTACAGAAAGAAAAAAAAAAGGCACATGTCAGCTTTTTTTTTTTTTTTTTTTTTTTTAACAAAATATTTTTGTGGGGCCCGGGGTTGTGGTGGTTGCTTGCTCTTACAAAATTTGCATCCAAGGTTCGTAGATTTTTAATGCAAGCATGTTTTTTCCTTCTATAGTTTGGTTTGCTTTGTTCGAATATGACCTTCATTTCCTTCAATTTTTCATTTTCAAGAAAGATCTAATGAATGGGATTGATTTAAGTGGCTATGTAGTAGGGGTTCAATTTACAACATACGTATAATACCAAACTGAACCCTAACTTTGTGTCCGTATTTATGACAGTGGGTGTTTACCATCAAACGGAACGCATCAGTTTGTGTCTTTTCATACAAACGTGTGTCATTTTCAAATACGGGGGCCTAAAAAGATTAGAATAGGTGTTCCTTGTTATAGAAAACAAGAAAAATGTTTTTGTCCTTTTTTTTTTTTTTTTTTTTATCGACTAAATGTGATGTTTGTATAAAACATGGGCACAAAGCAAATTTTAAATTGAATTTCTCCTTCATTAAAAAAAAAACCCAAATTTCCCGATGTAATGAAGGTCATAAACACATCATACAAAAATCCAATCTTGTTCGGTTTAGAAATTTATTTTGTATTTAATTTAATAAAAAGACCATTTACTGTGATTCAGATTGTAAATATTCCTTTATTTCATTTTTATGTTTAAATTTGGAATATGAAAATAGTCTCTCGAGATTTCAGACATACTAACTCTGTGGATGTAAAGTGAAAAAACATTAATCTTACTTTTTTGCATAAACCTAGAATTGAGACAACCAACCCTCTGAGGTATTTTTTTCTGAATTGAGTTTGAACAATGGTTCAATTTTCGGATTGGTTTAAAAAAAAAAAGTTAGCATATCTCTCTCTCTCTCTTTTTTATATATATATATATATATATATATATATATATATATATATAAAATGAGCAGCAATCTCTCTTTTATATATGTTTCATTGATGACTGATAAGGCACTGCAATATGTATAATGCAATCTCCAATCAAGCAGTGTTTGCAGTTAACCCTCTCAGAAGAATCTGGAGGAAAATGCACAAATATTAGATCTGTTCTGTATTTTTAAATCTGAGCATCTTGAAATTATACTGCATTTTTTTGCACTTTGCTAAATAAGGTTTTCCGTGAATTTCTGACATTCATAGCTCCTATGATATTGCAGGTATAGACTTGAAACTGTGACAATAGTTACAATTTACTATAGATTATAAAAATATAAATAGCTTAGGCATGTCTTACGTATTTTTATAGGGACCTGAAAATAGCTAAAATGCAAAAAGATGCCATCCACTTTGAGAGCTTCTCATTTACAAAATCTATCAAATCCAGCATCCAAATTAGTTTTCCTGTCTTTTATGACTCAATAGATTATTTCTATGCAGTAACCATATTCATTCTTGGTATAGGAATGTCAGTATTACTGTTTGAAAATTGCTTTTTTGTTTTTGTATCTTTTTAAATTTGCTTATTTACATGACAAATAGCAAAGTAGTTAGTTTTAAATAATTTTTATATTTTTACTATATATTTTTGCATATCTGAAGACTATTTGACAAACTTCTATCTAGGTTTAAAACTTATTTTTCTAGAACAACCTGTCTGCCTTGTTTTGTCAAATTTGGTCCCATATAAATTTGATACTCGAGAAAATATGAAACTGAATGTTGATACTCCTATAATTTCCTATGTAAATACGCTATTCCTGCTTCATTCCAATTTTGTTCCAAGTAATTTAGATGCTCTGGGGCCCCTAAAAATGTTTTTGGATGGTTTAAAAAATCTTTAACTGGACAAAGAAACTAAACCAAAGACATTACAATAAGGGTTCCACTTGATAATTTAAATTTTAAATCAAAATAGTAAAAATGCATCACAATTTGCCCAGGTTAAGCAATTTTATTAATACTCAAAAATATATGCAAATCAGGTTCATTAATAAAGTAAAAATCACATTAATAATATTTTTCAAGTAAATAAATATTTAGGTTGAGTGAAAATAGTCAATCATTTCAGTGACAACTCAGAATTTTCACTAGTAGTTTTTAAATTTATGTGTTCAAAATTGCTAAATAGTTAATAAATTTCTTTCAAAGATGGTGGGGAATAAAATTATATCACTTGAAACAGAAAATTTCACAATTACAAATGTGTGTGCGGTCAGTTTTTAAGGGTTGACTTAGTTTATATTTCATATTATGAAACAATAACAAAAAACAAAAACTTATCTGTGGTCATTTTTTTAGTTGTATTACTTCAGGGTGAGTGAGATATTTTGGGTCACAAGATTATTTTACTAATGAAAACTTTTCTTACCAGCTTGAAATTTTACAGCTTCAAATAAATAAATCTGTCAATACTTAACATTTATAATATGGGACACATTGGCAAAGAAAAGATTAAATAAGAGACATCTTGATGTTTGCTTATATTTTGGGAAGTGGGTCAGGCCAAGAGCTTTTAAGCACAACTTGCCTGTGAACATTAATGTAAACACAACATATTGAATTAATTATCACCACTTCAATAAAATTATACCATGCACCAAAGAGTATAGAAGTGGAATACAAGCCATTCAAGCTTCAATGATTTTAAGTGGGTTACACACCCACATACTAGAAGAGTATGCTGAATAAAGTAACCAGTGTGTTTGTTTATAATTTGCTTAAATTATGGAGGAAGAGTTCTTGATATCAGATATAGTGTTCATAAATATAGTTGGTGGGATACAGGAATCAAGAATATACATAGTAATTGTCAGTTTTGCACTTGCGTGTGATCTTCAGACCAAATTTAATGTATTAATGGAAGAAGAGTATTAGAGATAGAATATTTATGGACATAGAAATCAACACTGCCTGATGATACCTACTCCTCTTAATTCTGAATTTCCTATTAAGATTGTTTCTGGCACCAAATGTTTATTCACATGATGCACCTTTTACTCTGTACTACAATGCCAAGGCAAAACATTCATATAGAATCTTTAATATAAAGTAGCAAAAAAGTTGGAAGATGACATTGCTCCATTCTTGATATTTAGGTTTTGAAATACTTGAATATCTAGGTTGAAAATTGCTCTTACTCCGGGGTGTGTATGGGGAGGGAGTTCAGATATCTTCCTCAGCCGAACAAAGAGTTAATATTGAATCTCTTTTTAAATTGGAAAGTTGCATAATAATATCAAAATATCAGAAAATCATCTTAGAAACAAGAATGTTTAACTGCTACGTAATATCAAATCCTGCTACATGATAACGAATGTTAGATGATGAAGAGACTTGAAGTGACAGTTATTCTGTTAACAAATGCCGAGCATACCATTGTAAAAAGTTTTAAAGAGAATAAGAATCACAAAGAAATTACTGTTTACAATTCGGAAAAAAAAAAGACAAGTATGTTTTGGGTCACAGTGAAGAAAGGCTTTAAAAATCAAAAACTCACAGAGCATAGAATCAAAGGAAAAATGGTATTTTGATTAAATGGATGACAACAATGGTAACAAAAAGATTATAGTAATGAGACGAGTTGCTTAGGAAGTTGCAGAGAGTCATGATTACCTTTGTCCTGAAAGAAGTCAAAACCTGCTATATGAATACTGTGTATTATTAAAGTTGTTTCTCTGTTACACATTATCTGTGTGTATTTTTCTTGTGTGACTTGTACATGCTTGTGTCATTTAATGTGTACACAAGCACACAATTGTGGAGCTGAATGTTGTTATTTGTAGCTTTTTTATAGTGTTAACTTTTTATTTGTTATTGTTTTACTTATTTGCTTTGGGTTATTATTATCATCATTATTAATAATAATAATAACAACCAACAACAAAAAATTAAGTAATCAATAATAAATAAACAAAATGTTAACACTATAAAATAGTGACAAATAATTGCATCTGGATCCATAAATATTTTTACTCAATAACCTCTAGAATAATTTGTATGATTACCATTACCACCTACCAAATAACTGTTAGGATAATATGATAATGCACCTTTGACCGGTGAATATAAATAGTCAGGCCAAAACATAACCCACATGGCTTGAAGATTACATGAAACACTGTTGCTGCTTGGTGTTGACATCAGTGTCCGCTTCTATTTGTTTTATTACATTACACACCAGAATGCTTGCTCAGTGATGTCTATTCTGGGGTCATCAAAAGTTTGGGCTTATATGACCTCAGACTTTCTATCTCATAGGCTCAGCCAAGTGCTATCATTTCACAGCTAGTATTCTGATATAGCTTCTGCATGATTGCAATAATTGTAAACTATATTTGTGCCTATGCAAATGCCATCCTTTTACTCAATTCTATGTAGGAATTCTGACTAATCAGGATTTGTTTAATTTTTTCTTCTGACTATTGGCCAATTAAAGGGGCAGATTCTATTTTACTCTTAACTGTTATCCGAATTATTTGTTTTTAACCAATAAGAAATGTAATTCTGATTTGGCTCGTCATTTTATATATGTATATATAATATAATTTTAAGGTATGATATATTTATGGGTTCAACATCCAGCAATGACAGTCTGTTTCATGCAATCTTTGGGCCTGAAGATTGTGCTGAATCAGGAAACAGACTTATATATATATATATATATATATATAATCTCGCTATTATCCTTTACACCATCTATGCAACCTGAAAATCACAATTATTTAAATCTTCCTTGTCTGTTATATTTAATGGAAGACGTTTAAAAGAAAGGTTGCTGCCCAAATGTATGAGACAGATCCATGCAGTGTTGATTCCTATCTCTACATTTGATATTAAGCATTCTATAAATATCACAATTTTTAAACACATAACACCTACTTGAAATTATTGAAGCCTGAATGACTTGTGTTCCAATTCTAAGCACTTTCATGCATGGTATAATTTTATTTAAAAAGTGATTAATAATTTAATATCGCATGCACAAGGCTGTGCTAAAAGGCTCTGTTTGGACTCACTCCCAAAATATCAAGATGTTTTGTTTTTAATCATTTCTTTGTTAATCTTTCCCATGTAAATGTTGCAGTATTAAACAATTTATTTATTTAGAGTTGGAAAATGTCATCAAGCTGCCAAGAAAAGTTATCATTCCAATTTTATTAAAAAGTGTTGTGCACATTTTCTTGTTTTGTGTGTGTATATATATATATATATATATATATGACTAATTTTAAAGGCAAAACCTGGATTAGGACATGAGATTAATTGATTTGTTTTTTGGCTTATCTATTTGTAAGTTATTTAGAACAAGAAAATATATTTAGATTGTCTTTTTTTTTTTTTTTTTTTTTTTTATATAATAATGGTTTAGTGATACAATTCTTACTAATTAACTCAGAGCTTGGGGTGGGGAAGATGTGGATTCATATCTTATGGGTATTTGCATGTTAGTGAATATAACGAACCTAATGGGAATTGGAACTCTGGTTTCTGATTAACAATTCTGAGCCATTATCCATTACACCACCTACACAACCTGAAATTCCTATGTGGTCACCCATCTAGGTACTGACCAGCTTAACTTTGGTGGACATACAGGAATCATTGTTTCAATGTGATGTGACTGTAAGCTGACACGAGATTTAATATTGATTAATAATGTATAAAAAAGGCAAGTTATAGACTGATTCTCCATTTCTTGGATACTGTTGTTTGAATTTACTTGTCTGGTTCAGAGAAGCTGGAAGTAAGTTCATAAACATCTAATTGCATGTGATCACTATTTAACAAAAAGAATGCGTAAAGGATCAATATTTTTTTCTTTTTTTTTTTTTTTTTTTTTGTAATTAACTAGTTTCCACACCTTCCATCAACTGGCCATTAACACGTTGACTGTCAGAAGTTGATTATGTCACCAACTTAAGGAAAATAATTTTTATAAGTTGATTTGTAGTTTCAACTCGAGTCTTGACATTTTTGCACTAAAAGTTTCACTATAAATAAACTTGGTGCCCACAGATGAAAATGTATCAAAAAATACCTATCACAAGAAAACTCTGTCTGCACCATAATAAAAAAACTATCAACCATTAGTTAACTCTTGGTTGGTGGTCAATGTGTTAAGTATTCTACAGATGTCTGTAGTCCAAAGAGGATGAAAGTAACTTTAGAAAAAAATGGGGCAACATACTTGCAGGTTAATCATTACTTGATTTAACAAACTGTATTGGTTTTTCTAAATATTTGAACATTTATTGTCCAAAAAGTTAACATCAACTACTCATTTCTTAACCAAATATTAATGACTTTGGGGTGCGATGAGTAAATTGTCACCATTTTATATTTATAATTTTGTGCATGCACATTGTTTTTGATTTTATTGACTGCACAGTATATTTGGGTCAGTTGACACTCTCAGATAAAAGAGCACCATGACACAATTCACTCTACCAGAAATTTGGAAATGTCATCTTGGCATTTGTGTCGGAAGCTCCAGTACAGTGTTTGTCTGTGTCAATCTGAAGACAGTGCAGAGGATTTGGAAAGAGTTGGATGAATCTAATGGTGATTATGAAGGGGTTTGGTGTGATCACTAGTGATGGCAATGCTATGCCTCCATTCATCTTAGGACTCAACACTGAAGCCTGCATCAAGTACCTTGAACAGGTAGTGCTGCTCTGGGTCAAAAGAGTGGCTGCTGGAAAACCTATGTCTGGCAACAGGACTCTGCACCATGCCACACATGCAAAAGAATCCAGTCATAGCTGTCATACAATCTCTGCAACCACATCACGCCTCACATTTGGCCACCTAACTTCTTAGACTGCAACCCCCTTGATTATTATGTGTGTGGTGCTGTTGAGTGAGAGACTAACAGAACCCCATGTGACATCAGAGGAACTGAAGGCAGGGAATTTGGTAGCATTCACCAACTAAAAGAGTTGCAGGAGATTCTGAAGGCTGTGGTTGAAGCCAATGGCGATTTTATTGAATAAATTTACTCTTTAGTATTTCAAGATATTTTTGTGTAATTTTGGTAAATATATCTGTTCAAATGAGATGTCAGTATTATTTTCATTTTTGTGTAATTTAGACAATTTATCCATCACACTGTAGTATCTTTCATTTATGGTCCTAAATATCTTAAGTACTGATTTGTAAATTTTTCGATTTGGATGAAAAAAAATTGAGCCATTGGATGATAAAGCCAAACTTTTTGACCAGGTTGAAATCTACTTCTGTTTGTTACATTGTAAAATTATTTATATGAGAAAAGAATAATGTTTAGTCAGAAATTGAATGAGTAAATGAATATTATTATGGTGGCACAGTGGAGAAATGGATAGTAGCTCAGATTGAGGAATCAGAGAGCCACATTCAAATTCATGTTGAGTTTATTACATTCACTTATGTGCTAATACCCTCGAGAAAAGTATGTATCCATCTCTTTCCAAGCAGTTGGTGAATAGCAGGACAGACTTTGTTCTATGGCCTTGTGTGGCAATCAGTCTAGAAAGAAAACTTTAAATTTAAACCTGAATGGAAAGGGTTGGGCTCTGTCAGATCATTTTGCTCCGGAAACACACCACTGCTACTGTAGTACATGTGGTGCCTCCATGACCCTAATGAGTTGCAAGATCATGATTATGAGGTGCCAGTTGTTTTCCAAAATCTGACCAAACAGAATTTATTTTGGAACCATTTCTTAGTTGGGTTGAGAACTTTTCAAGTCTGTTAAGTGCCATGCGTGATACATGCTTAGGTGATCATGTATCTTTTGATATATGACTGATGAGGCAGATTTTTTCCCGCAGTAGGTTGCCGTTTCTTTCTGCGGTAGGCCATTTGCCATCCAAAGCTATAGAACCCAGTCTGTCCTGCTATTTACCCATAGCTGGGAGGAGAAGAGGAGGATTCGTGCCTTTCTCAAAAGTATTAGCATGGAAGTGAATGTAATGGGATTCGGCTGGAATTTGAACTCTGCTCTCCTATCCCTCAATCTGAGCCGCTATCCATTACTCCATGGTGTCTCCTTTTCAAGTACCTCTTTGTAATATATCTAAGTAAAAGTAAATGAAGCAAACTTAACGATTATCAGTAAAAAATTCTATCATATATACTAGAGTATAGTGCAAGTTTTTATGATCAGTTTTTTGTTTGGTTTGCTTTTTGTTTAATACAAAAAAATATGGAGTTGCGCTATACACAGGTAATTTTTTTTCTAGAAAGGTTAAAATTCATGCATTTGTCTACCTGGTAGGCCTACATTTGCATGGTACCTTTTGGTTAACCATAACAGTGCAGGTAAGCTTCTTGAGCCTGCCTCAGGTAGCCTAGATTCTTTTTTTTCTGTTACATGAACAGCGTGTTTTTTTTTTGTTTTTTTTTGCCTCTCTTCTTCTCCTCTCCTTGCCATTTTGGGGTAGGTTTGTTCTAAAAAAAAAAAAGAATGAAGACCAATTATCTGCTATGTTCAGTATTGCAATATTTCACTACGGCAGGCCTACTAGTATTGCTCAGAAGCCAGGGTTGCATTAAACAAGAGCTATATGAAAAAAAATTAGGTTTTTTCACAACAAAAAAAATTTTAAGGGATTGCACTATACATGAAGTAGGCTTGTATATATGGTATTTTAAAAATGTTTTTCTTTTTAAATATTTTTCTTGGCCTAAGCCATTAAATGCAAATCAGTAATTCATTAAATTTTTGGAGACACTGAACTTGTTTGATTTGCGTATGAATTTTTTTTTTTTCTTAGAATGAAAAGCACATAACTCTGTGCTTGTGGGGTGACATATTAATTCTGGAAAGTTCGATTAAATTAGCTGAGGCTGAATTGGATATAAATTATCCTGGCATAGCAAATAAGACAACCTGTATTGAATATCATCAGATAAATACTGTAATCACAGGTTCACAGAGTGTTACTTTTGTACTAGCTGACTTAACCAGCACTCCAGGGTCTAAAAATTATCTTATTATAACAGAGCTAGAACTAAACTTTAAAACAAAAACCTAACTGTATTCCAACATTGTTGTTAGTGGTGGTGGTGTTTTTTTTTTTTTTTTAAGAAAATGTTATGTTTGATCTTTTACAAGAACAAAAAATTTGGCCCAAACACTGATACTTTCAAAACTGACTAGTTGGAAATATTTAAAAAAAAAAAAAAAAGTTTTTTTTTTTTTTTTTTTTTTTTTTTTCTTTCATATTTAAATTTTGAAATACTCTTAATTTTCTTATGACTTGTAAAATTTTGCTTGTATTCACAATTTAAGCTTTAAAACAACCTTATCTTTTTTTTTGCAGGCTGTTAATTCAAATTTAATATTAAAAATATTTGTGTCTAATTCATGACTCTTATAAAAACTTTTTTCATGCATTCACATATACCATAGCTCATTTTGAAGGAATTTGCCTGTGTACTAAGTATTTTTTTTTTTTTTTTTTTTTAATGAATGCTCTAGTATTTATGCCTTGTGTCAAGTGATGTTTAAACTTAATAAACAGCTTTTATATGTTTCTCAGCAATACACAGTCTATCAAGGCTTATAAGGATAAATCAATAAGTCTGTAGCTTAACAGTTATTAGCTGCATTTTTCCTAACTTTCATTGTAATGTTCAATTTCTGATTATTGGAGAAACTTTTGGCTAAGTGCATTAACAAGGAAGGAGATTATGTATAAAAAAAAATACCATAAAAAATGGAAAAAAACAGGGCTCAAATATTGACATCAAAGTTGTCTTGATATATTTCTAAATTTATCAAGAAATTATAAATTTTCTATAGAAGATTATATTAGATGAACCATAAACCCATTGGTTTTCTTTAAAAGCTGTTCATGATACAAAATAATGAGGTAACAATATAATCAATTTTATTGTTAATTACATATTTTAGACGGTAAAAGGCTTATTGTTCGACTGGGCTTTATAGTTAACACATTGCATTTGAAGTAATAGTGTAAAACAGCTGTAGCCTTTTTCAAAATAATAAGTATATTTTTTGTTATACATAATTGTTTCTTCCTTGCATTTAAAAATATGTAATAGCAGCAAATCAGCATACATTATTTATTTGCCATAAAATCATGTGACACATATAGCCTTTACACCTTTCAAGTAGTTGTTTATAAAAAAAAAAGTTCTAGTATAGTGAATTGTATAAATGTGTTATGCATATTTAAATTTATTAATGTTCTTATAATGTATTATGAATGTTTATTATTTTTCACATACATAATAGTTGGAATATAATATATAGATTGATATAAGAATGTATCGAAAACAAATATTGAATTTCCTATTAAAAATGCCATAAAAAAAAAAAACAGCCTCAGCTAAAGAAATCCTTGTCTTATTTTAATGAAATTTAGTACTCGGCAGGGGTTCAAGGTACAATATGCTCTTAAATTAGTTGGGGTATTATACATCATTTAAGCTGTATTTGGGGGTGGGTTGCATGCACACATACACAAGATTAGAGTTTTTTACATTTTATATATATATATATATATATATATATATATATATATATATATATATATATATATATTTTTAGAATAAAAAAAATTCCAAGAGGATAGAATCCAGGTAGAACTCTATGTCCAGGATAGTAAGGATATAATAAAAAGCTAAACACTAATATTCCATGGTCATAATTTATTCCATTGGAATTGTAAATTTTTCAATTCATCAGACCTACAAAGGTCTGATGATTTGGATCATATTTATATATTGAGATATTAGTGTTTAAGAATTATATATATATATATATATATATATATATATATATATATATATATATATATATATATATATATATATTAATACACAAGAAAAAATAGGTTATATTCAAATTTTTTAGATTAAGATGGACTTTATACTGGATATTCCAGATAACATGTTTTTGCAACAATAAGATAACAAATTGTCCGCAAATGGAGCAATTATGATATTTTGTTCATTTGACCTCAATTTTATGAACATGAAGGTCATGTAACCAAAATATCACATACCCCACTGACGAGAGGATAAAGAATTATAGGCTTTGAACACTATTAATGTCATAGACAGAAAAATTTTATTGGCCTTAAATTAGGCTGCAAATAAAAGCCAGTTATCTTTTGAAAAGACTTAAAGACCTGCAGTTTTCAAGATGACATTTTTTAGGTTGTAAACTTGCTACTGCAAAATAATGTTGTCTTTCCAAATATAATTGCTTATTATCGTTAAGGTTCTTAATAATGTCTTATTTCCCAGGCTCTGTGCATCATTATTTGCTCTCTCATTTTAGAACATGTCTCTTCATTTATTTACAGCTTTAAGTTCTGCAAACTTTTGGTGGCACCATTTTAACCCTTCTTAAAAACTTAAAAGCCCCCCCCCCCTCCTCAAAAATCATAAAATGTATTCCTTTTCAGACTTGCTCTCTCCAATTTGTTCCTTCCAGGAGGAGGAACTCTTCCTGCAAAGAAT
Organism: Acanthosepion pharaonis; assembly: GCA_903632075.3. Taxonomy (NCBI): domain Eukaryota; kingdom Metazoa; phylum Mollusca; class Cephalopoda; order Sepiida; family Sepiidae; genus Acanthosepion; species Acanthosepion pharaonis. The sequence continues at coordinate 620,532 of CAHIKZ030001536.1, read as the reverse complement.
TATAATATTTGGGTCACCAAATGATATGAGTAGGGGTTGGGTGGTATACTTGAACATTTTAATTAACTGGGGGATTGGACATAATATGCACAGATAAAATAATTATTAATGAAATGCTAAAATGAAAAGTTGAACAGGTCAAGAGTTAATTTAAAAAATTTCATTTTCAATAGTTGAAAATAAATTGACTAGGAATTAATTCCTTTTACAATTGATTTCTGTTACCTTACTAAAAGATTGCCATCTGTAGAATTGATAGTTTTTTTTTTTTTTTAATTCTCAGAAACAAATCTAACATTTTCAGTGCTGCATTTTTACCATTTCTCCTGCAACTCTTCTGGATGGTTGTCTTGTTTAAGTTGGTGAATGCTGCCATAATCCTTGCATTCAGTTCATTTTTGGTATTACAAGGAGTTTTGTTGGTCTCTCGCTCAACTGTACCCCACACATAATAATTAAGGGGATTGCAGTATGAGGAGTTAAGTGGCCAGGTGTAAGGGATGATGTGGTCACAGAAATTGTCTGACAGCCATGACTAGGTTCTCTTGCTTGTGTGGTATGGTGTAGAATCCTGTTACCAGACATAGGGTCTTCCAGCAGCCACCCTCTTGACCCAGTGCAGCACTACTTCCTCAAGGCACTTTGAATAGGCCTCCATGTTGAGTCTGAGGCCCTGTGAAAGGAGGCATACCATCACTAGTGATCACTCCAAACACCATGATATTGACTGGATATATCCTCTCTTTCTGAATCATTTGTACTGTCCTTCGATTGGCACCCAAACACTTTGAAATGTTCATATAGGGGCTTCTGGCATGAATGCCAAGCAGTACAGCATGCCGTTTCCAAATTTCTGGTGGAGTGAATTGCATCATGGGGCTCTTTTTCTCACAGATGGTGCCCAACTGACTCTACTGTGCATATCAAAATGAAAAATATAAAATGGTGACAATTTATTTATTGTACTCTGTAAAGTTTTATTGAAGATGTTGATAGATTTAAGTCAGAAAAGAGTTTCTTGTTGGTTTGTTAGTTATCAGCTTAGGACATTTGTATGTTGTGTTGTATACATTGCAACATACAGTTAATTTGCGGCTAAGAAGTTACACAGAGAGGAAACAAAACATATCTTGTCCCTACAGCATCCTGTGGTCAGAGAGAATACTCTGTCATTTTTTCCTGCTACTTTTTGACTATGTTATCTATTGGTCGCTGGCAGAAATTCCTTGCCAGACAGATGGGGTAATCCCACAACTGGCATTTTTTAAACTACATGCAGCCTTTTATATACAACAATCATAACTTAGGTTCTTTCCTTTGTTGTCAATACAAAGAAGGAAATACACTTTCTTCAGAATATTGTAGATGAGTGGCATTTCTAACAAAGTCAAAAGTTACACATGCACTTTTTTTTGGAATGCTTCAGTCAGTCAGTTAAGTGCCATACGTAATACATGCTTGGACGATCATGTATCTTTTGATACATGACTGACAAGGCAGATTTTTTCCTGCAGTAGGTTGCCATTTCTTTGTGGTAGACTGGTTGCCAACCAAGGCTAAAGAACCCAGTCTGTCCTGCTATTCGACCCATAGCTTGAGGAGAAGAGATGAATTCATATATTTCCCATAGTTATTTGTGCACAAGTGAATTTAACGAACTCTACTGTAATTCAAACTTAGCTCTCAGAGTTCTCACTCCAAGTCGATATCCATTACACCACAACACACAATGCTTACATGTGTTAAAAGAAAAAGTAATTTTTAGTTTAGTTATTGTTGTATCTCATATTTTTGAGATAACAGGGGGAAATAAATAAGGAAGACCAACTCGTAAGTAAGTAATGAAATAGAAGGTTTATTATGCGAAGGTACACTTAGCAATTGACCTAATGCTAACTCTGCTTATTTATATAAACAGGTGATTTCATTTATTTATGGTTCTTTATGACGGTCATATCAAATGGAATTTTAAAAGATAAATTCTACTTCATTTGTTTTCCAAACTTGACACATGGTGTAAATTTGAAAGCATTTATATCATTAGTCTATCTTCATTGAATTTCCTTTTTCTAAACTAGAAACAAATACATGTTTCTGGATATGGTTTTTGGGAAAAAATTAAAGAAAACTGTGGGTTTTAACAAATGTTAATAATTATTCCATGTGGATATATTTAAAAAACAAACAAAAAAAGCATTGAACTCATTGAAATTGAATGTTAAATCATTCAATTTCAATGAGTTCAATACTTTTTAATTTTTAAATTTCTTTTTTGAAAATATTAAAAAATCCAACTTTGTTTTTCTTTTCATGTAAAAGCATCCACAGTAGAAGTGGTATGTCTTGGGCAAGATAGCCTGACAGAGCACAATCAAGCCAGAATGTTCCATTCTGGCTTGAAACAAAATTATTTGCTAATTTCAGTGTTTTCTTTTAAATCTTTCTTCCCGTGAATAAAATCGTCCTATAAAAATTGGAGGTATGGTCAAGTAATGGATTGCAGCTCAGATTGAGGGCATCTGAGAGCTGAGTTTGAATTTCAGTTGACTTCATTACATTTATTTATGTGCAAATACCCTTGTCTTGTCTCTCCCAGCTATGGGTAAATAGCAGGATAGGTGGCAACCGGTCTAGGAGAAAGACAACTAGCCTGGCATGGATTGTGCTCTGTCAGGCTATCTTGCCCAAGACATACCACTTCTACTGTGGATGCAGTACATGTGGTGCCTCTATGTCTTTGATGAGTTGCAGGATTCATGATCATGATAAAAATTCTGGTAATCTCTATGACCTTTATTGATGACTAGCAGGGTTAGCTGATATTATATCAAAATAACACCAGTCATGTATGAATTCATTATCAATAATATTGATTGATTTGATTTCTATGAATTATCAACTCCTTGCAAGTTATTTAAAGCCAGGAGATATTTTTAGATTGTAATTTATTTTTATTTTTTTTATATATAATAATGATTTATTGATACAAGTCTTACTAATTGTAAGAGAACAGGCTGATTTGTTCCTCTCCAAGGGTATTTGCACATAAGTGAATGTAATGAATCCAACTGGAATTGGAACTCGGCTCCCCAATTAACAAACTGTCACCCATCTAGGTAGTGACCAGGCTCAACATTGCTTGACTTTGGTGATTGTGTGAGAAATGGTGTTTCAACATGATGTGGCAATAATAATATTTATTTAAATTCCACATAATTTATTATAGCAATATTCATTACAATTTAATTTTTATCATTATTTGGATAAATATCTAAAAAGGAATTGTTAACTCTGTTCTAAATTTTGTGTGTGTGTGTGTCCAGATTAAACTACAATATAAAACATTCAATTCTGATTTGGCATGTTTCAAGGAAGATTTTCATAAATAATTTATTCTTGTATATGAATGAGCAAATAGTTTTGCAAATTAAAATTTTTTTTTTTTTTAGCTTAATATTGTTTTTATAAAACAAGAAAAAAAGGGGTAATTAATTTTTGTAAGGAAAAAGCCGGTTATCCTTCAAAAAGAAAATTTATAATTTTAAAACTAATAAGCTTAATCCTTTATTAAAATAAAATGATTGCCTGTGTATTCTTTTAATCTTTTCATTTTCAGTTTTTTCATTGTTGATGTAGGATTCATGTATGTTAAATTTGTTTAGCATTTTATATATATATATATATATATATATATATATATATATATATATATATATAATAATAAAAAAACTTTCTTTATTAACCAAAAAGTCTACAATTCATTTATTATTCACTTATTAACTTTGCCACTGTTTATTTAAAAATTAATTGAATGACATCTGGTCTACATTAGGAATGCTAAGATATTGGTAACTTCTTATATGGAGAGCATAGGAATTATTTATGAAAACCTTCCTTGGAACATGTTGATTCAGAATATTTTTGGCCAGTTTCTTCAGATGTCTCAACTTCATTATCTTGAGTTTCTTTCAAAGCCAAATGATTAACATTAAAATCCCAAAGTTGATAAGGTGGTGTATAGAGCCATGGCCTTAACATGGTATGTGTTATTGCTTGGGTTTCTGTAGCAAGGAGTTTCTCTTTTCTTTTTTTTTTTTTTTTTTTTTTTTTAATGGTGGAGTTGCTCGTCAAATGCGAACATCTCTTGAATTCAGAGTTGTTTTCCTGTCTAGACTAGTTGCCAACAAAGCCTAAAGAGCAGAGCCCTGTTATTTGAGCCATAATTTGTTGGGGTTGGGAGAAAGTTATTTTGTGCAATTAACAAGCTTTGTATACCAAATCCACTTTTTGTGCCAATAATCTATGACAATTTAAAAGTGGTAAAATCAAGTTCCAAAGAAAACATGTAGTGGTGGGAGGAATACAAGCAGACATTTCTCAAGGTTGGCAAGTGCTTTTTGGTACAGTAGGCAAATTAAAACCAGGTGAGCTGATTTGCTTGGACTTTGATCTTGGGATGATGAGGAACCAACTCATACCCCATCTCAAAATTTGATGTTGAATAATTTTCACAGAAATGTTCTGATTAATTTTCATGCAACTTTTCTCAGAATTGTTCTCCATGCAGTCATTTTTCCATATAAGAATATCAGGGAATTCCAACAAATCTTGAAATCTTTCTTTTTCATTTAGGTTTCTTTTAACCAGTTTCTAAAGACCTGCATTGTATCATCATATTCCAATCTAATGTTCTATCTTCCCCAGGAGAATATTAGTCTCAACTTTGTGTGTGTGTTATATATATTTAGACATACAGTATATTCTCATTTGTCCACCTCTTCATTTGTGATTTATGGGGAAGTAGGTCTCTTGAATTTGTTTACCATTTCTGCTGACAGTGGTGCCATTTGGTTTCAGATTGGAATGCCGAGAAGCAGAAGAAGAAGCGTAGTCGATGGGGTAATGAAGAGACTGACAAGACTATAATTCCTGGCATGCCGACGGTGATTCCGGCCAATCTGTCAGGTGACCAAGAGAAACAATATTTAGGTAAGTTGCTTTTACTCTTGGACCATTTACTTTTTCTGCTTTGATGTTGTAAACAGATGTTTCTATTCTTTGAAGTAATTGACTATAAACAAATAAGTAGTAGCAATATTTTTCAGATAATGGTAAGTCCATTATCAGTGAACTTTTATCAGTTTTTTTTTTTTTTTTTTTTCCTTCCTCGTCTATTTCTTTCAGGCCATGGGTAAGTAAATTTGCTCTATCTCTCTCTCTCTCTCTTATTCTTTTACCCCCATGCTGACCATTATTTGTAAATGTTTTCATTTGATACCTAATGTTACATTGTCTTTTATAATCATGCATAAATACAATTTCAACATGTTCAAGCTAATATATTCGATGCTGTATTTTCAGATGTTTTCCAAAATGTTTAACTGTTGTTCTTGATAATTTAGTATCATTTTTTAGTTGTTGTACACAAATACCTGCTTTATTTATTTACTCAAGTTAATAACAAATATGTCATTAATCAGAAATATTACACAAGTGAAATTAATTTTCAGGTTGGTTGTTTGTTTACTTGTTCTTTATTATATTTTTTTTATTTCCCTTAAATTTAATGTTAAATGTTAAACAGATTTTTCAGCCTTATTCTTTAAGGTAAGGTGTAAGTGGTCTTGTTTGCAGTGGACTGAAGCTGTTTACTAGGACTAGGTAACTAGTGTAAATAAAGATTGTTGTTATGGCCAGTTTGAGGGAGATAGAATATAGTGTTGATAATGGGCAGATAAGATTCTACTGCAACTTCTGACAGTTGGTTGGCAAGATGAATTGCCTCAAAAACAATTTCTCGTCTTATGCGGGGGATGAGAAAATTTTAATAGGAAGGATTTCTTCAGATTTTTAATTGTGAAGATCAAATTGCTGAAGTTTACATCTTGATCTTTATTGAACCTGTCATTGCAGAAAACTGTCATCTCCTACCTTCCTTAGAATGCTCTAAAAAGAAAAGGTGTATTGAAAATGAAGAATAAAAGTGGCTTTTCCTTGAAGTCACTTGTTGAGGAGATTCTGTTCATATTCTATATGCATTTTACTTTAAGAAATTCAGTCCCCCCCCTCCTCACTTCCAGTATAAACACTCCTTATTTCTGATGGTTAATTATTTTATGACAACTCTTGTCTTCGCAGCAAATGAATGGCCCGAGTAAATGGAATGAGAAACGAGCATCTAGCAATTGGAACATTGCAGGATTCCTTGACATGGGGAGCTCAATACCAATATTGGATTAGTCCCAATTGTCTGGATTTCTAACCTTGACTCTGTGACTGATTTGAACTTGTTGTAAAATAATTATACTTAATCAGAGATAAATGTTAATCTCCCAAAATAGTGAGTAATTCAGCCTCTGTATAAAATAGGCATTTATTGAAGTTACCCTGAAGGTGGTGGCTGATAGTAATGATTTTCAGGTTCTTTTTGCTTAGCAATTGTTATTTTTTTATTTATTTATTTTTTTTTATTTTTATTTTTATTTTTTTTTATTTATTTTTTTTTTTTGTTGACTGTTGTCTCTGTGATGTGTTAGTCATTGTTTGCTTGTATGTTGTCTGGTGTGTAGTGGGTGTTAGTATGAACCTCAAACTGGCCTCTGTTGATCCAATGTTTTTTCGATTGATAATATTTGCTGCTATTATAACCACTTCATTCCAGTTCACCTGCAAATCGAGGAGATAAGTCGTAGACTGCGAACAGGAGACCTGGGCATCCCACCTAATCCCGAAGACAGGTTTGCTTGCGGCCTGCTGCTGCTGCCTCGGAGGAGCAGTAGTAACCTTACAATTGTTTTAACTTCTTTTTCAACAGCCAGGCATGCAAAGAGTCAGTGCAAGAAAAAAAAAAAAAAAAAAACTCGAACCAAAAGTTGGATGCAACTTTAATATTGCTATTATTTCGATCAACTTTTTTTAATTTTTTTTTTTTTTTTTTTTTTAACATAATTTATGTACCTATTTATTTTTTTTATTTTTTTTTAAAAAAAAAAAAATTTTTTTTAATTTTTTTTTTTTTTTTTTTTTTTTGTTTGCAGTTGTAGGCCTACAGTTTTTGACACATACCCCTATTCCCATTTATGGAATGATAAAAAATTTGCTCTGAAATTCTCCCTAGACCAAAAATGACATCCAACTTTTCAGAATTCAAATAATACATTCACATTCTCTTTTGTTAAATAACTATTCATTTTCAGCTGGATTTTAGATGTTCTAAGTCATTAACATTTCTATAAAGCAGTAGCCCATAATGGTTTTTCATATGTGTAGCCAGGATTTGGGTTGTGGTCTAGAAATCTAGATAGTCAAATAACTCATTACAAACATTTACATGTTTGGTAAACAATTGTATATGAAAAGTAAAATCATGGTCTTTTCATATAATGTATTTTGATGTAAATGTTTAGTATATTGGTTCCCATGTGGTCCACCTGCAGGGAAAATTGCTAGTGTTTCCATCCAGTATAGGAATTTTTGACTTTGGGAGCTTGTGGGTTAACCATTTTGTAATGTTAAGTAATTGTCTATTATTAGGACTATCGAGTTAGAATTTTTAAAATGGAAGTCTTTGATGGGAGCATTGAAACCTGCTTTTCATTCTGGTCAGTTTAGTCTTTGTCATTTATCTTAATTTATAGCCTTGTCTATTGTAGATTTCCATTCTCAATTGATTGTGGATTTTAAATATTAACAGACAATAAATTTAATTCTTTTATCAAATATCTTGAAATGGTAATCAATAAAAGCTCATTTATTTCTTAGGTTAAGTATTGAAAGAATGTTTTTACAAGTACTTTTGAAATGGAGTGAGATGAGAATTTATGAACCAACATATTTTATTTCATAACTATTTTGGAAAGAATTTACCACTTGATATCAAAATATTCTTTAAAAATAGAAATTTATGATTTGTAAGCCATTGCTATAAATTAAATGATTCCACATTGCATCAATGGTGCATTATGGGAAAATTAAAATCTCTGTAGGTTTGTAAGAAATGATTGCTTGAAACTTAAGTATTTTTTTTTTTTTTTTTTTCTTTTTTTATGACTAAGTTGGCTATTCTGTTACTTTGGTAACAAATGATGTTTTGGGGCATTTAATAGTTTGGGTGGAAATCTAGTTTCTGTTTTTTCCCTTCAAGATTCCTTTGAAACAATTTTAGCTTTTGCTTTTTATCTGATATTACTGTTACTCTTACCTCACCTTCCGTGCATTAATTCTTAAAGGCTAGCTTTGTTGCTAGGCAACTAATGAAGACATGTGAAAGGATTGCCATTTTCTTCTTGTTCCTTTCTGCTTGTAGAACTCTTGATCACAATTGGCAGGTTTTTTTCTTGCTTGCAAACTCTACATGGAAATGTTATCCGTCCAATGCTCAGTCTTGCAAGTATGCTTCCATCCAAAAGCTATTTAGTGGCTTTTAATTTTGGAATTTCTATTTCACTCGTGTTGGTTTCTTTTTGTATTTTGACAGTTTGACTTAAAGAATCTGACCGTTATTCTTGTGGCGACTTGTTGGATTCTATGTCCAACTGCTATGTCCAGCCAGAGAGCAAGAAGGTGTTTTTGACAGCTAACACTTTCTCTCTTGAATATACACACAAATACGTACATTGACTGATAGGCTTATTTCATTTCTACACTCAAACCTTGTTACATTGTCCTTGCAGTCTTAATCTCTATTTTTCTTTTTTTAATCCGTCAAAATTCTTTTCAGCAGCACTTGAAGAATTAATGAGAATTCTATTTGTTTTTGTCATTCTCTATAATCAAAACAATTTCTTTTTTCCTAACCAATCTTGCACTGGCTCTTCAGCACCTTGAAAATATTTAATAATCATATTAATAATAATCATAATAATAATAATAATAATAATAATAATGCCATCATTTTTTATTTTTTTTTTTTTTTTTTATTTCTCACCTTCCATTTAAAATGAAATTTTTTTTTTTTTTTTTTTTTTTTGCACACCCATCCCTATTTTTTTTTTTTTTTTTTTCCTTTTCCTTCTCCCTACCGAAATTTACTGAATTTTAGATCTTTTTAGGGGTGAGGGGATATTGTCTGTATTAGCTTCCTGTCCTGTAGTTCTTACTGGCTTTATTAATTGTAACATGTCCGATTCCTTACATTCATTTAAATTTTTAGATAATTTTTTTTAAATGGTTCATCTCCTGGGTAATGATGGTGGGAACAATTATTCTCTCCCCCTCCCTCCCCCCAAATCATATTGAGTCGAATGCCATTGATGTGTGTTAATTTTGTTTGTTAGAAATGAGAATGGTTAGTTCAATTTTGGGATGACTTAAATAAAGACTATTTGCTGAAAATCTTTTTCTAATAAAATATCCATTTAATGTTCCTATTAAACTTAAAGAAGTGTTGTTGCTGTTGTTGTTGATCTTGCAGTTCTCTCTGCTCATCATAATTACATTTCTTTATTCTGTATAATAAAAAAAAAAAGAAGACAAGTGATTGCATCAGTTTTGTGCATTTTTAAATGCTTGTTTCTGCTTAATTGGTTGTTGCCTTGTCTCTTACTGTCTGGTATGTCTCCAATTACAGTGTTCATTTCAGGATCCATACCATTTGTACAAATGACTGACGACTCATTTGTAAAAATGGTTTTTATTTTTTTCATGCTAAACCCATGACAAACACAGAAAAGTAAAAAAAAAAAAAAAAAAAAAAAAGCTTTGATAAACAGTTAAATATAACATAAATACTAGTTTAGAAGGTGTTGATTCCGACCAATCCACTTTTGAAATTAGAATTTCCCTCATCTTACTGACAATATTTAAGAATGGTCAACTGCAAAGTTGGAGAATTAAATTTGATTAACTAAACTGAAAGTTTTAAATTAAAATATGGGATTATGGAATTTTATCTAATTTTAGGGGCTGCATTCTGAGTTGACCAATTATCCAGGCAAAATGCCCCCTTGAAGAATCATTTTTGTCATCAACTTTTAACTTTAGTGCGATTGGGGTGAGGAAAGAAAACTTCATTGTATTTGAATTCTAACTTGGGAGGTAGGGGACTTGGTTGTTGTTCTATCGAATGAAAAGAAATTTGTGGTTTGTCGAATTTTCCCAGCTGAAATAAACACTGTATTTCTTACTGGTTGCTCTAAACTCTTCATCAAGAGAATCCGTTGAGATAGGATTTTTATGAAGACTTTTTAAACCAATTTTTGTTTGGGCTTTAAAAATGCAAAAAGTGATGACTTGATTTTAAGGTTTAAAAATGACTGGAAAAGAAAAAAAAAATTTTTTTAATTTATTTTATTTTATTTATTTATTTATTTATTTTTAATGAATTTCTTTTTGGAGCTTTTAATTGCTTGCTTCTTTGCTTTTCTATCCCCTCACCTTTTTTTATTTGGATAAAGACAATACATTCGCGCATGTATTTTAGAAAAGCTACACTTTATTTATTGACCGTATTTCTTTAAAAGCATGATCAATTAGATTTCCCCCATTGAGCAACAAATTAGGACAAAGGTTTAAGGCAAAATGATTGGTTAAAATTTAATTGTTGATATTATGACTGTTTAATTTTAATGATTTCTTTTCAAATTCCAAACACTGTCTTTGAAACAAACCAAAATATTTGTCCTTTATTTTATTTTTTTTTTATTTTTTTTCATCTTTTTTTATTTTTTTCTTAACTTACATTCCTTATATTTATAGATTAAGTTTACTTTTCACTAACTGAAATTTTAAAGCTCATGGACATTGCAAAAGAATTTTCATTACCACCACACTTGTTGTCCACTTGATTAATCTATTTCTATTTGATAATTATTGTTGACCACCATATTGACAAATTTTGGAGACTTCTAGAAGAGAAAGATCTACAAATAGGCAGGGCAGAATTTTGAACAAAGTCCAATGTAGGAAATAGAAGCACAATCCTTCGGTTCACTTATTTTCTATTCACATATTTTATTTTATTTTTTATTTATTTTTTTTTTCAAATTTAAGACTCCTCACTTAAAAAAAAAAGTCCCTGCCTTTTTGCAGATTGCCCAAAGATTTCTTTCTCTTGTAGCAGTTTCCAAAATTTGTCTTACTCTGTCGTTCTGTCTTCACCATTTTTGTGATATATCTATCAATGTTTTAGATGGATAATTCTGACACTAATCCCTTTGTAGAAATTGTGAAATAGTTTAGGGCCAATGTTAATCTTGTTTTTATTTATTGTAAAGTTTTGGCCGTTTAAGCATCTGTGTTAAGCATATGATTTGAAATAACTGAAACCTTCTTTTCAAAGTTGACTTCAATTTTGCTATTGAAACTGCAATGTTTTTAGCCAGTAAACCATATGATGCCTGTTGCAATATCAGATGATTTTGAGATTTCTTTTTCAACATTTGGTTTCTGTCGTCTACATTCAACAAAATCGGTTCACCAAGTCAGCAGAATATTCACAAATGCTTATTCTCTGGATCTGTTGTAATTTTTTTTTTTTTTTTTTTTTTTTTTTTTTTTTTTTTTTTTTTTTTCCTTTACGCTGTTTTCGTCAATTCCATACAACTCGTTGAGGTTTCAAGGGGATTTTCTGCCTCCAATACTGCAGAGCCATAAAATTATTTTGGCACAGTAATTGAAGTATCGTAAATGATTTTTCTCAGAGATTTTCAAAAATCTCCATTTTTGATTCAGACACTTGGTTTCCTTTTTTTTTCTTTTTCTTTTTTACTTTAAATTTTAAGAGTAATATTTCAAAGTACAAATGACATCTCTTTTGAAGTAACAACTTCAGATAAACCAAAGTCTTCTTTGGTGAAATAAAAAAAAAATAAATTCATTGTTCAAATTGTACCATATTGCAAAAAGTATTTTGTAGTTGAAACCATTGTCAGGATTTAACCATCACAGGTATGCAATGTACCAATTGAAATGGAATTAAGACAATTGGCATACCTCAGTTGTTGTTGTTCTTGGCTTATTTCTGTACATGGGATAAAATTTGATCAAGATGGTCACTTTTTATATTTATATGTAAAAAGTAAAAACCTCTTCATTCCTTCTTGGAATGCATGTTAACCTTTTTTTTTTCTTTTTTCCAAGTTGGAGTTTTTGATTGTGATAAGTTCTTTAGTTATTTGTCCACCTATGATTTAATCAAAAAATGTCTTGAATGTCTCCTATGCTTAAAATGTCCAATTCTTTGCTTAACCACTGTGCCTTTGCAGACTTTTCAGTTCGAAGTTTAAACTTGATGACTGTAGTATTTTAATGGTACCACTTTTCCCAATTCTTTTCTTGGCTGTTTATCTTGTCTAGTGTTCCTCAGGAATCTCTTCTGAAGACTTCTTTTCATTTGCTTGCAGTCAATTTGTTCAGGAATCTAAAAAATGGTTACCTCTTTTTTTCTTTTCTAAGTTTATTATTTTGTTGAATGGCTTGATTTGAATTTGCGTAGTGTCTTATTTGACTTGCTCTCTGGTTTCTTAGATCATTACCACTGAAGAGTTTGATCCTCTTTGGACACTCCACATTTTTGGCTTCATGCCAAAACTCAGTGGCAGGTAAATATTTTATGTCTATTAGGCTTTCAAGAGTTTGATGGATGTTGAAATGTAAGCAATTGACTCTCATCAGTATAAATTGGTTTCAGTCTTGAAGCTGACCTGATAAGAATACCTTTTGAATTGTTTTTCAGATTATCCTGTCAATTCAGTACTCTGAAAAAAAAGAGGGGGAAAAAAAGCCAACTTTTAGAAAACATTGAAGTGTTGTTATTGCATCATAAGTGTTCAGCTAATGATGTTGATTAAATCTGAAATCATAGCAATGAATTCTTTTGCTGCTAGTTCATGAGAACTGTAGATTACTGATAAAATATTTTGCAGTTCCAGACTGGATGATGACTTTACTCCAGAAATTACCAGGTGCAAATCTTTACCATAACCTTTTTAACAAATGGCTGTAACCATTTTAAAAATTAAAGATTTAAAAAAAAAAAAAAAATGTATATCTGCATGTTTTGGCTCTCAAGGTTGTCAATACTTGGTAATAAAATAAAAAAAAATGTAATGATTTTAGTCTTATTTAAAAAAAAAAAAAAAAAATAAAAAAAAGTCTTGAATTGGTGTGATTTATGGGAGGGATGTGGAAATGAACTAAATCCCAGGTTCTTGGAACTATATTCCCCTTTGCACTTAAGGTGGGAGAATTTAGGTCAATTCCTGTTGCTTGAAGTGAAATGCCAAAGGAACTGGATGAGTTTTTGAAAACCCCAAAAAACATGTTTCTACGTTGTAACCTGTCAAAACTTATTAACGTAGAAGGGGTAATATAAATAGTTTCAAAGAACCTTGTCTCTTGAAAAAACATCTACATTTGTAGCTTCTTGATTTCTTAGAGTTTGCATTGAAATCAATTTGCTGCATGTTTGCATTTGATATGAAAATGCTAATGTCCAGATACTTTATTTCTCATTAATGTCTTGTTTTCTGAGAATCTGAACCAATTTCTTCACTTTGGTTCTTTGTCCCAAAATAAAGCCTCATTTCTTTTTGACAGTTAACTGAATTTAGAAATTTTTTTTTTTTAAAGTAAGGCTTTCTCACCATTCAAATTTTCTGTGTATTAAACTATTTTCCTTTTTAGATTTCCATACATTTTTTGCATCTGTTCTCTGCAATTGTGAATCAAACATTGAATATTGGTTGGGTGGGAATGATGATTGTTTAGTAACTAAGCAAATTGGACAGTGTTTATTAGCTAGAAGCAATGCCGTGTAGTATTATGTGATGAAGAAAGAGGAAGAACATTTCAAGTATCTTGGGATTATTTTTTTTTTTTTTTTTTTTTTTTTGTGCTATTTATTTAATAAATTTTTATTTTTTGTTTATTTTTTGCTTGTAATTCAGCCAAGTATTCCTTGTCTTTTTGCTGTTTGTTGCAATTGGTATGCAAAACTTGTTGATCAGTTTCCATCTTCTTTTTAGATTTTCTTGCCAAGTTGAATTTTTCTCTAATCTATGAATGCTCATCCTTTTATCTTTTTTTTTTTTTTTTTTTTTTTAAGTTTTGGATTACTAACCTTTTGTGCATTGAAAACAACTTGTATTTTTAAAAAAAAAGTTTCTTTGGCGTCACTATATATATATATATATATTGCTATCTTTCCAAAACTCGCACCTATTGCTGGTGTTTATAGTTAGCAAGCTGTCTCCACTGAAATTTTGCAATATTTTTCTTCATCTGCTTTTTATGTTGGTGTTTATCTAAATTCTTAAGGTGATTCCTTTGGCTCTCTGGATTTGTGTTCCTCTTTCCTTCTCTTGGAATTTGGGACTCTCTTGTTTTCCTTTACAATCCATTCTTGTCAGTTGGTTTTCAATCTGTTTCTTTGTCACACTTTTGTGCTCTGTTGATGGAGGCTGCAGCAATTGTCGTTACGTTTCTCTCTGGCAATTCTTTTCTGTCAACTATGTATTGTTGTTTATGCTTGTGTTTGTCTATCAACTTGGTTGATGTGGTTTGATGTTAGTGATGCATCCAGAATCATTTAAATATGTTTTAATAATAATATGAATGTTTGAATGTTACCATATTGTAAAGATGCCTTCCCCACCCAGATAGGGAAAAACAAAAAAAAACGCACATACATGCACACAAACTCATTATAGCATAAATAAGCTTTAAACTTTCAATTCTTTCTCTTCTCCTGCCCAAAAGGATGACATCAAAAATACTATGGCCATGTTTCAAATGTTATTTTCTTTAATCCGCTTCCTTTCGTTCTTCTGCATCTGCTTTAGATTAAAAACAACAAAAAAAAAAAAAAAAAAAACACACACACTGACTTTTGATTGGATTATCCAAACTCTCCCTGTAAACGTCTACACAATACATTTGTTAATAGTAGCTCTGGTTATTACCTGAAAATTAAGTAAACTCTTCAGTCATTTAAAGATAAAACTGTTTAGAATATCTAATTGTAACTGTTGAGTTCCCCTGAACTTTGAGTGGGAAAATCTACCAATATTTTGCAATGACTTTTTTTTCCTAAAACACCATATGGATCTGACTGGCTGTTTGAGTGTTTACAGATCTTCAGTTAAAATCTGTAGCTGGTATAAACAAAAAAAAAAAAAAAATATATGTGACTACATTTTCACCACTGTTTGTCACTTTTATTTTTATATATATATATATATATATATATATATATATATATATATATATATAATATTTTTTTTTTTTTTTTTTTTTTTTTTACTTATTCTCTTTTGCACTCTCCATTTCCACTTAGTCACTTTCTCTCCCTTCACACTCACAGTAGTCTCTTCCTCCTCTTTTTTTTGTAACCTTTAATCCTGCTTCATGTACTGGTCCATTTAAAAGGCTCATCCCTCACTTGTTGTTCGAGTACAAACCAAATTAAAGTTTCAATTATGAGCATCACCCTAACACATAATTCTAGCCATTAATGTGTAATTGATTAGAGATCAGTGTTGTAGTTATAAATAATGATTTTTCTTTTTATTGTAAGCTCCAAAGTTGTATTTGAATTCTTTGTGAATAAATTGCTGTGAGCTTCTAATGAGAAAAGCCATCTTGTAGCTATTTACTGCTTATTGTTGACACACAGAGTAGGACTTGTAGTCAAGACTCTTTCCTCCCTTTTTTTTTTTTTTTAATCTTTCTAACCCTTTCTTAAATTACCTTAAATCTGTACCCAGTCTGCAGCAGGCAACTTGTGACCCTGTGTTTCCTTCCACAGATCTCCATCACCAGAACCAATATATAACCATGAGGGAAAACGGCTGAACACACGGGATTATCGAACAAGAAAAAAATTAGAAGAAGATCGCCACCGGCTGATCCAACAAGCTTTTGAGTTAAATGCTGACTACAAACCTCCATCAGATTACAAGTGAGTAAGATGCCATTTCCTTTACCTCTACTTTCTCATATTTCCTATTTCTGCCTTGTGCCCCCTTCCATCTTCCCATATTACCTTCTTCTTCTTCTTTTTTTTTTTTTTTTTTTTTTTTTTACCCTCCACTTCCCCATATTTTCTCCCTCCCTCAACTTTTAAATGGTAGTGCCTTGAATAATTTGGCTATTTGATTTCTCATTTGGTTTAAAGAAGTATCATTTTTAGGCTTCATTATTTTTCTTTGTTTTTGTGTTTTCAGGCCCCCAATTGTGCGAGTCAGTGATAAAGTAATGATACCACAAGAACAACATCCAGATATCAATTTTGTTGGTCTCTTAATTGGGCCGAGAGGAAATACTTTGAAAAATTTGGAAAAGGAGGTACAGTTTTTCTCTTTATACAATGATTGAAGTTACTTTGAAAATAATTGAAGTAATTGAAAGAAAAAATGTTAAGCATGTTTTTAATTTCATATTTAGATCTGGTACAAGAACATTTTTACAGAGTACTCTAATCTAGTTTGTATGACTTGCAAAATTTGCTCTAGTTTGTAGGTTTGACATAATTTTATTTTTGTAAAAATTTAACATGAAATTAAAATTGAGTGAATTGTTTTGGTATTGAATGTTAACTGTCAGTGATAACAGAATTGATTTTTGTTGACCATTGCAATTTTAGATTTATTGTCATTGCCAAGATCACTGCTTTTAAAGAATTTCATGGATTTCTGGTTGACTAGTTTTGTCATTTTCTTTTAGACTGGTGCCAAAATAATTATTCGTGGTAAAGGTTCTGTAAAAGAGGGCAAAATTGGTAGAAAAGATGGCCAGCCTTTACCAGGAGAAGATGAACCACTTCACGCTTATGTGACGGCAAACAATCCAGAAAATGTTAAAAAAGCTGTTGAAAAGGTAAATTGTTGTTTTTAATACAAGTTCAAAGGTTGTAAGCTGGGCCAAATCAAGACTAGTTTTTCAGATAAATCAAAACATTGAATTTACTTAAATTATTTGAAAAGTAATTACATAAAATGATTGATTGAAAATGGTCCTTTGGGGTGGGGTACTCTAACAGAAATTCTTAGGTTTAGATTTCTTTAACTCTTTAGCATTGAACACACTCAAACCCGCCCCATAAATATCAGTTATCAAAGTCTAACTGTTTTCATGACTTCCTGCATTATTTGCAATGATGCTGTCATATTATGTCAGTGTATACATGGGATGGGTTATAGTGGGTTTGAACATTGAGAGCTGTTATTTACAAGGCAGGTTTTTAGGAGTTGAATGCTGGAGAGTTAATGAAATAAATGAAAGTCTTCACTTCTCTGATCGTTCAGATATCAAGTTATTTTAGAAAAAAAGATAATCCTCCTACATATATTGAGCACTTCATAAATATAACTTGGGTATGTAAAATGGCATGTCATAAGTTTTGGTTTGAACAATTCTATTTGGGGGGGGGATTTAAATTCTGCTATTCCAAAAGAATCGAATTTTTTCCAAGGAAGCATCTCTGTCTATTTTGAAATATAAATATTCTGTTTTAATTTTTTAAAAAATAAACTAACTTACCACATTAAAAAAAGTTAAGTATTGTATTTGATGTGATAAAAGGTGCACTTAAATATCCTCACTTTGTACCTTACTTTAACTGGATGTATTCAGGAAAGGTTCTTTATGTATTGTTGAATGGCACCTTATATATTAGTGGAACTTCATTTATGTTTGCTATTTGGACCAGTTCAAAACACGGGTTTTCTTTCAAGCATGCATAAAAAAAAAAAAACTTCATAGTCTGCTAGCATTTTCTATGCAATGGATATTTTTGTATAAACCCTACCATTTCATAAACTGGCAACACCAGCTGCAAAGGCTTGAAACCTAATCATGTAACCACGTTACTTATTTTAGTAGCAACACTTCTTGCTGAATTCCTCTGATCTACTGCCCAGGTTTTTTCAGGTCATCCTCAAACTCTGTCCAATATGGAGCAAATATTGTTTATCTTTTTTTCCAGCTATCTTTAGTTGATCTTAGTGCCACCAGTCTTTTTTTATGTTTACCCAATGCAAGGCCCAAGAGCCAGTTAAGAGCTATTACTGAATGATGTGTGTGTTACAAACGTAAAAGAAGAAATTAAAGAATATGTGGGTATGGATGATAGATAGCAATTATCTCTGGACTTGAAGAGGTTAAGATAACAGGATGTTGGGAAGCATCCATGTCTGTTGGATAAAATAGTGGTTCTTGGAAAAAGCTTTAGGAGTGGAACATCCTTAATTGCCAGTGGGATCTGTGCTCTCTTGCTCCTCCATATAATCTATCAACTGTAGTGAATGGTAAGCTTGGGCCTTTACAAAAAAAATGAAAGGCCATAAGAGTAATAAATTTAGAATAAATTACTATGATCATTACTATATGGTGAGAAACTTATTTTTCTTCAGACTGAGTTAAAAGGGTTAATTAGATACAAAGATGATGAAATATTAGTCTAATAATGACATGCTTCTGTAAAAATTGAATTTTTCATATGTGATCAGTTGCTGAACACAAATTTTGGCTATTTTGGAAACTCCTTATAGGCCACACTGGGTAATCTCATGGATCTTGTGTGGTCTATAGGTTGTATTTTGTACAGGTTTGATGTTTCTCAACCAGTGCACCTGGGCATGCTAATGCATCCTGGAAGTTAACAAGAATAATTTATTCAAGAATAAACAAGAAATATTTCTTTATTTTTAAAAAAAAAACAAAAAAACTAAGATGCCATGCACATGGCTTCCATGTGTAAGTCAAATCTTTCTCACTTGATATTTTAAACTGGATACCAAATTCCTTAATCTTTAACAAGTGGATAATCCTTTCTTTTTGCCTTCCTCAAGTGATTTAAATCGCTCTTTATCAGTCTCTCTAAAAAAAAAAAAAAAAAAAAGATTCTTCATAAATCCCTTTAAATGAAAGCTACCACCTCATACAATGTAATGACTTAAAAATAGATGTTTATTTCAGGAAACTTCTTTTTCAAAATTTTTCCTTATTAAAATTTAATATACATCTTAGTTTTAGTTATTCTACAAGTGTGTCCTGAAGTGTAAAAAAAAAAAAAAAAGTTTGAAACACACTGTCTTAATTTTTTACTGCTTGAAGCCATATTCCTGTGTGTTAAACTCTGTAAACCTAACCAGCACCATCAGTGTCATATCTGCTGTGACCAAGCAGCCCTACTGAATGCACTCATCACATATAAGCACAGCAACCCCTTCACTAGTCATTCTTTGGCTGCTTTGTATAAGAGGCATATTTCTATGCAACCTTGGAGGCCGCTGGAGCATATTTGTGTATGAAGGATCAGCTGGCACTGACAAATATCAATGATATTGTATTATGACAATTTTAGTAGTAGTAGCAGTATTATTAGTGTTATTAATATTGAGAGAGCTGCATGCCAACAAACTGACACTATGGTATAGATATCCAAAGCTCAATATGCTAGTCATGATACCCTGCCTGCTAAGGGTATGACACGCAAGTGTATCACAGCCAAATAATGTGATAAGGTGACAACTTTTGATAAAAAAAAAATACAGCATACAACCTTGTAGGTGGAGGTCCCCAGTTAGAAATATCTTCAGGTCAGGTAACCCAGTTTATTCAGGGTGTTCCCAAATAAATGGACATAACTTCCAAGTTACTTTGGTTTCTTCAACTTTCAAACTTCCAACAACTGAAGGATGCCTAAGGGAGACCTGCCCAACTGATACTGTAGACTGTAGCTCATCTTGATTTATCAAGACAAAACCTGTAAATGTTAACACTTATATAATTAAAATCAGAAGCCGTTTTTTATTCCTGTCTAAATTTCTGGCATGTAGGCTTATTTACATTGTACATCCATAATGTAAATAAATGATGACTCTTCATTCCAGAAATTCAAACAGAAATTATCAAATTTGTGGAGTAGCCATGGTCAAAACTGTCTGACAAACAGAATTGATGAAGTTTCCAATAATAAGAAAAAAAAGAACGGGCCAAAAAAATAATATAAAGCAAGCAAACAATATTTTAAAGGCATAACAACTCCCACAGCCCCCGCCCCCTAAAATAGAGAGTGGGGGAATATTTTGCACTCATTCCCCACTAGATTGGAATCAACAGAATTAATACAAACCCAAGGTTATACACCAATAGAACCATTGTGAAAAGCTCCATCAAAAAATGGCATTAATGTCCAAGTTCCTGACATTCTTATGCTGATATCAGAACAGGAACAATCTATCCCCATAAATAAAGGGTTCAGTTGGAAATTCCTTAAAGGTTACACAGATTGTTGACCACCTGAAGAGTGCAACAGCTGAAATGTTGTAATAGTTTTTTCTGAAGAGATCATGAAAATAGTGTAAGTAAAGTGCATTTTATATGCTGTCAAACAACACATTTTTGGAGTGTGAGAGAAGCAATTTGGAAATTCCTTAAAGGTTACACAGATTGTTGACCACCTGAAGAGTGCAACAGCTGAAATGTTGTAATAGTTTTTTCTGAAGAGATCATGAAAATAGTGTAAGTAAAGTGCATTTTATATGCTGTCAAACAACACATTTTTGGAGTGTGAGAGAAGCAATTTTGAAATTCCATTTGTACATTTGTCTCAAAAGAAAAAAGACCCCCCTCCGCCAGTTATTGAATAAGAAGGGATAGGGGGGTCGTTGAATTCTTATTGGAAGAATGTTAGACAACTGTTCCCACCAGAATTTATTTTGCACATTTATAAGTTTACCATTCATCCGCGTATAACATTGCAACATTTGCCCAGCCCCCACAGCTGACAGTTGAATGGATCACTTCGATCCAAACCTTGCCTTGTCCCATGTTGTTTGATTTAGATCACAAGGCTGGCATAGTCATAGGATAAATTGTAATAAAGAAAATGTTTTATATAATGTTTCTTGTACAGAGCTGGTAGTACAATATCAGTTCTTCAGGTAGGAATATATTTGTCATGCAAAGTTTTTTGACCCTTCCCTTCAAAAATTTCATGACACTTTGTCATGACTAAGTTTAGACAAAGCTTCTGGAACACAGCTCAAAGTTGGAGGTCTTCTTCAACGGCAGGAAGTCGTGTGAGTTCAGGGAAGTGGTTGTCTCTAGCTTGCCATCTGGTGGCTTCTTGATCGTTTCAATTCTGTTTATATGGCCCTCCATTCAAAACTGGCATGGTGTCTGATGTGGGTTGGGATTTCAGCCATTCCCTTAATCTCCACAGAGAGTTCTTTGTTTGACCCTGGGAAATTAATTGCATGCCCAATTTTGGAGAGGCCTCTCCTCCAAGGACTAGTGGTAGCAGAATATTGATCCACCCTAACTCCTTCCTTGTATTTGTGCTTCCTACCAATACTGCCCAAGAGGGTGGAGGCAATTCCTCCAAAATTTTCATCAACAAAATTCCTCGACCCCGTCCACTTTCTCAACCAGGCATTTATCAGCTGTTCCCCTGACAGCCTCTTCTTGAGGCATTTCAACTCTTATCCAAAGAAATCTCATCTCTTCAGTGATTAACACCTTTCCTTCCTTTTTTTGACAAGTGATAAAAAAAAAAAATTTGCCCCTTTTTCAAGAAAACCTTAAATTTTATCTCTCTACAGACTCTTCCTTATCGGGTCTTGGCCAGCTGATAATTCCATAACCTGGATTTTAAAAACAATAGGGTCTCCATTTTGGCTTTTACACCGCCTCTCTCCATCTTGTGGGTTTAAATTACCCAGATGGCTTTTTCAACTAGTCCTCAAAATAATAAAGCCATTTTACTCTCAGCTAACCTTGACTCCTGACTTAGTCATTGGATGTTCTCATATCTTTATTCTTCAGTCAACGTGTTAACAACCCAGTATTTACCAGGTCCATTTCATAGGTTGCCAACTTCAGCCAGATGGTTTTTGTAAAAAAAAAAAAAAAAAAAAGTCACAATACATCTGGTCAGGTGCTTCTGTTGTATACCTAGAGATTCTTGACAAAATCCAAAGAATTTGCAACATTATTGGCCATGGTCTGGCATCTTGATTTCAGCCACTTTCCTGCCACCATGGTGTAGCTTCCCTGTGCCTTTTCTCTAAATATTTTCATACTAATTGTTCCTATGAGCTTTCTTCTTTAATACCTCAACTTCACAAATTTAAGTACAGTACAAGATTAGTAGGTCTCTTAATATCACTGTTGAAATTGCTAGTGGAAACCCTAAGTTCTCTGCTGATAGTTTCTACTTTCACACTTCTCGCTTGTGGAAGTCTATTCCAGCTTTCTGTTTTCCTTCAAACATTTAAATGCAGTGTCTGTCGTCATCATCATCATCTCTGTCCTTGAATGCTGTGTTTTTTGTTGTCTTCTCTGTTTCTTTCACTCTCATTTACTCCTTGCATCTTTGACTTTTATTGTATTTAAAAAATTGCTTACCACCCCAATTCTAATGTTAGATAATTTTATTTCAATGTGAATATCATGCTCAAAATTCACTTTTTTTTTTTTTTTTTTTTTAATTAAACATTGATCTTAAAATCAATGTTTATGAAAATTTTTTACATCAAAATTAAACAAGATTTTCTCATAAAATGACTGCTTCAATTTTTTTCAGTTGTCACATTTTAATACATTGAATATATATTTAATGAGATGGTTTTAATAAGTTATTTTCTTGTTATTTTGTTTTGATTAGATCAAAGAAATCATTCGTCAGGGCATTGAAGTTCCAGAAGGGCAAAATGATTTACGAAGGCAGCAACTGCGAGAATTGGCTTTGCTTAATGGGACTTTAAGAGAAAATGATGGTCTTGCGTAAGTGATAGCCAACACTGTACTTTCTATTCTTATTTTTCTTTTTCTATCATTATTAGGAATAAATATTCTTAAATACACTTATTTCTGCCTGAAAAATCCTGTGATGGTCTTATCTATTTCTAATTTGTCAAATTCCAAAATTGTCCTCTACAGTTGTGTCCCTTATTTCTGGCTAATGGTCATCTGATAGGTTTTTGGGACTTGTAAAATTCCAAGATAGCTGTTTAGATTTGTCCAATTAATTTATGCAGAGAACATTGCTGTTAACTATAAAGATGTTTCACTTTTGTTTTTTTTGTTTTTTTCTTATAATGATGGCAATGACTTTGATTAAAAAAAAAAACAAAAAAACCAGTACATAAATCTGTGTAGATTTTCAATCCGTTCAGCAAGCGACAAGAGGTTAATATGTGGCGAAACATTTCATATTTGACTCGATGATTGGCGTTCTTATTTTATTCATTTTTTTTTTTTTTTTCTTCAGCAAATTGAAACAATTGCAGCAGGCGCAAAGCATCATCACGAACACGATAATTTGCACATTGTGTGGAGGAACTGGCCATCTAACACAAGATTGTAAACAAAAAAGGTGGGTGGATTGAATGTTCAGTTTTACTTTTTAAAGTGAAAATTGAATCTACTGCTTAGAGATAAAGACAAAATAAAAAAAAAAATTAGATGGTCATCAGCAAAGGCTTACATCTGACATGTTGTAGGCTATTATGTGAAATTATTTTGTTTCCTATTGAACCTATTTGAGGTACCAGGTGATATCTCTCCTGCCCCCTCTCTCTCTCTCCGCTCTCTCTCTCTCTCTCTCTCCCGCCTCTCTCTCTCTCTCTCTCTCCCTCCCTCTCTCTCTCTCTCCCCCTCCCTCTCTCTCCCTTGCCCTCTCTCTCTCCCTTGCCCTCTCTCTCTCCCTTGCCCTCTCTCTCTCCTTTGCCCTCTCTCTCTCCTTTGCCCTCTCCTTCTCTCTCTCCTCTGCCCAATAAAATAAAGGATTATAGTAATTTAAAGTTATTGGCTGGTTGAAATAAGAACTTTTTAAATTCCAATGTACGTAATTAACCATTATTATTTTTCTTTTTTTCTTTATTGTCTGTCATTTATTCATTTAGGTTTCTTTGTAATTGATTTATAATAATTTTTTTTTTTTTTATAGGCCTGGAGATACAATTAGAATTCCACAAGGTTCACAAGCAGACAGGGCAAAAATGGATAGTGAGGTAAGAACAAACATCACACAGACATGCCTCATTCTGTTATAGCAGAGACTTTCATGAATTAACGTTAATGCAATGGATTTCATCTTTTATGTTGATTATAAAAGATTAAATCCATTGTGTTAATGTTACTTGAAAGGCATGTACTTCAAAATTGTCATGTGCACGTATATAAATTTATAAACCTCACTTTTTTCTCATACAGCCAGTTCATTTCAAATTGGATATTGCTTTGCTCATAGAATTGTTATATTTAAAGGCTAGTGTCATGACAAAAATGATAGGCATGGAGTCAGCTGGATTGAAATCTGAACCTAACCCCTTGAGTTTGCTAATATTATACAGTAAAATCAAATAATGTGTGTATTCCCTTTACTCCCCTATTAGTATGAAAACCCACCCTGTAAAGTTTATTTTGATGAAACCATTTCAAATCATGGGCTTAACTTCTCTTGCTTCCAGCTTGGCTGTAAGGCTCTTTTTGAAGGATCTTGATAAAGGTGAGATGAAAACAATTATTTGTTGAGATAGTATGTAAACAAGGAAATTAAATATTCAACAATTCTAAGGGAAAGTGGAAAACAGGGCGAGGAATGAAGTTTCCCAAAAGACATACAATGGCTGCTATGTGGCAAGCAGAAGACTGACGCAAAAAGCAATCCATATAAATCCCTTTAAGAGGGCTACATAATTTTCAGCAGCATAACTAGGAAGGGAAAGTAAGATATATAGAGAGTGGGGTGGGGCAATAAGGTAAAGAAAGAGACATTTAGGAAGTGGAGAGGCAGAAGAAATGGGGCAGTGAAAGAACTAAATCTATGCTGATGGGGGAGAAGGCATTTAATTTAGACAAAAGAAAGTAATTATAATTTATGGGTGTGGGCTAGAAGAAACTTAAGAGGAGAAAAGGCAGACATGAAAATAGGATGTTGCCATTGTGTTAAAGTCAAATGTCCCATGCTCTTTGTTTGTACCTAGATCAGCTTATCACTAATTCAAGAAGTAAATTTGGAGGACTTGTAAAACTTGAACACAGTATTGTTGTGAAGTTTATGAATATATCTCTGGTTCTTTAGCTTTTCAATCAATTCATTCAAAATGTGAATGTTACATAGTCTACCCTAGAATGACCAACATAATAATAATGATGATGGGTAAGATATTGTGATGATGGGTAAGATCCCAAAAAGATAAAGACAAGAACAATATTAACAAGATTCCTAACAGGTTTGTTTACAAAAGATTCCAAAACATTGAATTGCTAGGAAACTGCTTACCTTCTATACATTTTAAATATAACATCAGAATTTGTGCAAATGGAATGCATGTGTTTACTGTCAAGGCTTGGGTAATAATGCAGTAAGTGATGATGTTATTGCTAGAGTGGCTGGAGGAAGACCAGCATTAAATTCAGGGTGCAAACAACGGCAAAGAATCTCACCCATCCCCACACATCTTCCAAGTTATATGGCAGTTGAGTTTTAACATGAACTTTAATGCATACAATTTACCAAAATCTTTATGCTTTGTCGACAATTGGAAATATTGTCATTAATTAGTGATAAGTATAATTTTATACCATTTCTCCCTTAAAAAATCATTGTGTGGCTCTTCCAATAAATAGGAAGGGTTTTTTTTTTTTGGTTTTTTTATAAAGCCAAGTCAGGTTTGGAATTTTATCTGATTGACAGACAAAAACATTTTTATTCTTCCATGAGCATTTAAAAAATCCATTTTTTTTTTTTTCTTTTTCTTTTTCTTGTTCTTTGCAGTATATGTCCTTAATGGCAGAACTGGGTGAAGGTCCACCTCCTCCGCAGAAGACCCCACCCCAGCAAACCACCACCACTCAACCAACTCCTGTCCAAACGTTTAACAGACCTCCTTATCACACACAGCCGCCGCCTAATCCAATGGTAAGTTCTTCAAATTCTTTACTGTTTTATGCTCATCTGTGTACTGGATAACAACTGCTGTTGAGTGGGGCACAGTTTCACCCTTAATCATGGACTAGTACATGATTTCCAGAAATGTAGTTTTCAATTTTCTCTTTCTTTTCCAATGGATTGAAAAAATGCTGGTAACAAGAAAGTTTTTTTGTCTTGACATGTTTTGTATATAGGTAACTTTGATTAATAACAATCCGTACACTGTGTATCTTGAGGTGTGGGTATGTTTTGGTCATAATGCAGAGAAACACTGTCGGCATTATAATTGGTCACTTCCCCATTATGTGATACCACTGGAAAGGTGCTAGTAAATTGAAGAAAAAAAAAAAGAACTAGAAGACAGAAAAACAATAATTTCCGATAGACTGACGATATACCATTGACCAGAAGAGAAAATGAAAGAAAAGGATATTTGTTTTTTTTTATTGTGGGTAGGGGCTAGAAGGTAATTAAATTTCTCATCTGCTGGAGAAGTAAAACAAAGAGACCATCTGGTTTTGGTTAGAACAGAGATTAAGTGATGGGATATTCTTGGAAGTCTAAGGACATGCCTGAAAGAAATAGATAATATTTTTATGACCATTGAGTGACGGAGAGGAAGACAAACCTCTGGCTGTGAGTTTGGTCGATTGATAAGAATTAACTTTTAAAAGCAGATAGGTTTCCAAAAGAACATATGTAAAGAATAATTAAATTTTTCATCTGCCGAAACTTGATAAAACTTCCCAAATCAAAGGATTGTTGACCAAAGGATTGACAAGGGGATAAAAAACAAGAAAAAAAAAGATGATAAATCTTAGCTGTGAAAATGACCATTTACACACACACACACACTGTGTGTGTATAAATAAATAAATATTGGTTGTTTGTGATTGCTGGTATACCCAGAGCACATCATGCCCCATCCCAGCCCTTGCACATAGGTCCATAAAACGGAATGCTGAGTAGATGAAGACACACATGGCGGGTAAACACTGTGGAGAGACACAGCGGAGAAGATACTGCTCAAGACCTTGACCTCTCTGCCTTTGGGCAGAAATGAACCCAGATGAGACTCTGCCCTTCAGCATAACCTCCACCTTAAATCCTCATTCAGAACCATAAGTATGTCACGATAATCAGGAAGGGTTGATAGTTTTTGCATAGAGAGCTGTACCATCAAAACTTTGTATCAAGCAATTGCATATAAATATATCTCTTCTCTTTTATCCAATTTATTTTTTTTCTTCTTTCGTGTGACTTTACTTTGACTAAATCAAACCAAGTCATCGATTCCAGTCGACTATTTGGACTAAGCTGGTCTTGCGATCAATTGACACAACATGGGGCAAGAAAAGACTTAGGCCAAAGCGATCACTTTATAATCAGCCTTGAACACGTAGTGGCTGGGGTAGATGTCATAATTGTATTGCGCATAACTAGTAAACATAACAGCTCTGCCAATAGAGGGTGCTGCAGAAATACCCCCCCCCACACACACACATAATGGTAAAACATTAGCTAGATGAAGACACTGTTACATGGGAGGTATTTCTGTTGCACCCTGTACAACTTATTCTTAGGAATTGAGTTGTCTTTGGCCATTAAAAAGACCAAAAGAGATTTATTGATTGCTATTTTTTGCAGTGTTGGCTGTAAAAGTGAGATTTTTCCACTTTTTCAATATGAAGCTGCCTTAATTTCATATCACAATTGTTTTTGCATCAAGGTGAATTTTCTTTCTCAAAAATCAAGCTTTCTTGTGACAGTGTTGCCCAGGTGGGAATTGAGAGGTGTACAACTGCTTTGTTTAGGATTAAATTTCTACCATTTAATGTTGAGAACAGTTTTATGTGCAAGATCAATAAAAACAAGTTTTGTCTGCGTTTCATATTCAAATTTTAAGGCTATTTATCCATGTATGTTGATATGGCTTGAATCCTTTGATGACGGAATCTTTGATTATTCTCCATCTTAGGGACTGTATCTTGGAAAGTGATTCTTGCTGTGTGTTTCTAAGAAATGCAATTTCTGCTGAAAGTGGGTGTATAAATAAAGTTTGTAGTTTGTATATAAAAATTGATTTTACTTTACCTACACATCTGTTGTAGAGTGAAATAAATAAGGAAGACCAACTTGTAGGTAAGTAATGAAATAGATGGTTTACTACATGAAAGTACAATTGACCTAATGCTAACTCACCTCAACTCCATAAACAGACGATTTCATTCACTTATGTCCTATATGACAAAACCTTCAAGAGAAAAAAAAACATAAAAAGAAATCTCATCATCTTGAAGATTATAGAATCTTAGAAATGTTTAAATTCCATCTGAAAGGATTTAATTATCTGTATTTTTTTTTCTTTTTTTTTGAGTTTGCTGCAATTAATAAAGCAACAGTATAAGATTTTTTTTTTTTTAATATGTATATGTATGCATTTCAAAATAAAGATTTAAAAAAAGAAGAAAAAAATATTTGGTTAATGCATCCTTTTCTTTTTCTTTTGTAGGCACTGAATCCGCCCTGGCAAACAGCACCAGCAACCAAACCCCCTCCAATTGTGACACCATTCCAGAGTCAACCTCCAACAAACAATGCTGCACCTCCAGGCAGTGTGGGTGTGCCAATTCCACCAAGCCCTGCTCCAACTTCTCAATTCCCTCCAGGAGTCCCTCCTCCTCCGCCACCACCACCTCCTCCACCAAATATGTTTTCTGCTGCCCAGCCTCTGCCACCATGGCAACAGACGATACCTGCTGCGCAGGCTCCACAATCTAACACAGCTTTAGGTAAGTCAGATTTTTATTGTCATCCTGCTTGTCTTTGTTGATAATTTATTTTTTTTCAGTCTGGATGACATGAAATATATAATATGTATGTATAAAGGTGTGTGGCCGAGTGATTAGATCATTTGCTTTTTGGCCATGAGTGGATATTTGTTTATTATTATTAGATTCATTTGTTTATTAAAAAATACCTATCAGAACTCCTCAAAATACAGGCACAAAAAGCAAATACCTTGTAAAATACCATGTTAAATGCAAATATGTGCACAATGCAGATAATGCAATATACTTTATACAAAGCCAGTACTTTAAACTAAACCAGATAATCAAACCAGATTTAATCAATAATAAATAACTGTCTCTATTTCTGAGCTGAGGTATTGTAACTATTCACTTGGGGACACATGGCCTATTCACTTGGGGACACATGGCCTATTCACTTGGGGACACATGGCCTATTCACTTGGGGACACATGGCATTCATGGGGGACACATGGCCTATTCACTTGGGGACACATGGCCTATTCACTTGGGGACACATGGCCTATTCACTTGGGGACACATGGCCTATTCACTTGGGGACACATGGCCTATTCACTTGGGGACACATGGCCTATTCACTTGGGGACACATGGCCTATTCACTTGGGGACAGTGGATAAAAGTGTTGGTTGAAGTAATCTAGTGACTTGACCCAGAGAGTTGTGAGTTCAAAAAACTTGGAAAGTTAAGTTACTAAAGGGAGATAACTAAAACTGAGATATCGAGAAATCATGTGGAATTAGAACAATCTATCTCCAGTTGATGAAATAGAAGCTTCAGTGCAAAATTCCAATTTATATCATCTGAAGAAGGTCAGAATATGACAATAAAGATGAGGACAACTGTCTGAACAATGTAAATAGCATAAATAATAATAATAATAATGAGTAAAGGTTATTAAATAACTGCATCGAGATCCACAATTATTCCTACTCGATAGTCTCTAGAATAATTTGAAACAGAATCGTTACTGGCCACCCAATAACTGTTAGATTTATACAATAGACCTTACTACCCATAATACACCTTTGACCAGCACGTATTAATAGTCAAACCAAAAAACAAGATTGTGCTGAAACATGAAACTATCAGTGCTTAATGTTCACATCTATATTTATATATATATATATATGTTTTATCTTTGATATATTAAGCACTTATAAAAATAGCATACCTTATAATTATATATCATTCCATATTATCTCAGCCAATGGTCATGGGTCTCCACCTCAGATTTTTATTAGATTTTATTATATGGCACCCATGTGAAATGATAAACTCTAAAATTTTAGCTTCCTTAGCCGTCATAATTCAGGCGTCATGGCCTCAAGAGACTATCCTCCTCCTGAAGATTAAATGTTTATGTAAGATGCTTTTCTACAGAAAAGAAATTGGTTGTTATTTCTTTCGTTTTTTTTATTGTCTTTTAAAATTATTTTGGGTAATTCTAAAATTAAACTTTCTTTGCCATCATGAGAAAGAAGTCTTTGGCATTGACTATCAATTTTTTTTTTCTTTACTTATCTTGATAAAGTTTTATTTTTATTTTCTTATCCTTTACTGCTAACCAC
Source organism: Acanthosepion pharaonis (assembly GCA_903632075.3). Taxonomy (NCBI): domain Eukaryota; kingdom Metazoa; phylum Mollusca; class Cephalopoda; order Sepiida; family Sepiidae; genus Acanthosepion; species Acanthosepion pharaonis. The sequence goes on along the minus strand of CAHIKZ030001536.1, from coordinate 590,249 downwards.
CAAAGTCTACTTCAAAAATTAATAGGGACTCGTTTGAAGAAGACCTCTTTATTTTTAGTGGATTAATGAATTTGCCCCCCCCCCCTTTTTTTTTTTTTTTTTTTTTTTTTTTTAAAAATGGATGTTCAATAATCATACAAGTCCTCTGGATTTTTGATTAGAGATGCGCAGATAGTGTAATTGTTATTGGCTCGGAAAGTGGAAACAGCTGACTCAATTCAAGTATTAGCCTAGTCTTTCACAATTGCA
>CAHIKZ030001536.1:520000-585000 GCA_903632075.3 Acanthosepion pharaonis | reverse complement strand
GACCTAGCTGCCAATCTAGTACTGTGCTTAAATTCATAAAGTCTAGGAAATAGAGGAAAGTTCTGAGATGCCAGATCAGGACCAATTTGCATATACAGCAGGAGTACCAGACCAGGTGTGGCAGCAATATTCAAGACACAATAGATGAATGATAGACTTAAGATTTCCTATTTTTACTTGCAGGGAAGTAATTTGTACAATATTGCTATTTTATACATACACATGTTTCAGGATGCTATTAAAGTTTTCAACTTGTCCCATTTTCTACCTTGGGCTACATTCCATCCTAACAATAGTTCAAAAATAATGCCGGAAGGCAGATTTGATCATTCATATAAATTTCAATTCTACATTCTCATTGACGCTTAATGTTTCATAGTATCTTAGAGATTAAGCTAAATCTTTTTTTCACAGGAGTACATCAGTAAAACAATTTTCATTTCACAATGTAAGTACAAGCAGAAACAAAACTTTGATAGGCAAAAAATATAACTTTAATTTAAAAAAAAAAAAAAAGCAGCATCTTGTGAAGGTACAAGCTTGAAATTTTATTCACTTTGGGATGAGGATTTCAAAAGTTGTCTATAAATTTTTGTTTTTTAATGTTTGATTTTTGAAAACTTTAAATTTATACAATTTTTGACTTCCCAAAAAGGACTGATATCAAAACTTTGAAAAAAAATTACCAGATTCTTTTAACAATAGGCATTTGTTTGAAACTTGTTAAAGCCTTAACTTTTAAATTAAAAAAAAAGAAAAAAAACTAAAATGCATTTATTGGAACTGATGAAAAAGACTTTCTAGGCAATTTGAATGGCCCTACTGCACATCCTCTCCTAATGGCCATTTTCAGTCTGAATTTCCTTATAGGCTTCTGGAACATTCCAGATTTTACCATCACTTGAAACTGATATTACACTTAAGTCCAATCTTAAGACAAGTTGACTCAACCTGTGCAATGTCACCCACCAAAAGGCCATCAGAAATGATCATTTCTACCGTTGGAGCTAGAAACTTGATTATTGCACTGGTTGGAGATGTAATGTAGAAACTGGAATCACAGTATATGGCAATTTATTGGCCTTGTCTCTTATATCTCAAGATCACTTATTCTTCATCACAGCTAAGAGTTAGTCAAAGGCTCTTCAAATTCATGTGATGTAATTTCAACAGCAGTGAGTTCATCAGCTACAAAAAACAAAAGCATCATGGGAAGAATCTTAAGATTCTTTAAGTCATCACTAGTGGCTAAAATTTTCTTGGCTGTGTTAAATGTTTGTTAAACTTGCATCAATCTTGACTCTTCCATCTTTGTATGAAAAAAGTTTGCAGAACTATGCAAAAACCTGCAAGTAAAACATGCAATTTTTGTATCACTAAAGTATTTATGCCCCTTAAAGATTATAAGATTTTTTTTTTAATTTGTCCTCTAGACCTGTGAGCTTTTTTGCCTCTCAAGTGCTTCCATCACACTCCTTAAAACCATAAAAGTTATGGAAGTTGGGCTATAAATAGTGCATTTCTGGTAAGGTCTCATCTCATAACTGGCTGCTACTGCCAAGTATGAGTTTAGCCTTTCACTTTTATAAAGAAGAAAAAAAAAATGAACTGAAAATTTAAGTCGTTCTTTTCAAATGACAATGTTTGCTCTCGAATTGTTTTTGGTGAATTAGGTGTTAAAACGTCATGTTAATTAAAATTTAAAAATATACTGAAAAGTAAGATTACCATGAAATAAATGAAAAAAAAAAAAAAAAAAAAAAAAAAAAAAACTTCCAAAGTTAAATTAATATTGACTAATTACCAAAAATTACTTTTCTACCAAATTTATTTTGAATAATTAAGAAATCTTTAAAATCTTTTTAGATATGTAATTTTTACAAACCCACAATAATTCAACTGAAAAAAAATTTTTTTTTTTTTTTTTTTAAAAAAATGTATAGAATCTAATTAAAAAAAATTTAAATGTTCAATTTAATCTGAAATTAGGAGCTAATCCCCAAACAGTTAATTAGTAAGTATAAAATATTAAGACTTAAAAATTACAATATTTTACTTACACAAATGCTATATACAACACTTAAAAATTACATTTATGTCCTTCCCCACACACGAACAAATATGAGCATGTAAAATTTAATTGAAATATGTATTGTGTATTTACTTTATACAACTTTAGAATAAACAATATGTGAAAAAGATTTAAACTTGCCTAGGAAGTGTGGATTTAAAGACTCCAGAGCTTTTAATTTTTGTCAGGATGGTCAGCAAATTCAAATTTAAAAAACAAAAAATCATTTATACTTGCTTGTGCTTAGAGTTAGTTTCATATTACAATGTCCAACAAATTGATTATTAAAAACAAAACATTGCTCTATAAAAGGAATAAAAAAAAATTTTTTTTTTTTTTTTTTTTTTTTTTTTTAAGTGAATTTTTCTGGTATTTCAATTTGTGAAAAATTTCCTCAAATTTTATTTTAAGCACAGCAAACTCATGAACATCCTCTTTTCTTTAAGATGGAATTATTTTGGTATGTGTAGCAACAAATTTAAAATGAAACAAATTTTCAATACCCTCGCAGAAGTTCTGCGAGGGTATTGAAATTTAAAGGCTGCTCCTGTTTTAAATGTTGCTGGGAGGAGAAAATAAAAAAAAAAAAAAAAAATTAAAAAGAAACAAAACACTGGATTAAGAATTTTTTTTTTTTTATTATAATATTCAGCCAATTGTCTGATGAATCCTGAAGTGACAAATTGAGCAAAGATTAATTTTAGTGGGTGGCAGTTGTTCAGACATTAGTAATAAATAGTCATAAGGTTGTAAAAATAAATAAGTTTATACACAAAGCACTCTTTTGTACATGTGTATACAAAAATCCAACCTTTTACCAAAGTTCACAGTATTTGTCAAATTCATGGATTATAGTTTAAAGGAATGAAACATTGCTGACGTGATCTTCAACATTTATTCTTCCTGCAGATTATAGAGAGACCTGAAAGAAAAAAAAAAATATCACTAAATACAGCAACAAGAATGCAAATGTTAAAAAGATAAGGAAAATGCAAAATGAATTTGACTTAACTTTGTAGGTTTTAGGTCCCATTTTCAGATGGAGCAAAGTCAACATTGGCAAATTTTCTGAAGGACATTTTTTTATATATATATATGCTCAGGCCCAAGAACTACTCCAGATAGTTGTAAGGGGTGGGCAGATTAGGAGGGTCCATACAATAATTGCCTAGGCTTGTAGCATTTGGGGAAGCATCCTTTCAAACAATTGGCAAAAAAAAAAAAAAAAAACTGAACAGCACTTGTTTGTAATCAAAGGAATAGGATGAGATAAGTGACTAGGAAGTTTTTGGTTAAAGAGAATAATACTAGGAATGGCTGGCAGAAGTGCCTTGTGTAACTGTTCTTTGATAGGAATTGAAAAGGGCAGGCAAACCTTTTGCCCTATGTCAGCAGATTATGAATACACAACCTTGTACCAATCTGTGGATGGCATAAAAAGGACAAGGATAACTTTTGTCATAAATCAGAGAAAGTGAAGAATGAAGCTGTTTCTACATTGTATTTTTGTATATTTCGGTTATGGGGGTGCAACTACAAAAAATATGACAAAAATATGAAATGTGATTCCTTGTCCAAATCTTCCTACATTGCATATTTATTGAATTTCTTTTATTCTCACAAAAATAAATGGAGAAATTTCAGGAATTTTGAGTTAGACTAACAGGATTGTTTGTAGCTTGGCTGGACATTAGCCTACCAGATCCCTCAACTTTGCATATAAACCTCCCCTATTTACATTTAATACTAGCAGCATGGCATGGCGATGCCCATGCTTGATTCAAAAATCATACGACTCATACACCAATCGCTATAACTTGACTTAAAATATTTTTGCCCTTCGTTGCCTTTAAAGGAGTGCCCTTTGCTGTGCTGATGTTGCTACATGCCTTCTTGCCTATCTCACGCAAATTTTTTCTAAGCTCTATACTAAACATTAAATCTGTTACGAAAAAAGAACTAAACACAAAACTATCAGCTTTAAAAAAGGACTCGTAACTGGAAGAACTGAATGAAAAAAATATTAACAACAAATACTTTTTCACACCCAACCCAGTTCTGCGGAATCAGAATCAACATTGACTAAGCAAGCGAATGAGCCAATTGGAGTAAAGTGCCATGCAGATTTAAATTTTTCCCCACTTGTGACGAATGCAGCTATTGATTTTTTTTGCATGCTAGTTAACATTCGTGTCAGTCAGCTGTTGGCTCTCACTCTGGCCAGTACAAAATGGCCACAAACTACATGAAAACTGCTGTAGAAGCATGAAAAGAATCTATTACTTCCACTATTGATGGGAGTTGGGAAATGCAAAGTCAGTCTTGGCCTTCCTGCTAACTTGGAGCATGAGCATGTAAATTTTGATGAAAATATATATATAAAATATATATATATATATATATATATATATATATATATATATATATATATATATATATATATATATATATATATTTTCATTTTCATTATTTTAGCTGTTGGTAGGGAGAGCTTTACCTTTGATTGTGGTAGATGCTATTTTCAGTACCCTAATTATTTTATATTCAATGTTTTGGGGTTTTTTTTTTTTTAAGCATTTCACCCCAAGCAAGTCATAAGTGCCATTATCACACAGGGGGTTATGGAGAGTGAAAATGAGAGAAAAGTGTGGGTGTAGGGGGGATTGAAGAAAGGAAAAAAGAACAGGTATCAACGCAACAAAACATGGTGACTGAGGTTGCATTTAGGTTTTTGATGATTGTAGTTATTAGGGAAGCAAGTGAGAGGAATGGAGTTCCAATATGGAGAAGGTTGAGGAAAGAAACTGTTAGAAGGGCGGTTACATTTAACTATTTCAACAGTAAAAAGTTGGGACCTAGATGCCAATCTAGTAGTACACTTAAATTCATGTAGTCAGGGCACCAAGGAAAAAAAATGCTCATCAGTGCAGTAGCCATGAAAATATTTGTAGAAAAGACAGGAAAGCCACATCACGTCTGTGAGAAAGCGGCTGAATTCAAGAAGCTAATTCAGTATCGATTACATTACAGATCCTACTTTAGATTTTTTTTGAGAATATTGCAGTAAGAGAAGGTAGGGAAAAATTTTATGGATAAAATTATAACTGCGCAACCAGTAATAAAAATCACAGAAATGCAATCTACATTGTTATTCATTTAAACATCATTTAAGAGTAATAAAATTTATATATAAGTAATAATAATAATAGTAATAAAAGTAATAGACAGATACACACATACATATAAATTACAAACCTAATATATATTTTTCAGTGTTTGATGCAAAATAAAGGTCTATTTTTAAGACTATATAAACTGATTTTTATGATGACATTTAAGTATAAATTCATTTCTCTGGTTCAATAACTGGCTTGTATTTTTGTACTTAATTATTTTTTTTTCTTCCAGGCATAGTTTGCCTCATTTATTTATATATATATATATATATATATATATATATAGGAATGCAAGAGAATGATAGGATAAGGGACAAATAGGAAATCTTTATATATCTGACATGCTTTGTTTTTTTAACACTTGAGATGTGGAGGTTTATTTTCCATGAGGGTTGGCCAGGTGCTCTCTTGGAAGAAATCGGCTGCTGTTAGCATCGTAGCAGGTTGGCAATATCATTTGGTTGATTACTAAAAATTAACTTCTGCATTTTGACTGTACACATGGGTTTCATTTGGACACCATGTGTATTTAAAGTAGTTTCCGGTTATTATTTTTAGTTAGTAGGACTTGTGTATGTTTAGGTTTCATTTGTTTACTTTTTGTGTATCGTTCTCTCAAAAAAAAAAAAAAAAAAAAAAAAAAGGCTGAGTCACCGGAAGTTAACAGCATTTGGACGTTTGAGTAGCCGGCAGTAACTTCCGGCTGGGTACGATACCTTTAACCGTGCTTTCAAATTGATTTTGTGCAAAAACAATTGTGTTTTTTTCCAATTTTTGGCGCTGCCAGAACCACCACAGGGTAATTTTACGTAGTCCTGTGAAGTTTTGTTGAAATCAGTTGAAAAATGTAGGAAATACGATCCCATATATAAACGAACAGAGACACACACACACTCACAATCTGTGTTTTATAATAAGATTCCAGTATTATGGAATGAGGCTAGCTACAAGTACTTGTAGTCTATGGCATCTGGTTAAACATTAGCCTACCAGATCCCTCAACTTTGCATATAAACCTCCCCTATTTACATTTAATATTCCAGTATTATAGAATGAGGCTAGCTACAAGTACTGGTAGTCTATGGCATCTGGCTAAACAACCATTTTAGATAGAAAAAGAAGTAGAGCTAGGTCATAAAATATGGTACATCTCCAAGTGGAATTGGATACAATGGCAATGATAGTGGGGCAGACATGCAATAATTCCAAACCGAAATCTTTTAAATATTTCATATAGGCAAAAAAAAAAAAAAAAAAAAAACTTGATGTCTAATCAAATCTTTGGCAGCCATATTTCATGTTAGAGAAAGGCTTTGAAAATGAACTGAATTGTTAGAAGATTAATAAAGAGGATTTATTTTATACTGCCATGTATATAAATAATATATGAATAAAAAATGAATTAACTAATATTCACCAAATACAAGGCTCAAGAGCCACTCAAGGTAGATAGTTATTGATTGAGTTGTGTTACCATGAATGTAAGTGGGCAGAAGTGGAAAAGAGAAAACAAAAAACTCAAGAGGATGTAGCAGAGATATGATGACAGATCCTAGAATTGAAGTTAAGATTGCAGTCATTCAGGACACTATCCATGCAGTCGTCCATTCTACAAAATAGCAGTTCTTATGTTGAAGCTGCTTGTGTGGAACTTCCTACTTACAAATGGAATACAGAGGAAAGGAAATCTTGTGGACATGTCATGACAGGTATTAGCTATAAAGATCCAAACTGGCAGAATTGAAAATATAGAACACTTCTGAAACTGGAAATTGATAAGAGTCACAGTTGGCTTGTGAAAAAAAGAGCCTATTTTGAACTGTCAAGTCTGAGGAGAAGATTTGGGTGGCTGCAGCAGAAATTGGGTATTTTCTGGGTGGTACAAGGGACCAACCTTTTCCTCAGAATCTTCAGAGATAGATTGTGTAGGTGAGGCTGGGGTTGAACTTTAAGGACGGATCCTTATCAGGAGGAATCGTTAATGATTTAAGAAAATTGTTTGCTCACCGATAATGAAATGTGAATAGCATGATTTTAGAGATATTGAAAGCTGAAAGCAAGAAGCCTAAGATTTCTTGCTTCTTTACTTTTGGAGGTGCACCTTTAAACTGCTTCATTAACTGCATAGAAATTTAACAGTCCAAGAACATTCCTAGGCAGATTGTTAATATAAAGAAAGGAGAGAGCTGCTTGCATTGATTTTACGGGCTTCAGAAGACTGGTCATTCACAACAACCATTATAGCAATTTAATTAGCATAGGCTAGACACGGCCCAAGGCCAAGAGAATGGAGGAGGAGCAAGGGGAGGATTGGTCGGTTGTCACTATCTTATAAAAAGCTAATCTGATTCAGGAGCCATTCATTCTTTACAATTTACACATCCACTATAAAACTTTGCCATTATCATTCAATCCTCCTATCAGTTTATTTGATAATCTGAATCTTTTCATGAATGTTATTGGTTACTGAGACTGAGGTTAGCCTATCGACAAACGGTCAAAATTTAAGGTTTCTTTTTTAGAATTGTAATAAAAGACAACCCCCAATTTTGCAACGGTGATTTGGAGGATTTAAAGGTCATCTTATATATGGAAATAAATTGTAGGTCATAAATTTCAGTCACTTGTGAAATGAAATCACATGTTCAAATGGTACCTATTGAAAAGCAAACTTTTGTACCAATGACAGTAATATCAAAGTTAGAAATGGTTTTATTAATTTTATTAGTTTCTTTGATAATGCGAATCTTTTCGGGTTTCTTTTTTACGACTCCTAATTTTTAAGGGTGATTTTTGAGATGTAAATTTCTTATACGCGGAAATATACAGTAATATAAACAAATGTAATGTGTGGAAGTAAAATTATGTGAAGTAAGTAAAGAATGTTTAGTAACTAATGCAAGTATTTCAAGTAAGTACATCATGGAACTAATAGAATAGTATTTCAAGTAAGTACATCATGGAACTAATAGAAGTATGCAAACTAAGTAATGTGCCTTGAGGTGGAATGGATATTAGGTCGGAATGAGAAACTTCCGAGCCAAGCTTGAATTACAGTTGGGATCATTGCATTCACTTACGCACAAGTACTCATCTCCCCATGATCGTGGGTGAATGGCAACCAGTCTACCATAGAAAGAAATGGCAACTTACTTTTGGGAAAAACTTCTGCCTAGTCAATCCTAAATTGAAAGAGACATATCACCCAAGTGTTTACCACGTATGGCACTTACTGAATGTAAGTAAATAAATTAAACAGTTTAGTTACATACTTTACAATATAAATAAAGTATGTCTAGCAAGTAAACACTTGTATATATGTGTGTATAAACTGAATTCATGTGTAGTGCAAATCCTGAATTTGAGGGGAGGGGGCAGGAATTTCAGCTCCTCCAGAAAAATGCTTTTATCTGTGTGTGTGTGTGTGTATATATATATATATATATAAAATAAATATATATATTTCGGCAGTAAATTCGACCTTGTCTACCGAACGATTCTTTGTAGCCGAATGGTAAGGATGCAGGTTCGAATCCTGTCAAAGAACGAATATTTTCTATGAAAATTTCTCGGACATTAAGGCTGGTAAATGTTATTTAATACTGTTTATCATAAACAGAGCATTTACTTAAATACTTGTATCTATAAAAAACAACGTTAAACATAAAAATGTTTTTAATATATACATATAAATATATATATATATATATATATATATATATATAAATAAATAAATATATATATATATATATATATATATATATATATATATATATATATATATATATATATATATATATATATATATATATATATATATAAATTTCAATAAAAAAGGTGAAATTAATTTATTTAATTCATGAATTATTCATACAAATGTTAATGATTTAATTGGCGAAAATCCATCGTTGCGAACAATTCAAATAATATACAGTAACCCCCCAACATGTTTATGAATGAAAAGATCCTTGTTTCTATAAATTCCTGTTGCATGAGTTCTTATCATTTTCATTCATAAACAAGTTCGGGTTATTGTATATTATTTGAATTGTTCATGATGTTGGATTTCTCGACAATTAAATCATTAACCTTTGTGTTTGTATGAATATATATATATATATATATATATATATATATATATATATATATATATATATATAATAATAGCGAAAAATGCCAGATTCTTAACAGTTTCAAAAACATTTACCTGTGTATGGTGCAACCCCATATTTTTATTATTCATAAAAACTCATCATAAAAGCAGGCAGTATTACATATATTTTTTAGACATGCACAGAGGGTATGATGGGTAAATTGCCGCTATATTTTTAATTTCACACATGCACATTATTTTCAATTTTGTTGACTGCACAATATAGTAGGGTCAGTTGGACACAGTCTGAGCAATATGACAATTCATTCTGCCAGAAATTTGGAAATGGCATGCTGTACTGTTTGGCATTTGTGCTGCAAACTCCAATATGAACATTTCAGAGGGCGTCAATCAAGAGGACAATGAAAATGAACCAGAAAGAGGCGGAAGATTCTAATGCGATTACGAATATACAGCAGCTGGGAAAACTCACTGATTATTCTGATAATAAAAGAATTCTTGAATTTGTTAATGAGGAGCTCAGATTCAACATGGAGGCTTACATCAAGGAGGAGATAGTGCTGCTCTGGGTAAAGAGGGTGACTGCTGGTAGACCCTGTGCCTGGCTACAGGTCTCTGCACCATGCCCCACAAGCAGGAGAGCGCAGTTGTGACTGTCAGACAATTTCTGCAACCACATCACCCCTTGCATCTGGCCAGCTAACTCTCTAGATCACAAGTGTCAGTTGAGCAAGAGATCAACAAAACTCCTTGTAACACCAAAGATAAACTGAAGGCAAGAATTATGGTATCATTCACCAACTTAAACAAGGAGACTATCCAGAAGAGTAGCAGGAAATTCCAAAGTCGTCTGGAGGCCATGGTTGAAGACAATGGTAATTTCTTTAGTATTTCAAAATATTTTTGTGCATTTTAGGTAAATATATCTGTTAAAATGAGACGTCAGAGTTATTTTCTTTTTTACATAATTTAGACTAATGTTTCTCAACCTTATTCTGGTTGTAGCCCCCTTCAATTCAATGCAAGTTCTTTATGGTCCCCTTGTGCGAATTTGAGTTCTAACCCCTCTCCTGTCCCATCCCTCAATTTAATACATCTAAAGAAGTAAGAATATTAAAGCTTGTAGTTTGCATAGTACCATGGCATCAAAACACTAACTTCAGTTGCAAATCAAAGAATATTATTTGAATAAATATTTTATTTCAATAAACTCATTTACAAAATAAAAAATAAATGTACCATCAGCTCTATCTTGTAGGGTTTCAAGGGGGGGGGTCCCTGTGACTGGTGCAGGGCTGCCAAATTGAAAGCCATCATTGCTTCTTTTTTTCTATGTCAAGGCAGTTTCGAGTCTTTGACAGCAGATGCATCATCTGACTGAAACCAGACTCAACCAAATAAGATGTGGGAAAAGCAAGTAAGAGCTTGCCAGTGAAAAACACATTGCCCACAATCCAAATTATGAACGGCTTTTTTAAGTAACCACTGAATCCCTGATAACTTCCAATCATAGCAGCAGCGCCATCTGTTGCGCAAGCCATAGTGTTCTTGAATAGAATGTAGTTCTCAAAAGAGGCCTCAAGTTTTTTGAAGTTGGATTCACCTTTAGTGTCAGTTTCAATGTGAAAAGTAGTTCTTGAGATTTCAAGACAGGTAGAAGATATCACTCTTTGCATCAACAAATGTCCAAGTTCTGTTTCACTCAAGAAACAAATAACACTGTCCCAAAGTGCAGTGAAACGAAGGCAATTACTGTTGGACAGCCATCTGACTTCAGTGGGCAACACAAGTCGTTCAAATTCCTCACTGTTCTTTTCACATAATTGTTGAAAGAGGCAATTCTTGCAGCGCACTCTTTTTTATTAAGTTGACAGCCTTGATAACAATGCATAAGTGCTTCATGAAAACATCCTGCTAGGTGTTTGGCAACCAGGTGCTGCCAGTGAAAAACACATTGCCCACAATCCAAATTATGAACGGTTTTTTTAAGTAAGCATTGAATCCCCGATAACTTCCAGTCATAGCAGCAGCGCCATCTGTTGCACAAGCCATAGTGTTCTTGAATAGAATGTAGTTCTCAAAAGAGGCCTCAAGTTTTTTGAAGTTTGATTCACCTTTAGTGTCAGTTTCAATGTGAAAAGTAGTTCTTGAGATTTCATTAACATCAAGAAACCTCACAAATGCCATAAAAAAAAAATCAGGTAAAGTTGATTTGTCGAATTGATGTGAGAAGTCTTTCACCTGCAGTTTTGAGACTAATTGGTTTTCAACATCAGCTACCATTTCATCAATATGTGTCGTGATACTGATGAGTTACTCGGAGGAATAACACTAGTTACCTCTTGTGGACCAATTCATGACTGTTGAAATTACTACAGCCACTGCAAGCATGATCATCAATAGGATGAGGCTTACCAGCTTTTGTAATGAAATTTGCAATCTTGTGAGAAGCCAACATTCCTCTCTACTTTTGCCACTTTTTTGGTTAAACACGATTCACTGTCATCCTTTCTTGGAACGAATTATGTAACTTTCTTGAAGTAATCTAGTGGTTTGTCTTTCCATGCGCAGTCTCCAAATTTTATTTTATTTTTTTTTCAATTTGCAGGGATGCATACTTTTAATTGACAATGAGGTCATGCATAGCAGATATACAGAGAAATTAACAATTACAAAATGAAAAAATTACAATAAATATTTATGCTATATATTAAATTAATGTAAGCCATTTAACAGTAAACTTTATAAATTTAATAATTATTACAAAATACTATATATATAATATATATATATATATATATATATATATATATATATATATATATATATATATATATATACACACATATATATATTTTGTGGGTCCTAAGTTTTCTGTGCCCCACTTCCATATCTCAAGGCCCTCAAGAGGTTCATGTTATGAAACCTTGATTTAGACAATTTATCCATCACATGCACCCTATGTGTGTAATATATATATATATATATATATATATATATATATATATATATATATATATCTCACACACAAAAGTCCAAAATTACCCCATGAGTAATGCATTAGCCTTGTTCAACTCAAATGGTGGAGTGTCTTCAGTATTGAAACTAAAGATACAAAATTTAATATTAAAAAAAAAAACAGCAGTTGAAAAAAAAAAAAAAAAAAAAAAAAAAAAAAAAAAAAAAAAAAAAAAAAATGTATACAAAGCCAACATAGACAACAAAAACTGCCCGAGTGGTGGTAAGAAGAGGGTAGATGTTGTCTGGCTTAAATGGCAAGAAGCTACACAAATTCAACCCAGATATTAACCTTAACGCCACAAGTTGTGGTTATAAGAAAGATGAAATGATACTAAGGGAAAGCCAAAAAACATTTTATAACATGAAATTATTAATTATTATATAACAAAAAAAAATTTACCACTAAAAATTACCAAAATATGCATACAAATAAAATATATTAGATTAACAATAAATCATTTTCAGATAGTTTATATTAAGAAAACATAAAAAATAAAATTAAAATAATTACATTAACCATTTAAAATTTTAAAGATAAGTTAAATTATTAAGAATACCTACAATACCCATAATGTATAACTTTTTAAAATAGGCTGAATAACAAAATATAATTAAAAATAACTGATAAACTATTAATTACAACCTGTGCTAATCTTTGGAAGGATTCGTCTGATACTATCAAATGGTTTACAATATGAGTGATTTTAAAAAAAAAAAAAAAAAAAAAAAAAAAAGGAACCTTTATTAAGTTTGACATAATAGGCTTTTATTCCTCTATCTCCGGAGACCTCTTGATCATTTCAACTTTGCAAAAAACTACATGGCGATAACAGAGGAGACCAATATCATCTTAACTGCTAGGAAATCACTGTTAGCACTTAACAATTCTATCTGGATTAAGTGCCATAATGACGACGTTGATGTCCCTATTTATATATACTTAGAATTGTAGACCCCAAACTAGCAGGCCTATATAGAGATGATGGACTCATTTTCGTTCCAAATAGCAATGGTCCATTTACTGTGAAGTTACAGAAGAAAATCATTAGGGCCTTTAAATTACTAGGGTTTAGGACTGAAATTGCTTCTAACCTCAAAATAGTAACTTATCTAGATATCACTCTTAAACTTAATAATACCACCATTAAACCTTACCTTAAAAAGCATGAAATCCCAACTATATTAATGTTGACACTAACCACCCCTATGCCCCTGTGAAAGAGATACCCATTAGTGTTGGCACTAGAATTAGTAAACTTTCATCTAACAAATATCTTTAATAAAAATAAAGAATTGTATGAAAGAGCTCTCCATAAAAATGGCTTTAAAAATAAACTATTCTACTTAAACCCCATAAGTAAGACTGAAGTATCTAAAATGGGTTGTAAGAATAGAAATAGAAAAAAAGATTATATGGTTCACCCCACCCACTTCTGTAAATTATCCAATACTAATATCAGACAGCATTTTCTGAAGTTAATAAACACTTTTGCAAAAACAACCCTTTAAGTTAGATCGTTAAAAAGAAAACAACCAAAATAAGCTATTCCTGCACCAATAACATGTACGAAATTATCAACTCTCATAAGTAAATTCCATGGGACTAACAAACCTTGTATGGAAACCGTAATTGTAGGAATAAAGAAAACTTTCCAGTTGAAGGAAACTGCAGAGCTACTAAGGTGATATACCAACCATTTATCTCAAAGAAAATGTTAAACCACAATGTTTACATTGGAATTTCTGTGGGGGAATGGAAACAAAGACTTTACACCCATAAGGACTTTTACCATTCCAAAATTAAAATATCAGACAGCTTTTTTCAAAAAATTTGGGGAATTGATGGAGAAAGGGCTGAACCCTCTGATTGACTGGAAAATTATAGGTTTTGCTCATACTACTACTAATATTAAAAGTAGGTGTGACCTATGTTTAGAAGAGAAAATTAGAAGAAAATTCAATAATCATAGTAAACTATTAAATCAAAGGAATGAATTAGTTTTAAAATGTCACAGGGGTAGATTTAAACTATCATCTTACTTGATCTTACTTTTTCTTAATTATCTAACCTTTCTAATATTATACATATTACTATAGTTATTTCTGCCTTCTCCATATCAATCCTATTTTATAACCTTCCACTACTTTATGAATTCACTTTCATTTTTTCTTTATCCTTTTAATTTTTTTTTTTTTTTTTTTAAAAAGGTTTAGTTTCTTTTTTTTATATATTCTGGGTATTTTTGGTATTCTTAATAACTTTAAAATTTTAACCTTTACCATGATAATTTCTTTCTAGAATTATTTCCCCACTTCCACTGCATTTTTTTTTTTTTTTTTTTTTGGAGGGTGCAAAAACACGAACATCTACAGCTTTAAAAATTGTTATAACTTCCTTTGTATTGTGCATATAGAATTTTGTACACTAAAAAAAAAAAAAAAAAAAAAAAAAAAAAAAAAAAAAAAAATGAATGAGTAACATTTTGATGTAATGCATTATGTTTTGCATGCATATTTTGACGTTGAAAACAAAAAAAATTCAAATGTGAAATAAAAAATGTGAAATAAAAACAAATACATTAAAAAATACATAAATAATTCAACGTACTTTAACTTTTATTACTCCTTGTGGATATCTAGGGGTGCAATAAGAAGCAAAATTGTTAAAAAAGGCTTTCATTTCGTCAAAAAAATTAACGTGTTTCCTAATGTTTCCTAATTAACGTGTTTCCTAATTAACGTGTTTCCTAATGTTTACATACGAGAAGACACTGGCATTTGTTTGCTTTTTCTTTTACCTGACTAATATTTTCTTTTACCTGACTAATATTTTCTTTTAACTGACTAATATTTTTCTCATTGTTGAATGAAGTTCTATCTCATTTATAAATATGCAAAATAATTCACCTTCAGAAAGGTTATCAGATATATCAATGGTCATCAGTAGATTCCATAAAATTAGTCAGGCATAGATGATAGTAGCCACTAGTGGTCATCACTTTCCTCCACATCACTAGTGCGGTTATCATCTCCGACCACTTCACCGTCAACATTCACTCAAGTAAATCCTTCAAAATAATCATCCGAGTGTTGATCAAGAAAAACTCCTGAATAAAGGCTTTGTTGGATATTGACGTAGGTTTAATTGATGTTACATCTCGTACAGAGTTGAAAAGAATTCAAAATGGTGTTGGAAAACAGAATTTTAACCTTGTTCCAAAGCAGTAGTAGGCGATTTCCAGCTTAAAATACCAGAAATAAGAGTTGATAAGTGTTTATTTATAGCAACTGTTTCAGGCAACAGAAGTCGCCAATAGTAATAAGGGAGAGAATTCTATTGTGACTATTGTTGCCTGCAGTGTGATAAAGGTTAAATGGTTAATATAATTACTTTAATTTTAATTAAATTTTCTTAATATAAACTATCTAAAAACAATTTATCGTTAAATCTTAATTCATTTGTAAGCATATTTTGGTAAATTTGAGTGTAAAAAATTTTTTTTGGTATATAATTAATAATTTCATATAAATATTTTTGTTTTTTTGCTTTCACTTAGTATCACATCTTTCTTAGCCACAATTTGGGGTGTTATGGTTAATATCTGGGTTGAATATGTGGAGCTTCTTTCCATTTAAGCCAGACAACATCCACCCTCCCCTTACCACCACTAGGGCAGTTTGCGCTGTCTGCTATGTGATGGGTTGTCTATGAATCAATTTTTTTCAACTGTTTTTTTTTTTTTTAAATATTAAATCTAGTTTCAATACTAGACGGTCTACCATTTGAGTTGAACAAAGCTAACATGTTGATATTAGTATATGCTCAGGAGTTAATTTTGGATTTCTGTTATATAATTTATATGCTCTGTTATAAAAGACATTGAGCTCTATTTGTTGATCAGTTTTAATATTTTATATTATTAAGATCCACTTGGATTATATACCAATGGATTTTTTACCTGCACACACACACACACACACAAGATACTTATCTAACATCTTGAAACCCAAAGTTTCTAGAGATATATATGTATATATAATGTACCAATATTGGATATGTCAGCACAATCATCAGGCAATTCGGAGAGACAGAAATGGCGGCTATGGTCAAATAATATATAGCTTTGGTCGAGCAGAAGTCAGAAAGGAAGGTGGGGAACTGGGATTCAAAGAAGTGGACAAAGGAAGAAGCATTTTTTGTTTTTTCCTCTCTTTTATTCAAATCTATGAATTCCTTTGTATTCTATTTCTAAATTGCAAAGATGCCCACAATGGAATTTCCATGGTTCCTGCTAGTAATGGATAGGCCACTATTTAAAACTATAAAGAATAGGATTTCTTTTTTTTTCTCTATTATTGAAATCTATGAATTCCTTTGTATTCTATTCCTAAATTGCAAAGATGCCCATGATAGAATTTGATAGTAATAAACAAATAATGTAAAGCTTGTGTAAAAAGGAAGATGAAAAAGCTATAAAGAGTTCGAAGTGAGTGGTCATGCTCAAATGCAAAAGAAATGGCAGAACTCTCCAACAAAGAGAATTTATAACATTTTGCAAAAAAAAAAAAAAAAAAAAAAAGGACAGGGCAAAAAAATATAAAACAAGCAAACAATATATGTAAGGCATGCTAATAAGTAGTAAGGCAAAGCAACTAGTGATTTTCCAAGCATAGCTTAGATGTGGCACAAGGCCAAAAGTATGGGGTACCCAATGAGGATCAAACTCACTACTCAGTTGTAATTGTTCTAGTAAGAAAAGCTTGCTAACCATTACACTACCTCTAGGAGGCCCCAGGCAAAACAACTATAATATGGTAAAAAGTTCAAACTAAGAATTTAGATAAGTGAACATAGCGTTCTGACTTCAAGATAAGACAGATCAAGACTGGGTCAGATGAAACCGTGAACTGACCTATTTTAATGGCTAGGAAGAAATCCCAGCATGCATTTGTGTGATTCTGCCAATAATAAAATATGGGAGAGGAAAGTGTTTTGTAGTCATTTCCATGTGTATTGAAACCAACAAAATTGTCTTCAACACAGAATTATTTCCCTTCAAATATCTTTCAAATGTATTATGATTTTAGTTACTTTTCACAAGTGACATTTTTCATATTTCCTCAGTGTAATAAATCTGTTCAAGTGCAAAGATGAAGACCTCTGAATATAATACTTCATTTTTTTTTTAACAATTATTTCTTTCCAAGTTAACTCTCGCTAGTAATACATAGTTAATAGCAAATCATAATTCCTAATCTAGTTTTAATCCCACTTGAGAGCTTGTACCTAAATTAATACCGTTGGGAATTAGCTCCCACCACTTCTGATGCAATGGCCGCTTTAACAAGCAAGCAGTTGAGAAAAAGGGCAACTGAATTAAAAAAAATCCATTGCAATTCCACTCTATAATAAACAGTATCAGAGCACAAACTGAAGCCACCTTTTACTGATTTCAGATACTTCTTTATATTGCAAAAGCCAGAAAATCATTCGTCTGTAAATTTGAAGAAGCAATGGAAATTAGAAAATAAGTCAAACTCCAGCGATATTTTAATTTGCATTCTTGGAACTCATCATGCAGATCAAGATCCAAAGATAATTTATAAATCAAATCCAACATCAATTCCTATTATTCATTCCCCATTCCTAATGACACACCTTTTAATTGTGGTGACATTTCATATTTTTCTTGCTTTTCTACCAAGTTAATAGTCTTAAGTTGTCTGAATTTCTTAGATGAAGCCTTGGCAGTAAACCTTTACTTCTGTTCAAAAGAACAGAAAAGAATGTGAAGCAGACAATAGATCATGGTCTGAATTTGACATTAAAATTGGAATTAGAAGTGACATGAATTTTCATTCTTAAATTTCTTTCTTTTTATATACAACACATTTATGAAACTTGGATTTTGTTTACTTTTGGGACAAGCAACTAGGGTTTTTCTCCTAGTACTGCGGTCATGACAATGTTTAATGAAGAAATTAAACCTAATGATGTAACTTAATTTTCTTTTATTTTATAAAATGATTAATAGTAAGATTAAAAAAAATGTTTGGCACAAGTTCACAACTGGGATAAAGTTCAACTTTACTGATCATTGGCCTATGACAGATGAGTTAGTTCAGGGAATTTAGAGCAAAATTAGAAAGAATCAGACTTTTTAGGTCAGGAAAAAAAGTTTACTCACAAAAATCAAATTCTAAAGATGAGATGGGTAGGTAACGATGTAGCATGCAGTAAAAACTGAAGAAAATGTGAAAATTATTAACTTGGTGCCATTTCTCTCCTGAAAGAGCTGTTTAACAAAGTTAGCCATTTTATTCTAAGGAATTTTTTTGTGAATGGAATTGGAGTTGGCTGGATTGTCACCTGTTTGTGAAATACGTAGATGTCCGTCGTTAGACACTGGAAGATGATCACACAACCAACCAACACTACAAACCAATACTTTTCAACACTCTGTAAAAATGAAATAAAAATTAAATTAAAACAAGTATCTTTAAAAATTAAGGGAAATTACAAAGAATAGCTAAAATGTACAATAAAACCAAAATATAACTAGGGAAGAAGAGAGAAAGAAAAAAAAAAAATTCAAACTATACAGGAACGAAGGTGTAACAAACAGACATGGGAGTGGGGAATTCAGAGACACAACCAACAGTGCGCAAAGAGAGGAGGGGGGAAGGAAGAGAGAGTGTGCAGTGTCTGTGGAGTCACACCTAGTGAGAGTGGGGATATGCAACAAATGCCTAGTAGGATTTACAAACATTTAAAGAAATAGTTGTAGGATTTCTCGCTTCTATCCATCTTTTTTACACAACATTAGGCAGTGTCTAGATGTAAAAATATTAGTTTAAAAAAGTTCCTTGAAACAGAACAAATCACTAAAGTTTTCTATTTTTTTTATCATTAACTTACCTTCATTATTCACTAAAATGATATATATATATATATATATATATATATATATATATATATATATATATATATATATATATATATATATAAAAAACATATATAAACAAAATAAATGAAAATAAAATAAATATATATATAAATAAAGTGTGTGTGTGTCAGAAAATTTGACATCATTTTAAAAGCAATTATCATGAAAACTCCTAAGTCTAGCTCAATGAAATTAAACAGT
Source organism: Acanthosepion pharaonis (assembly GCA_903632075.3). Lineage (NCBI taxonomy): Eukaryota > Metazoa > Mollusca > Cephalopoda > Sepiida > Sepiidae > Acanthosepion > Acanthosepion pharaonis. The sequence goes on along the minus strand of CAHIKZ030001536.1, from coordinate 565,470 downwards.
TTAGGTGCTGAACATCATAAGTTTATTATGGGACTGATTTCATAAGTGTTTAATATGTGCACTGCCTGTGACACGGTACACATCATGTCGGTAGTTAAGCTCTTGCCAAACACACTGTAGCATGTCTCCAGTAACATTATCTAGTGCAGAAGTTGAGCAATGCTAGCAGGAAGAGGTCAGACAGACCACTCCCTTCACATATCCCCCATAACAAGAAATCACACAGGAACAGTTCCAGTGACCATGGTGGCCATTTCATCAGAAAACTGTCTTCATCTCCACCATGGCCAATCCCTCTCTGGCAGATTCACATTGTGATAAGAACGTACAGTCCTCTCCCATTAAATATAAAATCTTGATCTGCTTCTATACATTCTGTGATATATTTAAGGTTATTTCAACAGGAACTGCCAAAATTATTGGCCAGCAAAATGTCAAATTTTGTGTTGCACCTCGTCATATACACACAGGCTACACAAATATACATACATGCACCCCCCCCACTTAAACGTTTTTAGGGCACGGTATTTACTCGTTCCTCCACTAGAACGAGATGTGACACAAGGTCGATTTAATTACACCTGGGCAGGGACAAAAATTCCCCTCAGCCCCCGCAACCGTCGGTTGTGCTGGCCTCGGTGCGAGCACCTATCCCTCCCTCTGGCGCAATGGGAGAGTGCGGCCTGGGGCAGCTCTTCAGTATTATTTTCCACAGTTGCCCCCTCTGTACTTAGACAGAAGCCTCTGAGTGCAGTCTGTCCAAGGAGAGAGACGCAACTGAGAGATGATAAATGATGCACGTACACCCCCTCCAAGGAGGGGGAGCGCTGCGCTCTAAAATAAACGTTTTTAGGGCATCCACATATTGGATCGTCAGGGCCCTTCATGTTTGAGTCATTCCAAATGTATGTCAGATCTGACAACAGTTTCTTTGATATTTAGGCCATTAAAATTAATCTTGAAAGTAGTAAAAATAAATATAACATGGAAAGTAATTACTTGTGCAGAGTATCTGAAAGCATTTGAACTTACCAAATCTCCTGTTCGGTACCACCAGGACTGAAAAATAAAATTTCAAATCCAATTTAAAAAAAAAATAAACTAGACAAATAAATGAAATTGCATAGATTTTATTTCTAAACACTGATTTGTTGCAGCAGATGTTGACTAAGAAGCAGCAGCAAAAATATTTTGTACAAGTAAAATTTCAACAGGGTAATATTTCAATTTGTGCTTTATATGCAAAAAGAGAGGAAAGAAATGAAGTTAGGAATTATGTGGGTGATACATGCATGCTGGGGAAGGTCCCAGCTGACCTTGTCACTCTAGTGTGTGTATATAAAATTAAAATTATATATATATATATATATATATATATATATAAATATATATATAAAAAAATTAAAAAAACTAGAAATGTAGTATTGTAGGCCATAAGTTTAAAATAAAACACACAAGTTGACCGGTTTCGTCCCCTCTCGTCAGAACTGTTAACGGGGAATTTAGATTATGAGGAAAAGAAAAAGTCTGTCAGGTGTGACATGAATGAATGGACAGGAAGGAAAAAAAAAAAAAAAAAAAAAAAAATAATATATAAGTTGGATTCTTTATAAAATGATCCGCAATGGAAGACCCATACGTGTTACGAATGGTATCGCCCAAAGAAAATGTATAATGTTGCAACCAGTATTGCAACATTACAGTTCCTTTTGTATTAAAGATTCATTTTCTTTTCACAAATTCATTTGGAATTGTGATGCCACTAATGGATTTATGTGTTCCTTTGACATCTGTAGCCTCTTCACTTGTGTTCCTTTATCGGAGACGATTGATATTTGCAGCGATATGTTATATCATAGCGATTTGACTCCTCCGAATATACCTGAAGAAGTGTTCGTTGAACTCATGAAATTTGCCACTATGTTTGTCGATTTTAGTTTTGACAATATTATGTATCGTCAGATTGACGGGTAGCGATGGGTTCCCCTTGGGTCCTGTGTTGGCAAATATTTTTTGTGGGGTTTTATGAAGAAAGCCTTTTAAGTTCTGCCAGACCCAAGGTATACTTTCGCATGTTGATGACACTTTCTGTGTGTTCAGCCATGAATCGGAAGTGGATCAATTTTTTTTTCCTACTCAATGGTGTTCATCCTGCCCTTAAATTTACAGTAGATAAGGAGGTCAATGGTTCATTGCCCTTTTTAGATGTTCTTGTTCAAAGAACTCCTTCCTTGTTTATTACCTCTGTGTACAGGAAGTCTACTTTTACAGGACTATATACCCGTTGGGACTCCTTTTGTCCTAAACAACAAAAGATTAATTTGATTAGGACCCTGACACATAGGGCGTTAATGATCTGTTCGGATGACACCTTGAAACATGAAATCAGTTGTTTAACTGAGATCTTTGTGAACAATGGCTATCCGTTGAACATTGTTCAATCGGTTATTTGAGATGAGACCGCCAGGTTCAACAAAATCAAACCTGCTTCAGTAGGTAAATGTCCGGTCTATCTTCGTTTACTGTGGTTGGGTAAGATTAGTGAATCCTTCGCTAAGCGTATTTCATGTAGTTCACGTGAGTGTTATTTTGCAGCGAACGTTCGTGTTGTCTTTCAAACTAAGTCCATACTTTCATCTATGTGTAAAGATGTTCTACCCCCCCCCACCATATTAACTGTTATTTACTATTTCAAATGTAGTTGTAGTTGTGGATGCGACTACATAGGTAGAACGACACAGCGGTTGGACGTGAGAATTAAACAACACGTACCTGCGATAATACTAAACAAAAAATTTTCTTTAACTTATACCATTCGTAACACGTATGGGTCTTCCATTGCAGATCATTTTATAAAGAATCCAACTTGTGCGATGGATTTCAGTGTGAACTGGTTTTCCGTCTTGGCCAGTTCGCACTCACTTTTCCATCTTAAGGTGCTGGAGTCGCTTTACATCAGGTCTAGGCAGCCTGCTCTTTGCAAACAGAGAGATTGTTTGCTTGGACTTGCTGTTCTGCGCCCTAGCAGCTTGGTTGGTATAATTTTAATATATATATTTTTTTTTTTTTTTTTTTTTTCCTTCCCTGTCCATTCATTCATGTCACCCATGACAGACTTTTTCTTTTCCTCATAATCTAAATTCCCCGTTAACAGTTCTGATGAGAGGGGACGAAACCGTCGACTTTGTGTGTTTGATTTTAAACTTATCATGGCCTAATACTACATTTCTAGTTTTAATGCCTTAATACGCTTTTGTACCGTTTCAAACCTATTTAAATAAATAGGTATATATATATATATATATATATATATGAGAGACATACATGCAACCCTTGCATATTGAAATTGATGGAATTGGGATTTTCCTACAAAGCAGAAAGTACCTTTGAAAAGGTGTGTGCAAGAAAACACTGCAATAGCTTTGTTCATCCATTTCACAAAGGTTTCCATCATTATTGGTCTTGTACCAGGAAAATGACAAGTTTTGCAAAGATTTGTCCACCCGAGTACGTTCAAGTTCATCTAACAGGCCATTTGTCAAGTGTAAGGAGTTTGAAGCTTACTCAGTTCGTAAAAATGTCAGATTTTGTGTGAATAACAATTAGAAAGCATCTACACAAGGATACATTTGATGGCAGACATTTCCAAATAAGAAGATGTGCTTGAATGTAAATTCAATTTCAAAAAGATAAAATGAAAATTCAGAAAACAATATACTCACCACGGTTCCAGCAACGAAACTGCTTACTGGAAGAAAAAGAAAAAGAAAAAAACATGGTTTTAGAGAATTAAGTTGTAGATTCAGAAATTGTCAAGGTAAATTTAAATATTTTATGGTGCACAATGGAGAGAGAAAAGAGGGGGATAGGAGAGAGAGAAAAGAGGGGGATAGGGAGAGAGAAAAAAAGGGGATAGGAGAGAGAGAAAGAGGGGGATAGGAGAGAGAAAATTTTACTACATAGGAGAGAGAAAAAGAGGGGATAGGAAGAGAGAAAAGAGGGGGATAGAGAGAGAAAAGAGGGGGATAGGAGAGAGAGAAAAGAGGGGGATGGAGAGAGAAAAGAGGGGATAGGAGAGAGAGAAAGAGGGGATAGGAGAGAGAGAAAGAGGGGATAGGAGAGAGAGAAAAGGGGGGATAGGGAGAGAGAAAAAGAGGGGATAGGGAGAGAGAAAAAAGGGGATAGGAGAGAGAGAAAAGAGGGGGATAGGAGAGAGAGAAAAGAGGGGGATAGGAGAGAGAGAAAAGGGGGATAGGGAGAGAGAAAAGAGATTGGATAGAGAGAGAAAAGGGGGGATAGGAGAGAGAGAAAAGAGGGGGGGAGAGAAAAGAGGGGAGAGAGAAAAGAGGGGATAGGAGAGAGAGAAAACAGGGGGGGATAGAGAGAGAGAAAAGAGGGGGGGAGGGAGAGAGAGAGAAAAGGGATAGGAGAGGAGAAAGGGGGAGAGAGAGAGAGAAAAGAGGGGATTCAACTTAGAGAGAAGAGAGGGGAAAAAGGGGGATAGAGAGAGAAAAAAGGGGATAGGGAGAGAGAGAAAAGAGGGGGATAGGGAGAGAGAGAAAGAGGGGGATAGGGAGAGAGAGAAAGAGGGGGAAAGAGAGAGAAAAGAGGGGGGAGAGAGAGAAAACAAGGAGGAGAGAAAAAGGGGGATAGGGAGAGAGAGAAAAGAGGGGATAGGAGAGAGAAAAGGGGATTCAGAGAAAAGGGGGAAGGAGAGAGAAAAGAGGGGGAGAAAAGGGGGGAGGAGAGAAAAGGGGAGAGGAGAAAAAAGAGGGGGATTCAGAGAGAAAAGAGGGGGATAGGAGAGAGAGAAAGGGGGATAGAGAGAGAAAAGAGGGGAAGAGGAGGGAGAAAAGGGGATAGAGAGAGAAAAGGGGGATTAGAGAGAGAAGAGGGGATGGGAGAGAGAAAAAGGGGGATAGGGAGAGAGAGAAAAGGGGATAGAGAGAGAGAAAGGGGGGATAGGGAGAGAGAAAAGAGGGGGATAGGAGAGAAGAAAAGAGGGGATAGGAGAGAGAAGAGAAAATAGGGAGAGAGAAAACTCTGGATAGGGAGAGAAAAGAGGGGATAGGAGAGAGAAAAGAGGGGGATAGGGAGAGAGAAAAAGGGGGGATAGGAGAGAGAAAAAGGGGGATAGGGAGAGAGAGAAAAAGAAAATCAGAGAGAGAAAAAGAGGGGGATAGGGAGAGAGAAAAAGGGGGATTTCCTTAGAGAGAAAAGGGGGGATAGGGAGAGAGAAAATTCAGAGGGGATAGGAGAGAAAAGAGGGGGATAGGAGAGAGAGAAAAGAGGGGGATAGGAGAGAGAGAAAAGAGGGGGATAGGAGAGAGAGAAAAGAGGGGGATAGGAGAGAGAGAAAAGAGGGGGATAGGAGAGAGAGAAAAGAGAGATTTACAAGCATATGGGAAATTGCTTTTGGACCCATGAAAACATTGCTCAATGCTTCATTAACATAATGAAACAAGCATCAACAATAAAGAGAATTTATCTATGGATGGACGGATAAAAAGTACAATTTTTGAATCGTCTTTTTATATTTGAATGAAATAACATTACTAAATCAAATTGTTCCTTACAAAGAAATGGTCAAAAAGGCACAAATAGACTCACTGATAATGTTTGTGGCAAGAATATAATCGGCAGAGGAATGGACTGCTTTCACTTGGCCTTGAATCAAACAGATTAGAAATGACAACTGAAAAGAGAAAAGTAAAAATAGAGAGAGAATAAAACGAGAGAGAGAGAAAAAAAAAAAAAAAAAAAAAACGAGAGAGAGAGAAAAAAAAAGAGAAAAAGAGAGCCAAAGCTAGAGTTTAAAAAACTTTTTTTCTTTTCAAATAGTATTCCCTTCTCTTGATGGAATTTCCAGGCTTTAAATATGACTCATAACTTTTGAAGAAATTTTGTTCAAAACAAGTAACCTGGTTCCCCCTCCCCACACAACTCTTTTCCTGGCCTATCAGCTAGCAATTATTTGCCCCTTTAATATTTTTGGCAGTATTTCTATGGGTCATTCTGTTGGCGTGAAGGTTTTAGTGACATTACAATTCTTCTGAGAATATCCTGATTATGAAATCACCACCAGTTAAACACTTCCTTTGAAAGTGTCCTCATAATGACAAACCCCCTCCCAGCAATGTCTATAAAATTGAAATACTAAAAGGGGAGTCAATATTGTCTACCTTTGAGATACATTGTCACTCCAGATTCAAATCCAAATTATTACCAGGAATTCCATAGATAAATTCAAAGGTCACATCCAAGGCCAAGGAAACCCTTCATCCAAATACAACACCAATACATGAAGGCCCTTTTCCAAGAGAAGCATTATTTCATTTAAGATTTTATTTTTTATCTTTGGAACTTTTCTGTAGTTACACTTTTTAAGATCAATGACGAATTTTCTATTACTCGGTATTATTGGTTTTCTTTATGCATGTTTAGAAGCTTATCCGGTTTTCAAAATAAAAATTTAGCAAATACATTCATGACCTGGTTTGTTTTTAAAAGTGTTTTTGTACCCCCCCCCCCCATCAAAATTAATTTATGTTTCGTCATTTGTAGTGGAAAGGAAAGTTTGATTTTTTTTTTTTTTACAATGTGCCTGAAGATAATCAGATTTCGATTTTCAGCAAAGAGTGGATGAGAAACCAGGATAAGTCATAACAGGTTGTTTTACAATAAACTTTTTAAAATTCTTGATATGTATCAATCTTTCTTCCATTTTTGAGAGAGACAGACGCACGAGAGAGAGAGAGAGAGAGAGAGAGAGAGAGACACGCACGCACGAGAGAAAAAATACAAATAATGACCCCCTTAATTTCTGCACTGAACATTTTGTGGATTTTAAACCACAAACCCCACACACACACCTTCCAACTAGTTTAGTTGAGCTCGTATCAGGAGACTGACTTGGCCACACAGTTTGCTGTTATGTAAGCATTTTTTTCTCTTCTGGATAATTGTGGGACGGACTTGCCATTCTCAATTACTTGTTTTTGTTACATGCTATTGTCTGTTCACCTGACACCCTCTAGAATTTTATGCAAATAACTGTCAGCCATAAATAGTTTCCCCCCCATGTTTCTTGCGTCAATTAGACAGTCATGCGATTCACAGCCAAAAGCAAAAATTTTCTGTTTCAATGCATCCCCACTCTTGTGCTCATTCAACCTTTTCATGCACAGTACACCCACCTCCGACCGAACTTCCCTCTTGGATTACGACATTTTACTCTGCTTCTAGGATAGGAATTGTCAACAAATCTGAGCAATATAAACGTGTGGATGTTGATTAAAGACATTTAATTACAAAATGGCTGACAAAGTTCTTTTGTTTGTTTTATTGCGATTTTTATGCAACTGGCAATTTCTTCTTTGGACTCTGCAAGTGTAGAAAGTGTCCAAATGATTGGACAGTCCAAGCACTTTCATCTAATCAAGTTATTTTCAAGGATTTGCTATTTGCAAAATTTGTAACTTGTTCAAGAGGTAGACATTTTAAAATCCTGAATATGGTCAGTGTATTGTGGCAGTGTTCTAAGTTTATGCTTAGAAAAGTTGTTTTTTTTTTTTATTTTTTTTTATTTTATGATGAGGCCTTCTTTTTTTTTCTAACCTATTTTTTTCTCCATACTTGGACTTGCACATCAGTCAGCCAATTATTTAGGTCAAGTAATACCATTTCATAATCATAAAATCAATAAATACAAAATTGAACATTTATTATTTTACCTTTTACAGAGAGTTAAGCAATTTATTAATCCATTTTTTTTTTTTTTTTATTGTTTAGCTAACTTGTTTCCAAGTTTTTACAAACAACCGGAAAAGCAAGCCCAAATATTTTTCTAAATTTGGGCCAATATACACACAAAATTCCCCACCCCCTAATGACAAAAATTATACTTACCCCCACAAAAAAGGCAACAAAACCATTGAAAATTCTCAAGGCAAAAATCTGGAAAAAAAAAAAAAAAAAAAGTTATAAAAATAAAATAAAAATCAACCTGATGCCAAAAATTCCATGTTATTTTTTAACTTAATATAAAAATAATGACAATGAGAAAATCCAGTCAATTGCTGAAGCCTCCTGATGAGTGGACAGAGCGAGTACAAAAAGTCCATCAACAAAACTGAAGTTTGAGATACTGAATATAACATGCTGACTGGGACAAATACAAAGCACTGAATAGACAGATGCAACCGAAATTCAGACAGATGGGGGGGGGGGTAGATGGCAAGGGAGATCCAAGCACTGGCCAATTCCCACAACATGAAGTTCTATGCTGTCCTCAAAGTTTTTGGACCTAAGGAATCCCCTGTAGCTCCTTGGTACTGGAGGTCCGCTAATTATGGAAAGATCAGCTATTGCCAACAGGTGGAAGGAGCATTTTTATGCCCTTTGCAATCAGGCTTCTCATTGAAACAATTGCCACCAAACCTATTCTTGAGGTGCTCAGAGATGCCATAAAATCACAGAAGCTGAATAAATCTCCTAGAATCAATGGACTGAGTGCAGAAATATCAATATGGAGGTTAAGTGTTTGCCAAGAATATGTTTTAACAAGTGCTGGGATCAATGAGAACTGAGACTGGAAGCCATCTCTCCCTTCTTGCCAAAATCCTTCTCAGTTACCTCCAGAAATGTCTATCAGAAGAGGTTCTTCCCAAAAGCCAGTGTGGTTTTTGCTTTAACCATGCCACCATGAACAAGATCTTTACATGACCAAGAAAAGACCATTGAACAATATTGACCTCTCTACATTGTTTTTGTAATGTTGTCTGAGGTGTTTATTGAATTAATGATTAGCATGGCAACTTATAAAGTATAAGGGTTTATGTTAAACAAGAACAATACAAATAGATATTTACAAGTTCATCTGAAGCTGGAAAGCAAGCCGGTATTTACCTGACCTTCCCATGATGCAGGACGTGGCACAAGGCCAATTTTTATGTGGAGGCAATCCAAGCCCATAGGCTTGGCCAAAACTTCCCTGTACACCCTGCATACAGGGGGTTGGGTTTGTCTACCTCCCCAGATGAGAGACTACCGTTTGGCATAACCTTGTCTGGGTTCCTGAAAGCAGAGAGTTCGACGTCTTGGTGCTTGCTCAAGCCTATTCTGGAAAGCAAGCTTTCACCTGCAGACCAACACCATAGATGCTTATATTACTACTGGAACAGTTCATTTAAAAGGAAGTGCATCGGTTCTTTGTATACAGAGGATTATCAGTTCATTCCCTACAATAATTGTTCAGATTGAGCTAGTAGTAAACTGGGAGAATTGAAATCCAAGTGCTATTAAATTTTTAATAAATTTACATATTGAGAAGATAAAACAGAAAATGGTTGTAGTTTTTAATAAAATTATTCCCCTGTATTAAGATATTAATAATAATACAATTATTATAATATATTGTATAATAATACAACACAGAAGATTTGTATACAATGTCTATGGACTTCCATTCTTTTAAAACAAAGCTGTAGAAATAGAAAAAGCAATCAGTACAAATATCATGTCAATCATCAGATTCCCTAAGCAGCAATCACAATGTCAAGACTGGCTGTCTACAATGTCTTCCATCAGGAATACTGATAAGGGACAATGAACTAAAAATTAAAAAAATAATGCAAGAAAACTTGGACCTTTGTGCCTGGAAAAAAAAAAAAAAAAAAGTTTTTTTTCCTTGACACCACTATTATTTTACCTACCTTCTATCCTCAGCAATGTTTGTTTTAAAAATGATTAATTGAATCATAATAAGACCTAAACATCTGATGAAAGTGAATTTATACAGTTTTTTTCCTGTGTGAGAATTTACAAAAATAATTTTTAGATTTACAACATTCTAAAAACGAATACAATTAAAACTAATGCCATTATTTGCCAATACATAAAGAAATATGAACAATTTTTATTCATAAATTTATGAACATTTACTAGATTATTCAAATATGTGAACCAACTATAAGGAAATCCTTATTTAGCATTTTATAAAGTTGGAATCAACCATTCAAAAAAAAAACAACAAAAAACAAAAACAAACAAAACAAAAAAATGTTTATTTTTGTTGTCAACCCTCAATGGGAACCACACTTAGCCCTGTGCCAAAAACAAAAATACACTTAGTAAATAACTCCAGAGGGCTTTATTTTTTTTTTTTTTTAATATATATATATATTTTTTTTTTTTAAAAAAAAAAAAAAACAGACCACTTTAAAGGTACCATATATATATATATATATATATATATTATAAATTAATTGATTTAAAATATGGTTTTTCCCGCTACACAGTTCTAACCATGTTTCAAAAATGGAAGCTAAAAGCCCCGAATTTAATTTTGTAATTAAATTAAAGACATTAGTTTCATTTCATCCTCAAGCAATTTTGAAGTAACTTTTAAAATTACTGGGTTTTAAAGACAGCTAAAATTATAATTCATGTTTCCAAGGTTACAGATGAATCCAGTTTACTAGACGAGGGGTGTCTGGGTGTTCAATATGTCTATATTTTAATGTATCAGTTATTGCTACGTTTTGGTAGTGGGTAGGGATGTATTTTTCAATGAAATCTAACATTCGTTAAAAAAGCGTGTCGTCTGGATTTTTAAAAATTTATTATTATTTTATAAAATAAAAACTTGCACTATACGCAAGCATATACAGAAATTAATAATAACAGAGCAAGAGTTCATGGGGGTTACAGAGGGGGTCTTGTTAACCATCACTACCGAGTACTTGTCATTAGGCATTGAAATTAGTCTAGCTTATTTTAAAAGTCACCCCAAAATGCTACAAGTATGAAGATTCAAAATTTAGCAGCCATGGGCTTTCAAAAGTACCCCAATTTGGTTCCCCCACAGGTTATCAACTCAAATATATAAACCAATCAAAGAAAGAATATGTAAAATTTACCAAAAAGTTCAAGATTAATGAATAAATAAAAGAGTTGTACAAGTATATGGTGATTTTCTAAGTGTAGCCTAGATGTGGCACAAGGCCAAAAATATGGGGCACCCAGTGAGGATTGGACACTATCCAGTTGTAATTGTTCTAGCAGGACAATCTTGTTAACTATTACACTACATTGAAGTGCCCACATTGTGATTTATTAAGTGTAAGGCTGAAAGTATGGGCGGGGAACCAAGTGAGGATTGAGTTTATACAAAAATATAGGATGTGTAAATTATTTGAGAATCTTTTATGAAGAATTTAAATTTTTATGACGGTTTCATTTTTTTTTTTTTTACCTTTCCAATGTGAATATTTAATATTGCATTGATTGGGCGGGGGACACACAAAAAAAAAAAAAAAAAACAAAACAAAAACACAAAAGAAAAACACAAAAAAAACAAAAACAAAACAGGATAAAAAGAAAAGAAAAAGGTAGCATCTGTTACACATCTGTACCTTCACTTGACATTCAACTTAATTGAAAGAGTTAGTGTCTGTTGGAAATTACTAAAAATGAAAGTTTTAGTCAAACAATTTCGTTTTGACCTTTAAAAGATTGTTTTTAAAGAAGAAATGGTTTTTAAAATGCATTTTTAGAGTTCAAGTAATGGAAGTTATGTGTGGAGCCTCACTGATTTTGGAGATTTTTCAATCACAAATAAGCAAGCTTCTGCAAACTTCCAGGCTGGGTTCAGTTATCTTTAAGGGTTGTATAGGCTGAGAGAAACCTATCACACACACAGCACAAAAAATTACCTCATATGGGGTGGGGTTGGGGATATAGATCTATTTCAATCAACAAGTTTCTTAATTGAAATGGATAAATTCTGTATCAATCCTCTGACTGCTGTCAAAAGTTAAATTTTAAATTTCTAATTCCCAACATGAACAGTCTATACACTGGGGTTAAATAAGACCGGCATACTTCTCGTTGGTTGAAATAGATCTACCCTCCCCCACCATATGAGGTAATTTTGTCATATATATATATATATATATATATATATATTAGTTGACTCTCCCGTCGATTTAGACGTATGAGGGTTTGTGATCGGTTTCAGGAACCGACACAGGAAGATTTGATTATAGTGGTGAAGGCCTCGTGCAGGACCATCCACACTTTTGAAGGACAAATACAGAGACCTGGTGCACTAATGCCACAAGGTTTCCCAAACGACCCTCCGCAGGTTTTGAATTCAGAGTTGTCCTTCTAGACCAGTTGCCATCCAAGGCTATAAAACCCAGTCTTTCCTGCTATTTTACCCATAGCTGGAGGGAGAAGAAAGAGGATTCACACCTTTCCCAAGTGTATTAGCACGTAAGGAATGTAATGGATTCGACTGAATTATATATAGGGCTCTCAGATTCCTTTATGGAAGCCATTATCCATTACTCCACCGTGCCTCATATATATATATAATGAAATGGATAAAGTCGACAATTATTTTAAGATGTTTTTTAGGTTTATACATTCTTTTTATAGATACAAATATTTAAGTAAATGCTCAATTTTATAATAAACGGTATTAATAACATTTACCGGCCTGAATGTCAGACATTTTCATAGAAAATGTTCATTCTCTGACAGGAATCGAACCTGTACCCTATACAGAACCGTCATTTAGCCTGATGTGCAGTTTCATTTGTTTCCATTGGGATATTATTATTCAATATAATGTGAATGAATGAGAAAAATCATGAAAAATTGTTTAAAAATCGTACTAGGCAATAAAACACTCCTCTGTGGCTTAATTGGTAAAGCATGTCAGGCTATATAACAGTTCCATATAGGATACAGGTTCGATTCCAGTTGGCGGATACATATTTTCTATGAAAATTTCGGACATTCAGGCATATAGTGTTAATACCATTATTATAAAAAGTATATTTATTTCTATCTATAAAAAATGTATATAAATATAAAAAATATAATATATATATATATATATATATATATATATAATATATATTATATATATATATATATATAATATATATTATATATATATATATATATAATATATATATATATATATATATATATATATATATATATATATATATTATATAATATATATATATATATATATATATATATAATATATATATATATATATATATATATATATATATATATATATATATATATATATATATATATATATATATATATATATAAATATATATATATAATATATATATATATATATATATATATATATATATATATGTTATATATTATATATACAATAATAATATATATTATATATATATATATTATATATATATATATATATATATACATATATTATATATATATATTATATATACAATATTATATATACAATATATTATATATATATATATATATATATATATATATGATAATGGTTTTAAAAGAAAGTACAATTGCCCTATTTTAATTGGAATTCTTTTTATGTTTACTTTTTCTTTTAAATAATTTTATTAGGACTCACTACAACTACAGAGCCAGACTGCTGCTTTTCAACATTAAAAACCATAAAACCTTTTCTAAGGAAAAGGCACATTGAATTCTGAAAGATTTAATGCACTTACACGGCTTTCAATGGAGAAAAAAGTTTCCTCAACAGTCATTCAGGGGGATCAAAGAGAAAATTAACCTTTTCACTCAAAGTAAAACAAGAATGGATTTCATTTTTAAAAAGTGGCAGCTCATGGCTAAAATTAGTGGGGGATGCTGCTTCAGAAAATTTTTAGCCATTGTTTTATTGTAAAATGAAATAAATGCATAAAAATTTGATAAAAATCCTAAACAATTTGTTAAGAGTTCAAGCTTAAACAAAAAATTTTGGTTAAAAAAAAAAAAAAAAAAAAAAAAAAAAAAATTGAGAATGACATAAGAAAAACAATTATCAACACACAGCAATTTTAAAAGTCCTTGTTACATCATTCGTTTTCAATATGTGGCATACTTAATGTAATGAATTTTCATTAACAGTACATAATTTATTTCTTTTTCCTTAAAATCAATTCCGTTATATTTCACTCACCATCAGCTTATTTTGTTTACTACAAAAACATTGAAAATAAATGTTAAACCAGATTTCAGTTTTTATTTTAATCTAAATACAACCCCTCATATCCGGACTTTGTAACTAATTCCTCATATCTGGAAGGCCTTCTTAGTCTGGTTGTCAGGGATTCTACTGTATTGCATTAATATTCAAGCTTACCTTTTAATTTCAACAATAATTCTTCTGTCGCCACAATTTGAGTGTTTGTAGGTCCTTACTTTCCATACAATCAATTATTTTTATTTCATGAGTGACTTTCACAATTTATTTTAATTACTCAAATTTATTTCAAATTGTAAAAATTGTGACTATTAAAAAAAAAGAAAGAAAAAAAATGCTGAATACAATTGCACAGTAATGAAAACTTGAGAATCCAAGATTCTGAGCCTGGAAGAATGTTTTTTTAATATTAGTACAGAATCTGCTCGATTCCAAAATGGTACATGTTGAGAAATGGCCTCTAAGATTAAAGTTGAAAACAGGCAATTTTTATTTTGAAACACTTATTTGAAAACCAGTAATTTTTTCATTTGAAAATGAGCTTTTGAAAGTTAGAGAGTTGTGTCCCTTTAAATGGAAAAGGGGGTGTGACACGGTGACAAACTGACATTCACTATATAGATTTTACATTCATACACACATTTTTGTAAGTTCATTAAATTACAAAATTGATACATCTTGTACCAGGTGTATGTAGTTTATGGAATGTTAGAGTGAAAAACCATCTGCATTTATTACAAGTGTGAGTAAACAGAGTTATCTCTCTCTCTCTCTCTCTCTATATATATATATATATATAAGACCCTATTTTCCACACTTTTTAAAAGGGAGATCCTAAAAACCAGACATGAGTAACATTTTTAAAACAGTGAGCTAAATGAAATATGGCAGATCATAAGGCGAGCTGCACTAGTAAAAATATTGAATGTAATTTTTCATTCAAGGTACATCAACCATTTTCATTACAGAAGCCCATACGTGTAAACATCTGTTTGAGAAATGGGGAAATTGTTTGTTTTGTTTTTTCCTTCCTTTCGTGAAAAATTTGTTCGATAATAAAGTTGCAGTTTTGCTATGATTAAATAACAGAACACTAACAGTGAATTAACGCACGCTGCCGTATGATTTGTTTTAAATTTATTCATTTGATTAATAATACAAGATATTTAAAAAGAAACTATATTTCTTCAGGGAAAAATTTATGAACGTTTTCAGTTTCGAAAAAAAGAGTTTTTACACGCATGAACTTCCATAGTAAAAATCACCAATTGTTTTTTTAAACAGAAACTTTAAAAATGGAGAAAAAACATTCAGCCAAAGGTTACTGAATTCAAGAAACGGTGAACTTTCATTGTTACGTATGAAAAAATTTGAGTGAACAATTGAAAAGGAAACAATTTTAATAAATATTTTCCTCATGAAATTAAGCGTGCGATTCAGGTAATGAAACGGGGTACCCAGGTTTGACAATGAGGTTTTTTAGTTACCCCACAACACAGAAATTTATTAAATCCCCAGTTTGGCTACAAACAAAAAAGTAATCTGTATCCGAAATTTAATTATAAAATTAGATTAATTAATACATTTTTCAGAATAGGATTAAAAAAAAATAAATGTGCAGATCAAGTAAAAAAGATCTTCCTTCAATAATGAGCGACATACTGGACAATTTTGGGGTTTTTTGATCAAGTGTTTGTTTTTTTTTTTTTACTTTATGAAAAATTGCACTGAGCTTAACATGGGTCGACCTTTCGGTACTTTCATTTTAACACCAAATTTAAAAAAAAAAAAAAAAAAAAAAAAAAATGAAATTTAGAAGAAAAAAAGTTAAAAAAATTGACATTTTTCAAATTTAGACATTTTTATTTAAATTATTTTTATTACTTCAAATGATGTTAATATAGTGAAAACATGTATTTGAAATAGGCGATCCATTTTGAAAATACGGATATCGATCTGCGCATTTCGAGTAAAGAAAATGTATTCTCCGGCAGGGATCGAACCTGCGCCTCCTTTTGTAGGAGAAACAACAGTTTGATCCAATATGCTTTAAAGCTTTTAGTGGTATTATTTAATTTATAGATTAACTTTTCATTTAAGATGAAAATACGAAACGAACGAGAAAGAGTAAGACTGGCACAGACTTGAAAAAGTAATTTCATCTTTTAGTCCTGTAAATTAATGTGAAGTTTTATTATAAATCTACTTTTCATCCACTAAATTGATAATAGTTGAAAAATGAAAGAGTTTAAAAAAAAAAATTACACAGTAAAACAACTTTTATTTTATCATTCCGATAAGGAAAAAAAAATTTTTTTATTTATTAATTTCTTTGCATTGAAGAACAAGAAAAAACAAATGAAAATATTAAGAAACCGAAAGAAATAAATAAAAGAGGAAACAATTGTTTCCCATTTTTAATCATTTTAATGGGGGGGGGGGACAAAAAAAACAAAACGACAACCAAAACAAACCTACTGTCCAATCTGTTATTGGTAATTTTAGAAAATATCTAATTTTTTTAATTAAAAAAAAAAAAAAAAAAAAAATTAAGATATTTTGGTAAGGAACTTAAGAAAAAAATAAGAAAGAATTTTTCAACGTAAAAAAAAAATTCAAACTAAAAAAAAACTCATTTTTATTTTACTACAACACTAAGTTTTCTAACCTAAAAAAAAATCATCACCCAACGTCAAAGTAAATAAATAGAAATAAAAACGAAAATAAATTTTTAGAACCGAGTAATTTATTATTGTTAATTTAAATGCCGTTTAAAAAAAAAAAAAAAAAAAAAAAAAAAAATTAGTTTCACTATGAACTGGGAGTAGAAAATTAGGATTAATTTTATTTTTACGGTAAAATTTTTACCAATTTGCTAAACAAAGAACTAACAAATTATTTACTTTTTATTTCTGACTATTTTCTTGTCTGCACCCACCTCCCAAAAATAAAATTAAAATAAATTATTTCTCGGTAAACAAAAATTTAGTAAAATAAAAATATTTGTTACATTTATAAATGTATTTGTAAATGATTTATACAAAGCAAATTTACCCCTACAAAATTACATGAAATATTCTAATTAATGATTTAACAAAAAGAAAAAAAAGAAATTAGAATAGAAATTAGAATAGAAATTTAACTTAAGCATTATCAAAGATTTTACAAGTGCGTACGGAACGGAGATTTATTGAAATGACTAAAAAAGTAACAAGTTTCAAACTTCTTACACTTACTGAAAGTGAAGTCTGAATTATAGATTTTAATTTAAAATCAACTTACAACTTTTAAATAACATTGTTTCATAAAAAAAGAAAAAAAATACACCAATTAATAAACTTTTAATTAAAAGCAAACATTGATAAAAATTAAAAGTAAAACTTGTTTTTAAATTTAAAAATTACGAACTCACGTCGAGGGTAATAAAATAGTTTAACAAAATTAACTGGTTTTAAAAGTGAAATGATTAAGAAAAAAGAAAAAGATTAAAAAAAAAACAACAAGTTACTTTAAAATATAAAGTCTTGTAAAATACATAAAAACCAAATCCTGTGGCACTCTCAAGAAAACCACCAAATTAAAGTTTATTTTTCTTACCAACCTTTGTAGGTGATACTTCGTGGTATATAGCACCTTCATTTGGGATTGTATGGCCTGGATTCGACATGATTATTATTTAAATATGTGAGAAGAATGGCTTTTTAGTTGTTTTTTTTTAAAATTGCAATCCAATTCAACAAGCAGGTGATTATTCGTTTAGTACGACTTTGATTCAATATGGGTCGGAGGTGGAAAGTGGTGTCTTTCTTTTCACAACCATAATAAATAGTTTTTTTTTTTTTCTTTTATCTCGTCACATGTTCAACCAACAGAAGGTGGATTGGGGGGGGTGCATTATTTTTCAAAAAAAAAAAAAACACTAATCGACTTTGCTTTCTCTACCTTATTAATATTAAAAAAAAAGTGAAAATTCTTTTTGCTTTTTTACTGTAGTGTCGAGCCACATTAATAGTTTTTTTTTTAAGTTAAAAATAAATTCACATTTAAGAGCGAAATCTAACTTCATTACTTAAACTAAACAGATGTAAAAAAAAAAAAATAATGTAGTAATTTTAAAAAAATCAAGCCCTAATGATTATTTAATTTTATTCACGCGACAAGAAAAAAAAATCAATTTTTTTTATAATTGGAAGTTGAGTTGAGTAAGATGGCACTTTGACTTGTTAAAATACTTAGAAATTTTTATTTTTTACGCAGTTGTCAGTACCAGTCGAAACAGCGGATTAAATGTCAGTTGTCAGGACAAGAACTAATGACTAATGATTGATTATTACAGTTTTTAAATGGGAACGAGAATAAATATCTGTCACGTCATATCTAAGCTACGATTGGAAAATCCTAATTTCTGTCATATCATTTATTCCCGCGCGAAACCTTTAGTCTGGTTGTTCAGTTTAAAACCCAGTATCCGGCCCAACCACAATTTGCCTTTCCCGCCAAAGATTCCTAGTCGAAAGATAATGAACTCATCGCCTTTAATAGAGAATCGTGGACAACTGATTGTATTTGAAGGACTAGACAAAAGTGGGAAATCTACCCAAAGTCAAAAACTTAAAGAAGCTCTGCTAAAAGATGGTCAATTTGTAGATCTGTGGTCCTTCCCAGGTAAGTTTGAAAAAAGTAGTAAACTGAAGCGATTTTAGTACTTAAATGCCGAACGAAATTAAAAAAAAGGAACCTCGTTCATCATAATGTCTCAATTGCCAATTATAATAATCAGATATTTTCTTAAAATTGGTAGAGACAATTTTTTTTCTATGAAGCTATTTTTTCTAATGCAGATTCGTTTGTTAGTGAAAAAGCGTGTACAGTGGCCCTAAAATGGGGGTTCCATTTACAATGTCCGTTTAACGATAAACTGGACACAATAAAGAAAGAGTAAACTTACCTCAACCAAAAAAATCCTTTTCAATTTTCATAAATAAATTGCTTATTGAAAGGAAAATTACTAGTACAATAATTGGTGAGGTTATTTTATTATTGTTATTTGTAATTAGTATTTAAAAGATTGGCACCGTTTGTGTTTTTAGACTAAAATGGAAAAGTGACTTAAAAGTCCACAGATTTTCTTTTCTTTTAAAAACAAAATGCAATGCTGTCAATTTTTACCTGACAATGCTACCTTTGTTTTCTTTACAATCTAAGGACATCTCTAAAAAATATCATGTGAGATGGGGGGAAAAGATGTCTCTTGTTTTGAAAAATTTACCAAAAAACCGGGAATTTATCAGATTTCGTTTATATGAAATTAAATTATTAATTTGTTTTTGTTTGCTTTTTTAAGTTTGGATCTTTTCTGTTAATTCACCCCCCCAAAAAAGTTACTTATCGCAAATATTATTAATTCACCCCAAGAAGTGATAAATTTAAAATCAAAGTGCGTTTGTTTGTTTTTTTTTTAGAGGGGTGGTACTCTTTTTATTAAATTTTTGGCACTCTTGAAATTATAAATTTTAAAAATCAAATTTTTTTTACCTTGCCTCACAACAACTCTGACCCTCAAGATGAGAAATTACCAAAAATCGGGGAGTTATTCACATTTCGTAAGTGCGGATGTAAGGTACTTACAAAGAATTTTTTACAATTTAAAAAAGAAAAAAAAAAGAAAAGTTTTTAGCTTGTTTATCGGTGTGAGCGCGAATGGCTGTCCCCACACATTTTTAGAAATAGCGCACTTTGGGGCGATCGAAAAAGTCGACCCACCCCAAGTGCAATGGAAGGCCTCACTGGGAGAATTTGGTGTAAATTTTAGTAAAATATAAATAATTCTTTTTATTTTAGGGTGAATTAACTAACATTTCATTTTTCTTAGTACCTCCACTAATTCGCTGAAAAAACAGTATGAAAAAAGGTCCCAAACTTAAAAAGTTTTATCGTCAAAATGTTTAAGAGGAAAGATCAAAGTATTTTTTTTTATCATTTTTTTTAAATTTTTTAAACCTTTTTTTACCACATTCGAAATTTTGGTTAATTTTTTTTTTTTTTTTTAGTCAGCGGTCGACGTAATATTTACGATTTAGTGTTTTTTTTTTTTTTTTTTGCGCCCTTTTTGGTTTTTTTTTCCAGCGAAAAACATTGATTTCGAAATTCGACGCTATTACGCTTTTGCAAACGACCCCCCTGGGGTGCTTCCTGTCATTCAGCAGTTCTGTTATTGTTAATTAAAATAAAATATAAATCTCGAGAAACGAAATCAATGTTTGTAAAATGTTTAAAAATACCTTCAGTGTTTTCAAGTAAACTTAAATTTACTGGTTAATTAATAATATCAAATTCCAGAAAATCACCTGCTTCTTAAATCTTTAACTTAGGGCCCTTCATGAAATCGCTAAAAACATGATGAAAAAGACGCCAAACTTGACAAAAACAAAAAATTTTCAAGGAAGCTTTTCATTTTTAAAAATTCATTTTTTAATCCTTCTTGAAATACTTTTTTTTTTTGGCGGGGGGGTAGTCATAATTCTTGAATTCGCTAAAAAATGAATATACATGTTGAAAAAAATGACCCAAACTTAACATAAAGAAAGTTTTATCGTCAAAATCTTTATTATTATTAAGAGAAAAGACCAAAATATATTTTGGGTCCTTTTTAGAACCTTGAAAATTTTGATGAAAAAATTTTTTTCTTATGTCAGTAATTTCTTTTTCTTATGTCAGTAAATTAGTATAGGAAATTTGAGGGTCTTTTTGCAGTGAAAAACACCTGGATTTTGAAATTCTTGCAAAAGTCAGATAGTTGTTGTATTTTAATGAAAGTAGTGTGTCCCGATGAAAATAAAATATAAAAACAAAAATAAAAAGAATTCAAATTAAAATAAAGCAGTTGTGATTTCCTTTTAAAGCCCTTATCTCTTTCTTTCTATCTCTCTAAACTTCTCTTTCTATACTTTCTTTCTGTTATAGAGTAGTTTCACAGTGGAGGCTTGTATTTCACTAAAATAGGTTCGATATACAAAACGTTAGGAACTTGATATAATAGTTGATGACGCAGCAATCTAGTTGTGGTGGCTGATACTTTAATATCCGACTAACGGTCGTCTGGCATCGACTGCTACTACTCCTACTTATTATAGGTGGGAGTCTATTAACAATAGAATAGGTGTGTTCCAGTATAACACTTTCTTTCTTTCTTTCTTTCTAAACTTCTCTTTCTTTGTCTGTACTTCTCTTTCTATACCTCTATCTTCCTCTTTTCTCTCTTTTTTTCTCTCTATCCATCTCTCTGTCCTCTCTCTTTTTATCTATCTCTGTACTTCTCTTTCTACGCTTCTCTCTCTTGTTTTCTTTCTCTCTCTAAACTTATCTTTCTATACTTCTCTCTCAACCTATGAAGTGGCAACCCTAAAATAAAAAGAGGAAGAAAAGACTAAATCTGTCCGGAAATTTGCAGGATCAGAGCCTACTTGTGATTGAAAAATACCAAAAATCAGGGAGGCTCCACACATAACTTCCATTTAAAAAATAAAAAAATGAAGGGATGTCAGAAAATAAAATAATTTAAGCCAATCAAAAAAAATTGACACAAAGTAACTTTTGATGTTAGCTGAAACCAATGTTTACACCAGTTTCTTGAGCCTGGTTAAAAGCATATAAACCTGACACTTCTAGGCTAGAAGCAAATTGGACGAGAAGAAGATGGAACAAAAGAATGCTACTGCATATAAACCAGTCATTTGTGATATGTGTGGCACTATTTAGCTATGGTAATTAATTAACTAATTAGCCATAAAAATTGAATGGGAAAATTCTGAAAACAAGGTTTAAGAGATATCTTGAAAAATATGCCGATCAACATAAGGTTTTATTTTTTATTTTTTTTAAAAGTCTATTTTCTCAAGAAACAGAAAAATTGTGTCAGCGATAATTTCACGAGTAGGCAATCTCTGGCAATTGATTAATGATGGTCGTTAAAAGTGCTGGTTAAGAAAACACAAAATAACCAGAATTGACAAAGACATCATTTGGGGGTGCATAGATATTGTGTACACAGGTAATGTGGCCAAGGAAATAGGCAGATGAGAGGGCCATGTTTAATTGTAGGAATTTTGGCAGGGTGCAAAAGGATTTGCGTAAACAAAGTTCCACTTGATAATTCTAAACTGCTCATGATCTGGGAACAGGATAAGAAATCTTACTTATTATAAAACGCAGATTGTGTGTGTGTGTGTCTGTAACGTTTATATATTGGATCGGATTTCCTACATTTTTCAACCGATTTCAACAAAACTTCACAGGACTACATAAAATTACCTTGTGGTGGTTCTAACAGCACCAAAAATGGGAAAAATATAATTGTTTTTACACAAAATCAATTTGGAAAACACGATTAAGAGACATCGTGAAAATGGAAGGGGACAACTCACATCGGATTTTGTATATTTTTTTAAATATGATAAAACAAAAACTTTTTTTTTTTTTTTTTTTGCAGGTAGTGTTTCTTATTCTCTTGCACACTTTTTTCTTTATTTTTAACATTCAGAATGCTTTAAAATTCCATTTACAAGACAATTATTTATAATAAAATTCCTTTTCAATTGGGAGACTCATAACGATTGAAAACAATGTTTTTGTTTGAGTTTGGGTTTGACCAATTCGTAAAAAAAAAAAAAAAAAAAATAAGACATGCGTGTCCGTCAACCTTAAACAATAATCTTTGTCAATTTTATTTTTCAGTCTTTATGATGGTGGATACTTGATCTATCTCTTACTGTTATATCCCCGGGCAACGCCGGGCTCTACTGCTAGTCCTGAATAAGCAGTGGTGTCAAAGAGTTAATTAATGAAGCAAGCTTAACCACACCAGCATGACCAAGACACCATTGGCCGTGTGATAGCAGTGGTGATAGGTAGAGGTAA
Source organism: Acanthosepion pharaonis (assembly GCA_903632075.3). Lineage (NCBI taxonomy): Eukaryota > Metazoa > Mollusca > Cephalopoda > Sepiida > Sepiidae > Acanthosepion > Acanthosepion pharaonis. The sequence goes on along the minus strand of CAHIKZ030001536.1, from coordinate 542,540 downwards.
AATAGTAAGAGAGATGGAGAAGTTACCAAGATCCACCAAAAGGAATTGGTGTGAGGTACCAATGTGAGGAGGACAGAGTTTAAGAGGATAGCTATCCTACAACCTCACCTCACGGATGAAGTGATCCCCCCAGAGATAGGATGTAATTAATTTTCCTGGCCAGACAACAAAGAGACCCTTGTTGGAAATCAGGGATTCACTGAAAACCCCAGACTGCATCTAACCTTGCACTGGATTTTGGTTAAGTTCATATAAGCGAGTGCCCTCAGGCAGTTTACTAGATCGCGTTCTGAGGTTGGGGAGAGCTGAATGAGATTCCATGATTCCTGCCTCAGAGTTCGCCTTTCTATAAAACAGCAAGTTATACTGACGAACGAAGCTAAGCTGGCACCTAAAAACTAAACCAATTGACTTAGAAAACCAGAACTTGCCTAGAAGTATAAAAGTGTCACTTTCAGAAGAAACGATTTGGGAAGAACACACACTCCTTTATAGAACAGACTGATAAAAGTTGATTTGCTTACTTTAAACATACCCAAATTTTTTTGGTTTTCATTTATTTCTTTTTGCTTGTGCAATGTTACCTCCAGTTTAAACTCACCTTGCACTATGGTCTCGGTGCCTGATTGAACTCGTCAACTTAAGATCAAAATCACAATGTGGGTAAGTTAGACATGAGATCGAAGTAGTTACTTCGGTAACCAGTCATTGGAAGTGAGCTGAGAACGATGGAGCTGGTGTTGAACTGGTTGCATCTGGTGTGAAGCTGTTATGTATTCATGCGTTTAGAATCGACCAGCCATCCCATTTGGTACCCTGACCAAAGGATCCAGCCAGGTAGCGACAACCACTGATTGACCGGGTCACATATTGGTGACAGTGACTAAGAGTCAACCCCAGAACACCACAGTAGGTGTCACATATAAAGAAACAGTTAAGAGGTCAACTGCTAATGATTTTCCCATCTTTCTCATGCCCGAGAAAAACACATTAGATTGACACTGACCTATTTCCAAGATGACTCCAACTACTTTCAAGTGCTGACTTCTCAAATTCTTGAATACCAGGCTAAAATGAACATTTCTCCAGAATGCTACCAAGATCTGCCTTATTAATGGACTTTTCCTTTGCCAAATACCCAAAGAAAATGTCTTATTTAATCTAAACCCTTGAGTCAGTTTGTGTTATTCCCAGTGTTTCCAGTAAAGAAAATCTTACTGACACCATATCCACATTGGTGATCTCCCAATATGAACATATCTACCACAAAACTTTCATGACTTATTCACAAATGAATGAAATTATTTAGAAATGTTTTTTTAAAAAAAATTCTTTTAGAAAATTTTGGTAAAAATACATTGTTAGCCCACTTGTTTAATTTTATGAAATTTCAAGAAATTCATATTTTTTACAGGGCTTAATGTTTATATTAATTATAAAAACAAGTACTTGGAGAATTTAAATCATCAAATTTGTTTTTGTCAAGCAGGAAACCCAGTTAGAGAAAATCGGCTCTGAATTGTTAAAAAAAAAATTCACTAAAACATTATTTGATTAGAAAAGCTTTTTTATTGCTTGTGTGTGTGTGTGTGTGTGTGTGTGTGTGTATGTATGTATCTCTCTCTCTCTCTCTCTCTCTCTACTATATATATATATATATATATATATATATATATATATATATATATATATATATAGAAAGAGAGAGATCTTATAAATATAAGAAACTATACTTGCTCAGAAAACCTTCAGTATATTGATTTGCAAATAAACAAGCCAATACCAAAGGGGAAAAGGTATAAAAAAAGAAAGAACCAAGAACATGTAATTTAACCAAAAATAATCATCTAGTATGCAAAGTCCAAGGCCCAACGAAAAAAAACCAATGCGAGTACCAAAATAACTAAATAAAGTGCTCAATACAATGAATAGAGCAGACCTAGTTAAACCTAGTGAGCCAGAAAAAAAAAGTCTACCAAGGTTTCACCTAAAATGAGAATCGTCATCTTAGGTTTGTTGGCTCTCTAGGTTTAACTATTCTATATATATAATGGCCACTAAGAAAAAAATTTTCAATGATTACAATAATTATTTCCTTTTTTTTTTAAATTAGAATAATTTATAAAGTTAGAGATATTGTAAAATTCTGTATTTATTTGTAGTGGTTAAGTAAAAACTATATTTACTAATCATAAATGGAAAAGCTTACAATTCAGTAAGATGCAGTATTTAAAAAAAAAAAGAATTTAGAATTTTTTTTGTATGTGTATAAATGTGCTGAATTTTGTAAATATGGATTTCCATACATGATATTATCAGAAAATAAGAATGATAATGATAGTAAATTTAAAATTTATTGGTAATTTTCTAACATTTCTTCAACAAGCATCTTCATAAGTAAGAATAAAAAGCTAAAATTCAATAAAGTATTAGATTACTTAGAATATTTTCTTAAATTTTTAAGATTACCATCTAGTTAAAAAAAAAATTATAAAAAAACAATTTCATGTTGTATTCCCCAGATGATTTATACAGTTCGGTACTCTTTACTTAAAAAGGTCAAATATTCAGCTATTGATAATTGTGTCAACACCAACTTTTGTGTTAAAAGAATGCTTTTCTGCCATAGTTTAATCTAAAAGTAAGATTTGTTTTAATTCAGGTTAATTAAAACTTTAAATCAGTTAATCTCTCAAAGATTCAGAAAAGTATATTGTTTTCAAAAGATTTTTTTTAATAAACTGAATTATATACTATTTTATGGCTGATTTTAGCATTTTTTTTTAATTCCACTTAATTTAAATTAGTATTTTGCTTATTGGAAATATTAGATTTAATCTATTAGCTTGAAATTAAAACTAAAATAAAAGCTTCAAGAAAATTTTTTTTTTATTTTTAAAACGCATTTTAAATTGTAGTTTTTGGCAGTACCTACTCTTGGATAATTTATACTAGCGAATTTTGGATGTTTCTAATTTTTATAAAATTAAATAAAACAAAACTATAAAAGAAACACAAACACTCATAAGTGACATCAAAAAGCTGCTAAAAAAAATGAAGACTTCTCTTGGATAAAACTTATTGAATACCATCCAAAAACACCCACATTATATGGATTACCAAAAACACATAAACCGAACATACCAATGAGACCTATCATATTAGGGATACACAGTGTCCTACATAAACTAGCCCGCAAACTGACCAGAATTTTAACGCCATTTCTCGGCACTATTGAAACCAAATCCCCGATGGTATTATATGTTAAATTTTGGTTTTGAAAGATAATAACTTAAAGCTTGGTATCTCAAAAAAAAAAAAAGAAGCTAACGGTTTTACAGTATTTAAAGGAGTTAAATTAGTGTTTGTTATGAAGAATTTGTCTGAAACATTTGACATTTTAATACCTTTAATTTTATTTATTGGTCAGTGGGGGCAGGAGGCATCTTCAAGAAAGTTTGTAATTTTTTCAAAAGATGAAAAAATGGAATTTGCAAATTCTCTTACCTGATGCAAAGTCATATTATTTCTTGTGTATGACTTTTTTTTAAAAGCTTAAAGGCAGATTCAGATGTGAGGCATGGTAAAGAAATCTAGTATGTGTGTATTATCAGAATCAATGTGTGGCTATCCATAATCATCATCAGTCCCATGATTGGGCGTGGTCTTAGGATCACTGCCCCCTCTAACCAGTTCCTTCCAACATATCTAAAAGGTGGAGAAGTATTTATTGGTACATAGTGTATCTTGGTCACTTTGATATGTTGTGATGCTTAGCAAGCTTGTCTTACTAGATGAATTACAACTGAGCAATTCAATCCTCACTAGGTGCTCCATACTTTTGCCTTGTACCATATCTTAGTAAATCACCTAGGAACTTTGACATGGTGTAATGCTTAGCAAGCTCATCTTGCTAGATCAATTACAACTGAGTAGTGAGTTCGATCCTCACTGGGTGCCCCCCCGCTTTTGTGCCGCATCTAAGATATGCATAGAAAATCATTTCAGCACTTCAACATGGTGCAATGGTTAGCAAGCTTGTCTTGCTAGAACAATTACAACTGAGTTTGATCGTCTCTGGACGCCCCATACTTTTGGCCTTGTGCCACGTCTAAGCTGCACTTGGAAAATTGCTACTTTTGGCTTTGTGCCTCACCTATGTTATCCTTAGAAAGTTACCATAACCTACAGGGTGCGATGGGTAAATTGTCTTCATTTTATATTTTTAATTTTGTGCATTGTTTGTTTTTGTTTTTTTTTTTAAGTGCACACTATAGTAGGGTCAGTTGGGAGAAAAAAACCACCATGATGTAATTCACTCTTCCAGAAATTAGAAAAGCTGCATGCAGTAGAAGATCCAATACAAACATTTCAGAGTGTTTGGGTGTCAATCTGAGGACAGTGCAGAGGATTCGGAAAGCGTTGGATCATATATCCAGTGAACATCATGATGTTTGGAGTGATCACTAGTGATAGCGACATCATGCCTCCATTCATCATCCCTACAGGGCCTCAGGCTGAGGTTAGTGCTGCCCTGGATCTTAATCAGTTCCTCCATCAGGTTTTTCTGGTGAGGAAGGTGGCTAGACATGCAGAAAGATTAAGACAAAACGTGTCAAAGAGCAGGTACCATATAACCCAATAATATCTGGATGGTTTAGTCTTTGAACTGACCATACAGCAGATATTATTGGGTTATATGGTACCTATTGGGCAAAATATATATGTTTTATACCTAATATTATATAATTTATAAAACAAAAAATATATCCTATCTTGTGTACTAAAATGCTATTCTAAAATGCTAAATTCTACTATATATCATCTATATTTATTTTGTCCCAAATGCTAAAAAAAATAAGCTCAAATCTATATCTATAAAACATGTCTTTGTTGTCCCATTATTTATGTCCATTCTCAAAAAGGAAAAAAAATAAAACTGAAAGATATTTGGCAATAAAACAAGGCAAAAAAACCAAGGCAAAGTTACATTAAAACAAAATTTTTACTGTCTGAGTGTGATTGTTTGCTTGCACTTAATGCAAAACATAGCTCATGTTACAAGGTTTATGTAGAGTGCTTGATAGTTTTCCTGTTGACATTGGCTTCAACAAAAATTAAAAAAAAAGTTACACAAAAAAATTTTACTGGATTTGTTACTACTTAAAATAAAAAAAAACAATAATGTCCTCATTTTTATCCAATTTTCTTCAAAAAAATTAAAAAAATGTAAGGAAAAAAATTGCCATCATGCAAAAAATAAGATAGTTTTATCCGTAAGATTTTAGTCCTGCAAAAATTCCCCATCCTGTATATGTATAAAAAAACCAAAAACTGTTTAAAAAGCCCATTTTTTGGCCATAATTCTCTGGTTTTTCATCCGATGCTTTCCAAATTTGCCATGTAAATTACATATGACACACAAATTGTCTTGCGTGAATGTTTGGTTTAGATTATTTCAGTTAAGTGGATGAAATCTGCGACAAACTAGGTCCAAAATCAGCTTTTGCCATTTAGCCAATAGTTTCTTCATATGATTCCATCCTAAATTGGCATTCAAACAACCTTTGATGCAAAGATTGTTTAAGAAGGATTATTGAAGTATTAAAAGGGGAAAATTCCCAAAGAACCTCTATTTAACCCCAGGTTTTCAGTAATCATGCAAAGATGGAGGGGGGCATTCATACATTTGCACTTGCAATTGAATCAAGCTTTGACACTTCATCCCTGTTTTTGTTTGATTATTAGATTTGTGAACAATGCCATACTATTTGAAAGTTATTACAGCCATAGGAAATTTACTGAATATCTAAAACATTGAAACAATTTAACACTGAGCAACAACCACACAAGAAAGTTTTATCGATAGAATCCCTTTATTAAGAACAATCAAACACTTGTGAAAGACATATCGTAAAAAAGATGGAGGTTGGGAGTAGCTTAGTATACCAACGGATGATGCAGGGATGCAGGCAGACATTTCTAGACAGGGCAGATGTGGTTATACAATTGCAGCCATGTACACCCAGGCAATGTCAGGTACCTCAGCTAGTGTATTTACATATAGTGGATTCTCCCATTGATTTCGATGTATGAGGTTTTAACAGTTCAGTTTTAGATCTGAACTACCAGACATCTGGCACAGATTTGATTATATAGCAATGAAAGCTTGTGTAGAACAAACTACGCTTTTTGGAAGTTCTTCTCAGTTTTGAATTCAGTGTTATACTTCTTTTTGATTTTAATTCAGCCTAAGACAAGAGAGCCTCTCAAACCCCAACATCAGCTTGAAACAACTGGAATTCTGAATCATTGTACAGTGCCACTTTTTGCCAATTCTCCCAGATCCACTTCACATTATCATGAGCCCAGGTTTGATGTCAACAGGGCCACCTTGGTGATACTTCTGTTCCTATATTCCATGAATGCTACACTGACTTGATGGATATGCATTTGATACCTCTTGCATTGAATGCAAATAAGATTTGAGCCAGTGTCATTTGTTAGAATGAAATGTATATGATTATAAATGGTTAAATTATGATTACAAATCAAAATAATGTTAAAATACACCACGGGACTCCTGTTTGATACACTAGTCCCCTGATGACCACAAAATTAACCATATACAGTTTTAAAATGATTAAATCATAATTCCAAATCAAAATGTTAAGTTATACAAAAAACTACTGTTTGATGCATTAGTACAATTCTAGTCTGACACAATTGGTCACTGTTCTGAGCCACATCACACATTGTTAGTCTTCCAGGGTTTAATTAGTTATGTAAAAAAAAATGATGAGATCCTGTGACTATAGTGTTAACAGGGCCACCTTGGTGGCTCTTCTGTTCTAATAGTCCTTGGATGTGATTTGAAATAGCATCACTTGCCTGTTACCACAGATAATTTTAGATGGATACCTGTAATTGCAATCAGCAAAGACCTGTGATTGGTCACTATATTGTTTGTAGTATGTGTTAACCTTTCATCAGGTTGGATATTTCCATAATTTTTGAAATGGAATATTCCATTTGTTTGGTACTTTTCTATGATACCTGTAATCTGTTTTCTTGCCATGAGCAACCTAAGCCAGTGTTCACGCTAAAGCCGAACTGATGTAGGTCTGGTCATTTTCATTGCATTATAGTATATTGGATGTGCAGGTGACATGGCACAGAACAGAAAATCAGTGGAGTTTGGGATTCTGTCAGAATTTATTACATTTTCTTTTGCTTAAATACTCTTGGAAAAGGTATGTGTCCATCTCTTCCCCCCCAGCTATGGTTTAAATTACAAAGCAGCTGGAGGCTCTAGCCATGGTTGGCAGCCAGTATAGGAGAAGAACAAGTGAATTCAGAACCAGTACTTAACCCTGATGGGCTGTATAATATACAACCATTGAAAAAGTTATGGCGTTCACAATTAAGTTTGGTGCAGATTTGTGGGCTCTGGTTGTTACTGAGGTCAAATTAAGACCTACCTTCACCTCTTACTTTTGGCACATCAGGGTATCTAAACATAATAAACTCTGTATTTAATGAAAGATTACTTTTCTATTTTTTTTTTTTTTTCTTTCTTTGCAGATCGAAATACCAAATTGGGTGATGTGATTGACAGTTACTTGAATAAAAGGCTAGAACTTGATGATAGATCCATCCATCTTCTCTTCTCAGCAAACAGATGGGAAAAAGTGTATGTAAAATATATATATTTTTTTTTTTTTTTTTTTTTAAGAACATAAAACAATCATTAACAGGTAAGCAATAAAGCGGCCAATGAAAAAAATTCTATATATTTTGATTGCTGGAAAATTAACTTTGGAAACAGTGGAAAATTGGATAAAACATTTAAAAATCTGTCTATATTTCTGAGATGAGGTACTATGTACATTATTTACATTATTCGGACTATTGTCCTCATCTTTGTCACCATATTTATCACGTTTCATATATTATACCTCTGGCCTTCTTCAGGTGGTTGGAATTTCGAACTGAACCCTTTATTTTATATAAGATGGGGTAGACTGTTTCTAGTTCCACGTGCCATGTTTGATGGATGTCAGTTATCAGTTATCTGTTAATTTCTCTCTGAAAGTTCTCCACTGCCTTAAAAGGTATTGAACTCACACTCTTTTCAGGGTTCTGTCAGTGGGATCTAACCAATGACAAAGGACATCCACTGTGCCATGTGTCCTTGACAAACATGGCACGTGGAACTAGAACAGCTGAACTCATAAACCATTGGTAGAGAATATAGGTTTTATTTTGTGATTGATTCTGTACCAAAGTTGATGATGCCTTATTGAATAATTGCTAATGTCTATTGATGAATATAAGTTTTATTTTGTGGCTCATTCTATACTAAAATTGGCCACATATCTTGTTGTATAGCAATTAACATCTTTAATCATTTCACCCCAAGGGAGGTGATAATTCCACTAAGATGCAGAGAGTGAAAGAGTGTTAGATCTACCTTGTAGCTAATTGCATTTAAATAAATTGCAAGAGGCCTGGCAATCTTGCTGGTTAAAAAGAAAAATCAATCCTGGAGCTGTATTTAAGCTTTTCAGTTTTTTGTATCAGGTGCCTGGTCAAGCCTTGTCACTTTAAACAAGAAATTGCTATTCCCTTCTTTAGGATTTTATATCTACTCTTACAGGGGACAATGGCCTTGGTTAAGCATTGAAATTTATATTTTGTAGCATACCTGTGGACGATAATGGGTATGTCGCCATTCACATAACTACAGTAGTAAATACTGTATGTTGGTCTGCAGTTGGAGATTTGTCTCTGGCTGTGCTGGTCAAACTCTCTGCCTCTGGGCAGAGAGGATCCCCAGACAAGTAAAAGGACAGAGTTCATGGCTCTCCACAATTTCCTATTCTTTATAGTACCAAGTAATGTTTGATTCCTTACCATCACTTCTTGCCCATATCCTGCCATCCATTTACACAAACTTTTTAGTTATGTTACTCTCGGCTCCTTTTTGTCCCTCTTGCTTTTAGTATGTCCTATGCGTGTTAAATTTTCCAAACCTTCTTTCCACTTTGTGTTCTAGAAATTTCAACTGTTCCTTTTTGATTCCATTTTCTTTAAAGCTTTATCTTTGCTCATATATTTTGTCCATGGTATTCATAGCATCCTTCTGTAGAGCCATGTCTCTTGTTTAGTTTCCTTGTCATTGATTATTTTATAGCATTTGAGATCTCTCAATTTTGAAAAGTTACCTTTTATTTTATTTTTTTAGACTTGGTCCAGTTTGCATAAATTCAAATCAGTTTTATTTTTTTATTTTAGTTCCAAGTTAATAAAACTCCTGGAGTCTGGTACAACAGTGATAACTGATCGCTATGCTTTCTCTGGCGTAGCCTATTCTGCAGCAAAAGGGGTAAGTCTGAACATGTCCATTTACTAAAACTAATTTTGGGTTTTCAATTAGGTAAAAAAAAAAAAAATTAAAGTTAATTCATGCCTGTGATTAATATTAAAGAATTTTGAAGTGTTTAGAGGAGAAAACAGTGTAGTGTCCTGGGTAAGACATTAGACTACATCCAGCAGCAAGGCCTCTGACCTAGGAGGTTTTGAGGAGCATGGAACCACTTCTTAATTGCTGGTGTTCCTCGGTCCACCCTGACCTGGGGTGGTAGCATCTGTTAGGGTCCGAGCATATGGGCAAGTAGTTAACCCCCAAACTGGAGTCGGAGCACTATGAAAAATAGGGTTTGGGGGGGGGGGAAATATTACCAGCAATAAAAATCTTGTCAGCATTAAATAACCCATTGAGGTTGAGATGCTGTAAAAGAAACCAAAAACTGTAAATTTGGGATGAAAATTCAAGATTCTTTTGTAAATAGTGTGCCACAGGGGCATGCAGCAGATTCTCATGTATTGATAAATTTAATAAACAATGACAGGACATTATGAGGGCATATTTTTGGGGGTCAAAAGTTTTTGGTTTGCCCTCTGATTGTGAAAATTTAGTTAATGTCTTCCAGGTCAAAATTTGCTTTGCTTATGTGTGAAGCCTTTTGATATAGACATTTTACTGATGACACATTTACTTTTTGTAAGCTTTAATCAAGCTATTGGACATATACTAGATTTAAAGGTCCTTTTTCTGATTAGTTAAAAAGGATGACTGCCAAAATTCAAATATCATCAAAATAGCTTTGAGCAAATGAAACCTGAGAACTTCAGCAAAGATCATCATCCTTTAAACATTGGATTGGCACAAAGTGTACCAAATAACAGGAACCACATCACTTGAGGAGTACCAACAGTAGCAACAACTAAAATGGATATCACAGGTAAAAAGAAGAGAACATAATGACATAATTTGTTAACATTCTCCATTACTACAAACAAAATGTTAGATTAGATAGGACCCCCCCCCCATCAATACTAGAAAGAGCGATAAAAGCTAATGGACTTGAGAAATATGTTTCCCTGAAAAAATTGTTTTAAGAAAAATTTTATTAATTTAAAAAACAAAAACAAAAAACGTACTGGCTGCCCTTTCAGTGAATGCCGAATGTTTCCTTATAGGGAAACTGCTAATATTACCATTACCAGCATACTATTACACAGAATTTATACTCAAAGAGAATATAATTTTGTCTGTATTCATGAGTGTAAAATTTTCCTTGTGACTTTTTTGGGGTCTGGTTAAAAGAAAAATGGCAAAATTGGGGGAGGGGGAGCTTTTATTTTCATTTTGATTTTCCCCAAGTACTTTCAATCTCATCTGAGATCATCTCCAGTGGTGAATTGCTAAGACAAAATATCAATGTAACTGATAGTTGTGATTTTTTTTTTTTTTTATTATAGTTTTTATTTTTGATTTTTTGTAAATATGTATGAAACAAGCTCTGTTATAATTATTTCAAACACACATGAACGTCGTGCACTGTTAAAATTAACTGTTAAAAAACTATGGCGTTTTTTTTTTTTTTAAATGTCTTGATCTAAGGGAGGTAACTTTTAATTGTATAATTATAATTTTAAACATTTTAAAAGAGACTGCTATTATAAACATTTTTAAAACCCTTATTACTCATAACTCATCTTATTTAGGGTTGGTTGTTTGCTCCTTATATAGAGGGCCTCGAGAATTTGAAGTTTTTGTTTTTTATTTTTGTGATGGAGTATACTCGTTATTGGTATTTTTCTTGTGAAGGTGGACAGGAATGCGTCTTTAAATGTTGTGCAATAGAGCTTGTAACTGACATAGGTAGTGTAAGTTGCCTTAATAATGTTGTCATGAAACCAACATATATATTAATTTTTTTTTATCAGATATACAATCTCCCAAAGGACATTTAAATTGATATAGAATGTTGGTCTTCTGCAAAACATTAGTTGACAGAAAAGAGTTATTGCAGATGATTAAGTCAGTTGTCTTAAATTTAGTATAGTATACAATTAGTTTTATTTTTTTTAATTTTTACTGGGATCAGTGGGGAATAGATTAGTGCTTATGAATTTCTCTAGGATTTTTTCATCTTGTTTGTAGTAAGAATTCATTTGATTGCAGTATATTAGATTTATATGTTTAGGGTTATTTGAGGAAGTATTATGTTCTTTTTGATTTATGCTAATATTTCTAATGGCTCGTCTAATTTGTTCATCAACAATGTAATCAAGAAATTCATTATCAATGAGGGGGGGTTTTCTTTTTCTTTTCTTTTTTCAGTGCAGAAAATTTCTTTTCATGGAAGAGTTAACTTTTGCACAGTTTGTTAAATATGCATGATCTAAATTGAGATTGAAAATACTTTGAAAAACTATGGTGCCTTCCTTAATGAATTTAATATCAGCATTAAGAAATTGATCAGAGAATCTGAGGATCAAAATGAAAATAAACATAATATGTCCAAATTATTCAACCAGACATGTTTATAGCTCTTCGACAGAATTGAGTGCTCTGGCTGCACGCCTAGCGTTTATATTCATCACGTATATAATACGTTAAGATTCCCTTTCTCTGCCATGCGCCAATAGCTTAGGGGTAGAGTCACTGACTAATGCCAAATTTTTTTATCCCAGCTTGAAACAATTGGATGTCTAGCCACACTGATGAGCTCTGATACAGCAAAACAGGCTGTCTGTGAATATATATGTGTGGGTGTGTGTGTATATATATATATATATATATATATATATATATATATGTATATAAATACACAGCATGGCCCGGCGTTGCCCGTACTTGAATCAAAAATCATACGACTCATACAGCAATCGCTATCACTTGACTTAAAATATTTTTGCCCTTCCTTGCCTTTAAAGGAGTGCCCTTTGCTATGCTGATGTTGCTACATGCCTTACTTCTTGCCTATCTCACACTGCAAATTTTTTCTAAGCTCTATACTAAACATTAAATCTGTTACGAAATAAGAACTAAACAAAATGAACACAAAACGACCAGCTTTAAAAAATGACTCACAACTGGAAAAATCGAATGAAAAAAGAATGTTAACAACAAATACTTTTTCACACCCAACCCAGTCCTGCGGTATCAGAATCAACGTTGAGTTTAAGCAAGCGAATGAGCCAATTGGAGTAAAGTGCCATGCAGATTTAAATTTTTCCCACTTGTGACAAATGCAGCTATTGATTTTTTTTTAAATTTTTTTTTTTTTGCATGCTAGTTAACATTCATGTCAGTCAGCTGTTGGCTCTCACGCTGGCCAATAGAATCTTCCTGCCTATTCATGGCAGTCAGCTATTGGCTCTCACTCTGGCCAGTACAAAATGGCCACAAACTACATGAAAACTGCTAGAAGCATGAAAAAATTGATTATTTCCACTATCAATGGGAGTTGGGAAATGCAAAGTCAGTCTTGGCCTTCCCGCTAACTTGGAGCATGTGCATGTAAATTTTGGTGCAAATCCATTGAAAATTAAGTCACCATGCATTTGTTACACACACACACACATCCTGCCTTTTATAGATAGATATATATGTGTGTATATGTCTATATGTATGTATATGTGTGTGTGTGTGTGTGTGTGTGTGTGTGCATATATATATATATATATATATATATATATATATATATATATATATATATATATATATATATATATATGTATGTATATTTTAAGACATTTTTATGTTTATACATTTTTAAAATAATCATTGGACTTTGTCCATTTCATTATATATATATATATATATATATATATATATAATGTAAACCAAAAAATCCATTGCTATGTAATCCAAGTGGATTCTAGTAATATGAAAATATTAGAACTAATCTGCAAAAAAGAGTTTAGACACACCAAAAAACAAAGAGAAAAAAGAAAAAAAGAAAAAAGAAATCAATCTCACACCAATAATAAGGACATCGCAACTAATGCATAAATATAATGTATAAAAATGGAGGAAAAAAAAAAACACCCATCAATTGCTGAAACCTCCTGATAAGTGAACTGAACAATTATAAAAAGTTTCAGCTACGAAATTCTGGACCAAAGTTGAACATAATATTAATCAGCCAAGTTTAATATATATATATATATATATATATATATATATATATTAATAAATAAAAAAGTGAACATAGAAGTCAACATTTATGGTGACAGTCTGTTTCATGCTATATGCAATCGTCAGGCCTGATGATTGCATATAGCATGAGACAGACTGTCGCCTCTAAGTTTTGACTTTATGTTTACTTTTATATTTACACACGCTCTATCTCTGATATTGAGCACTTTATCCCATAAATATAGCACACCTTAAGACTATATTTCTTCATATATATATATAATTTAAAGCTCTTAGAGGAAAAATGCATTAGATATCAGATAGAAATAGTTTCTCTCTCTCTATATATATATATATATATATATATATATATATATATATATATATATAATTTTCTACTTGAGGGAGGCATGAACCTGTATCTTCCTGTCACATTGCCAGTTAAATTGACCAAGATGTTGGAGGCATGTTCACATTGGGACCAAACACTTTCCCATACACCTAACCTACTGTTTTTGGCAAGAACAGCAAAACGTTGTTATACACATTTCAAACCTTGACAAGATACAATTAAATTCTACAATGAATATTCTTTTTTTTTTTTTTTTTTTTTTTTTTTTTTTTGTCTTCCCTTATCAGCTTCCATTGGAATGGTGCAAGCAGCCAGATGTTGGTCTTCCCAAGCCGGACTGTGTCATCTTTCTGCAACTCAGCCCAGAAGCTGGAGCCAAAAGGAATGGGTTTGGGGAGGAGCGATATGAAAAAACACAATTCCAAAACAAAGTCCTTGAACAATTCATGCAAATTAAAGATGAAAGTTGGAAGGTAAGTACAAGACTGACCGGATAACTGAAGAGCATTTTTCTTTAATCTCATATCTTCCTTTCACCAACTATATTAATGAATCTCACCAACCCAGCAATTGCCATTGTTCCTTGAACTGTTTCCTTTGTTGGAGATATTTTTAACTTTTGCTGTCATGTACTTTACAAAACAGGCTTCGGCCTTTACTGATGCTTAATTCTCATCTTCAGGATGATGTATCAAGGAAGTTTTAAGGGAAATGGAAGTAAGAATGACACTTTTATCTGAGTGAGGCAATTGGAATTTCTAGGAGACATACAGTAATAAGATACGATGGATAAAAGATTTATTCTTACTGCAGCAACCTCACCCTAGTATTTTTTTTTTTTTTTTTTTTTTTGTCTTTCCTCCTTAAGATAAAATTACTTTAAAAAAACCCAAAAAAACTTTGAATTCAAATTGTCACCTTGTCTTGTGTTTTGAGACTGATTAGGGCAAAGTTGGAAATTTATCATTTCTGGGGTTGATTGTAGAGGGTTTATTTTTTTTAATTTCTAGCAAATTATCCATTGAGATTATCATCCCTACTTTGGATTAAAACATCTATTGAATTTCCTAATTTAATATTTTTGTTTTCTCTTCCTTTGTTTTCAGATCATTAATGCTGACCAAAACATGGAAGATTTACACCAGGAAATCTACAAGCACATAAAATCACTCAAAAAAGAAGAATTAAAAAGATTGTGGGAAAAAGATTGAATTTTGAAATACTATTTCTGTTCGATATTGGTGGTGGTGGTGGTGGTGGTGGTGGTTGGGGACTTTGTGGTTGTTTTGCGTCTATACCCCCCCACCTCCATAAATTTATGCTGAAAAATGTGATGTTATATTTTTGATTAAAAGTTAAAAGCAATACAATTCTTGTTTGTTCAAGTATCATGTTAAATGACATATAAACCTCCCCTATTTACATTTAATATTCCAGTATTATGGAATGAGGCTAGCTACGAGTACTGGTAGTCTATGGCATCTGGCTAAACATTAGCCTACCAGATCCCTCAACTTTGCATATAAACCTCCCCTATTTACATTTAATATTCCAGTATTATGGAGTGAGGCTAGCTACAAGTACTGGTAATCTATGGCATCTGGGTAAACATTAGCCGACCAGATCCATTAACTTTTCATGTATGTTATGTGGGAGATTTTTGAGACCACCCCCCTTTTTTCATTATTTGTCCTTATATACATCAAATATTTTTTATAAATTTGGTGCAACAAATTTTTTTGCTGGTTACTAATTTGTTTATGAGGATTAGGAATACATCAATGATTTTTATAAATTTTAACAATTAAAGTTCTCAATTTTAACACATACAACTTTGAGACAATAAATTTCTTGAATTTAACAAAATTTAATTATCACTAACTTCATTAAATTTTATTTTTATAAGTATTTTTTTAACAAAAGTAAGAAAAATTGGAAACGTTAACCTTTTTACCCACAAAAAAATGCCAGTGTGTTAAAAGGCTTTTTTTTCTTTTTTTTTTTTTTTTTTTTTTGACACTTCTCTTACTTTAATTTCAAGATAAGATGTGAACCAAGTACAATGCAATATTTATTATTTAACATTTTATAAAGAAATAAGTTTGAAAAGAAATCTTTTTATTCAAAAATTTATAAAATCCTACAAAAATTTTCGATGAATTTTTGGAATAGTTAGCAAAGCATGGCAAATTGTGAAATTGAGTGTCATAAAATTGTAAAGATTATAGTTGATTCACAAAATTTTATAAATTATGAATAAAAAATATTTTCATTATATGAAGGTAAATGATAAACATTGTATTGGTTGACATTTTAGAATATTGTAAAATAAAGTTATTCTTATAAATGAACAATTGAATAGTGTTTAATATTTTTGTTGTCAATTCTCAAGAACAAAGGAAATGTATAAATTCACTTTCATGTGTTTGGATTTTATTAAAATTCTAATCACCTTTTTTCTTTTCTTGTAAAAAAACACATTGCTGATTGAGTGAAGGTAATACAAAATAATAGCGGTGTCAAAGGAAAACCATCCTTTTGACACCATTTTACTGCGGGCACAAGGGTTAAACTTTTCCCAAAAAATCTTTGCTTTTAAATTCATCTCAAGAGGCCGTTATCTACTTTTTGATAATTAGATATTGTAAAATGTAAGTAGTGTTTGTGTAGCAATGAAAGCAGTAACTTGACAAATAAAATGCTTTGCGGGTTGTTGATGTTCTCTGTTAAAAATAATTAAAAAAAAAAAAAAAAAAAAAAGAAAGAAGCTCTGCTTCAAGTTTTTTAAAAGAGAACTTATCAGGTGCAAATTTTGATCAGACATTTCAAGTGTGGATATAAATTACAACTTGATTTCTAAGAGGAATGTAATGGAATTGCTTTGTGTGTGTATTGATGAATATTAGATTTGTGACTTGTACAAGTCTTTCATTTATAGTGTGGGGATATAAATGTAGATAATAATCCCCCTCCCATAAAAAAAAAAACCCTTTCACTTCATCTAAATTGATTTTTATTGTTACAAACTTGAAGAAACCCATTTACTTTTTAAAGAAACAGCACAAGGGTAACTTGTCCATTTTTAAAATGTGTACATAAATATTAAACAGTGAAACAAATAAAACCCTGCCCAGGCAGATCCTCACTTAGAAAATTGGTGCAACACAATCTTCCTACCAAATGTTCGTTAATTCTCATTTAGTCTCATAATAGACTAATTTTAACTTTGTAACTTTCCATTAGTGACAAAAAGGATGTATAAATAAAGGTTAATTTTGACAATCATTTTGTTCCTGGTGTCATGAAGTCACCTTGTTAGCAAGAAACACAATACAAAAATGTCATTCCCAACATGTATAAATTATTGATGGTTGTTTTTTTTTATTATTATTTTTATTCAGGTAACAAAATTTTTTTTTAATGTCTTTTTTGTCAATAACAATAGTGTTGAAGTAAACATGCAAACAATGAAATTATTTACAGACACCAGATTCAACATGAGACATTATATACAGATATTATCTTCCTTGGTGGAATGTAAGTTTGGGGTTTTAATTGTTGCCCAGGCTTTACAAGTCGAAAAAAAATATGAAAAAACCCAAAAATGAACAAAAACTTGGACTGCTAAAAAGCACTCAAAAAGCATATACTTCTGCCAACATCACTGTCATAAAAAATTAAAAAAAAAACTGAATGCAGGGGAGGTAACTAAGCCTTTATTGGCCTTTTTTTTTTTCTTTTCAACTTCATTATTTTGGACTATTATCTCGATATATGGAATATCTTTCATTAGATATTTTTTTTTTTACAATAATGTTCATCCTGTATAAGGCCCGGGAGCCACTCGAGGTAGAGGGTTACAGAGTAAGAGGCACAGTTTATGGGGATATGTAGGAAAGAAAATATTTAACCCTAGACTTGAACAAGTTAAGATTGTATTGAGCAGGGAAGCATCCTCTTGGGAGTCAGTTCCACAAAACAGAAGATCATGGAAAGAAACTACTTGCATCTTACCAATGGGATACAAAGAGAATGAGGGTGGTTTGCAACAATATGCGTGGCCATGGTGGGTCTTAGTCATAAAGGTTAGAATTAGTGGAACTAAGGGAATCAATCCTTGGCCCACTCTTCCAAAAAATGTTGATATTCAAAAATTGGAGATATTGTGTGAAAAATAAGACAAACAGATGCATTCATAACTTCTGTTGGGTAGTTAAAAAAAAAAAATTACTTCCAATTTTATAAACACTAATTTTGGGCTCTTGCTATGATGCAATGGTTAACACATTTGTCTAGTAGGCTATGACTCCTGCAGTAAACTTCAGTATCTGTCTATATTTCTGAGATGAGGTTATGTACACTATTTACATTACTTGGATTATTGTCCTCATCTTTGTCGCCATATTTATTATAACGTTTCAGCCATTGTACGCTCCGGCCTTCTTAAGGTGATTGGAATGTTGGTCACTGGGGTACACTGTTCTAGTCCTTGAGGACACATGGCACAGTGGATAAAGGTGTTGGTTAAATCCAGTAACAGGACCCAAACAGTGTGAGTTCAATACCTGGTTAAGGCAGTGGAGAACTTTCAGAGGGGAATCAACATAAGATAACTGACATCCATTCAATATGGTAGTTCAGTTCGACATTCCAACCACTTGAAGAAGGCCGGAGTGTACAATGACCGAAACGTAATAAATATGGTGACAAAGATGAGGACAATAGTCTGAATAATGTAAATAGTGTGCAGTAAACTTCCTTTATCACCCGATGCTCCATATTTGTGACTTTGTGTCAGACTTGGCTGACATTCTGCAAAAGTTATTTGGTTTTGCCAAATTTTGTATTTAGGGTTATGTAAACTGAATGCTTTCTACATAAATATTAGTTTTTTTTTTTTTTTGTTTTTTTAGTAGCCAGAAACCCTACTAAAGATTTCATGTTTGAAACAAAGATCAGACAATTGTCTTCTTGATCCAGCTCAACTCTTATTTTAAACATATCAATATTCTATATCTGATCACCCAGAGCATCACCAAAAGATGTATCCATACTCAATTCATTAATAGCAATTACGTTTTTTACCTGAAGGTTAATTAAACACTTTGATTATGAAAAGTAATTAATTATCAATTAACTTAAAGCAATGATCTGAAACATATAGGCATGCTCTTTAGAAAAGCAGATTGGAATTTTGGTAAGAATAGCAAGAAGCATTCTATATTTGAGAACTGAGTCAGGTTAAGATCTGATCAAATCTAAGAATCAGTTATTTAATTTTTCTCAGGAAACATGGTTGGAGCATATCGCTAAAAAAAAAAAAAAAAAAAGGGGAGAGATGGGAGATTCCTCCAAGTTGAAAGTTCAGGAACTTAAAGTAATGATCCAATTCAAATATCTTTGCATTGTTATCAACAAAGAAGGCTCCTGAATAGAATAATTTCAAGAGCAGCACAAACAACGGTAGATATCACAAAACTAAGACCCATCTGGAGAGACAAGAACATCTGTCTGGAAACAAAGATCAGACAATTGTGTGCATTGGCCTTCTTGATCTTTCTGTACGCCTGCAAATCTTGGACATTAACAACAGAATTACAGTGAAGACTCCAATCATTAGAAATAAGTTATTATTGATCCACCTGAGGCATTTTCTACATTGACTGCATCATAAATACACAAACTATGAGACACTATTAGGTATAAAAAAAAAACAAAAAACAGGAAGATCTCATATCCAATGTCAGCAAGAAAAAATTGAAATGATATGGACGAGTCATAAGAGAGCCAACAATCTTTCTACTGCCATCCTATATGATACTATATGATACCACATTAGGCAAAAGAAGAGGGAGCAGACAGGAAAAAAAAATTTATTAGTTGGAGATGTTGATTGATTTCACAGCATATCAAAACCTTAAGTGTCATTGGAGAGCTTTAAAGTAAATAAATGTTATTCTGCCTTCACAACAGAATACATGGTAGATGATACTCAGCTTTTGTGCATATACATGTTTGTGTGGACATAATTATTAGAGGTGATGATATGTGTGTTTTATGTTGAAGTTACATTTTGATTTCTTTACGATATAGGATATTATATTGATTAATGTCATGAAAGAATTTTCATGTTGGTTGATTGATTTTTTTTTTTTTAGTGGCATATCAACCTCTATTAGAAATAAGATACTACAGATTCCCCTGAGGCATCTCTTGCATCGTAAATGACACAGTGCAAGATGCCATCAGATAAAAATCAGGTCCATTGGAAGACCTCATAACCACCGTCAAAAAGAGAAATTTGAAACGCCATGATTATGTCACATAACAAACTCTCTTTCCACTGCCAGCCTACAAAGTTAAACCTTAGGCAAAAAGAAAAGGAGGCAGACAGCAAAAAATGAGCTGATAACATTAATGAGTGAACTGCAAGAACCTTCCCTTTGCAAAAACTTAGACATTGGTATGCGACAGAGACATATAGTGGGAGCTAGTCATGTTTTCAACTGTGCAGCCACCTTATCATAGGACTAACAATTAGAGAAAAAAAAAAAAAAAAACTGATCTAAAGTTACATGATATTTGCCATCATAGCTTACTGTTTGGAGCATTGATCTTATAAACCAATAATCCCATGTTCAATTCTGATTAGTTGTAGATGTTAATATTACTTTATTCCATTGTTTGTTTACACTTTTGTTCATATATATTTTTCCAATCAATGATAATTTTTGCACAGTGACAAGATCTGCATTAGTTGCTGTAGGTTTTTCATTATCAAAGAACTTGACAATGTTCTGAAACTTGTTTCTAAAATTGAATTCTGCCTTTGGTCCTGACCAGAGGCCATAGGCTAGAATATTACAATATTTTGGCTGATCTATTCTTCAGTCTTCATCAAGTGTCTGATTGGAAGTCTTCTGTTTTTCTTATAGAATATTGGAAAAATTGTGAAAAATAAAATCAATTGAAACGTTCGCTTATATCCAAACTGGATCTATCCATTTTAGCAATGTAAATATGCAGACAGAACTGACTTCTATTTCTGTACCCCAGATCCTACATAAGAATGAATGAATACCTGCCAAGACTTGTGGAGACAACTGGTCAGGTGACACTATGACCAATACCCAGTCATAGCAATGATAAGTATGACTTTTTTTTAAAGGTCAAAATCGGCATATTTCGTTATTGATTCTATCAGTTTGATTCTTATTAGTTTGTGACGTTAATATTACTTTATTTGAAAGTTTTGTGCAGATAGATTTCTTCCAAAGAGAATTCAAGCTCAGAGACAAGATATTCATTGGTTGATTGTACAGTCTCATTATGAAATCATTTATTATCAAAGAACATGACGGGGTTCCAAATTTTATTTGGAAAATTGAATTCTCAGGTCATGGGCTAAAATATGACAATATTTTAGCCGATATATTTTTCAGCATTTGTCAAGTGCTGAACTGGAACATTTTTTTTTTTCACATCGAAATTTGGAAAACAATTCTAATTTGTTTACAAAATAATGACAAATAAAAAATGTTTGCTTATACATAAACTAGATCTATCCATTTCAGCAATGCTAAATACACAGATGTAACTAAGACTGTCATCCATGTACCAATGACCCTAATATGTACAGCTGTTACAAGAAAATAGCTGTTATTCTTGACACATCAATGCTCACAATGTTCTGGCTCATCAGTGTGTGTGTGAATATATAAAGAAGGTAATACTGAAAAACATTTAACAAAAGTGACGTGTGGTTGTTAATATTGGCAAAAGAAAAAAAAATTCTCTTTGATTACAAGCTGACAAGCATTTTTGTTTCATCTTTTGTTATATCGCATTAGAAATTATTGAATGGATTCAAAGAGATAGGCTAAAGGCAAACTTTCTTCATGATCCCATTTGAATATATTTTAAATTAAACACCAAATTTAATTAAAAAAAATTACAAGCCCACCAAAAAAATATTTTAATTTTTTTAAATAACTCTGTAACTTCTGGCCTTCCATCCACCTACATTTCATATAATTTGGATGAACAATTTGCAGCTACACTGACCCCACCTGGCAACATATGACTCACTTCCTCTATGTTTACAATCTCACCCCTCCCACTGAAATGTTTTTACACCAATCCAAAGTTTAAATTTGAGTTCATTTTCATAAATTTTGCACAGCGAGGAATCAGAGATCAGATTTTTGCTAATAATATGATCTTCACCAGAATTTACACAGTCCACAAAAAAACATCTGTTGGTGAGTAATCCCTATTTCTCTGTTTTTTTTCTTCTTGCATGGTTGATGAAGGACAGCTGAAAATTCCAGACTTAAAACCTTTATTTTCATGCTTCATTTCTGCCATATGGCTAATAACTAATATTTAATAAATGTTTTTCATACTGTTTATATTGGTACTCTTTCGTTGACCCTTGTTTTATTAACCAATCGAATTTTACATATGTGTGTGTGTGTGTATATATATATATATATATATTGCACATAAACTGCTGGTGTTATTGAAATAGTATTTGATGTTATATAACAGAGCTATAAAGTATATATTAATAAATATACATATTATCCCATACTGTTCTCACAATTTGGAGTGGAATAACATGTTTATATACAGTGTAACCCGGATATAAGAGAGATTTTATCTGGTCCCAAATTAGAGCCCATACTTACCTA
>CAHIKZ030001536.1:507500-515000 GCA_903632075.3 Acanthosepion pharaonis | reverse complement strand
TCTGAACCTTATCAAAGCAAATGTAAGGATTTTATTTTGCAATGTGTATTTATAAGCAAATGTAAGAATGTATTTAACTTTTCAAAATTTTAAAATTTAACCCTAGAATGCTAACCATGGGTATATAGTACCCAGTGCAAATTTTCCTATTTTTAATTACAATTTTCAGTACCTGATTTTCTTACCTAAATAATGTTTTTCAGTTCCTATTAATGTTAACTCAAATTACAAAGTTTGAAGTGCTTGCATGTAAAATATTTGAAATAAAGATCTATATTTAATATTTTTTTTGATATTTTCAAAATCAGGTATGATATACCTATGGTTAGTAGTGGTGTAACTTTAATTGGTGGTTAGTGTTCTAAGGTTAAGAATACTCAAAAATGTTCTTACAGCTGTGAAGGTAAACTATGGAGGCTCCTAAATGATGTAATTTAATGCTGAATAGATGAAAGTGAGTAAATGTTGTTATTGTTTTTGATTCTTTTATTTTCTTATTTGTTTTTGTTTTTTTATTTATATATATATATATATATATATATATATATATATATATATAAACTTATATTTATATATGTATATATCATATGTAAATATGAGTATAATTATACATCTGTATTATTTGCTAAAAGAGGAACACAAATCTGAGGAAAAAAAAGAAGAAAAGTCATGTGTCTTGGTAATCATGGTTCACTAACAAGAAAAGGTAGGTACAAATGTGGGATCATTTCTGCATTACAACCGACTTATAAACTGTTCCTCTATGCTTCCTTTTGTCCATAAAAGATTCTATCACTCTCCACCCCCAAAAAGATTCTTATAGGTAATCAATATTTGATTAATAATATTGAGCATAAAGTGGGGGATCAATTTTGTATTATAATCAATACATAAACTGATCTCTCATTTTGGGCCACATTAGATTTTAGACATTTCTATAGTCCAGAGAGACTAGAAAACATGCTTGGCACTAATCGATAATTGATTAACAATGTGTGGACATAAAGTGAGGGATCATTTTATTATCACAAGCCTGTAAACGGATTCCTTAATTTTAACCATTGTAGATTCTATACATTGGTTCACAGTGGAATTTAATGCTGTTGATGACAAATATTTGATACACAAGCAAGAGAGAAGTAATTATCTCCAAGAATGATTTTCAGAATCATATTTATCCTTAAACCTGTATTGATGAGCAAAGTTGTGTGTGTGCGCATAAGAAAGATTATTTCTGGTCAGATATATTAAGATAAAAAAAAGCACAGGTAAATGGTAATCCATTGACAAACAAACTAAACATTTCTAATAAATTCTTTGATTCTGGGTAGAAGTAGGGAGATAAAAAAACACTGTAAATGTTACATTGTATAAAAAATATATTGTGTAAGGAAATTAGCTAAAGTTTAAAAAAAAAAAAAAAAAGTCAAAAATTTTGAATAATAAGCAAAACAAGAAACAAAAAATTGAAAATATGTTAAAAATAATTGTGTATAGAAAAATCAACAAAATTCTAAAATGATTAAAGATAAAAATAACTGCTGTTTCGGATTGTTTTTTTAAAAATATAACCTCATTTTCTGGATATGAATTAAAAAAAAAAATTATTACCATATTTCCGCCACATAACATGCAGACATAGATTGCCAAGGAATCCTTAAATAAACAAATTCTAATAATGATTAATCCATACTTATATATCATTGATATTTGTTTTGGGATTAATAATCATAACTTAATCATTTTAAAATCATACATAATTTCATTCTAGGGTCATCAAGGGACCCAGTTAGTTATGTGTCATGTGTGATACATGCTTAGGCGATCATGTATCTTTCGATAAGTGACTGACAAGGCAGATTTTTTTTTCTGCAGTAGGTTGCCATTTTCTTTCTGCAGCAGATCAGTTGCCATCCAAGGCTATAAAACCCGGTCTGTCCTGGGGGAGAAGAAGAGGATTCATACCTTTCCCAAGGGTATTAGCACGTAAGTGAACGTAATGGATTCGACTGGAATTTGAACTCTGCTCTCCGGTTTCTCAATCCGAGCCACTATCCATTACTCCACTGTGCCTCCTCAGGGACTAGGTGTCAAAAAAAAAAAAAAAAAAAAAAAGAGAGTCCTTTAGTATATTTTAACATTATTTTGAATAGTAATCATAATTTAATCATTTATATATATATATATATATATATATATATATATATATATATATATAATTCTGAAGTTATCAGAGGACTAGTGTATCAAGCAGGACATTTTAATATTTTAACATTATTTTAATTTTTAATCATAATTTAATAATTTACAATAATATATATTTAATTCTAGGAACATCAAGGGACTGGTGAATTAAACAGGAGTTCTTTTGTATTTTTAATATTATTTTGAATTGTAATCATAATCAATCATATATATATATATATATATATATATATATATATATATATATATATATATATATATTATGTGGTCATTAGAGAACTAGTGTATCAAACAGGAGTTCCTTTGTATGTTTTAAAATTAATTTGAATCAATTATAATTAAATCATTTATAATCACATATATTTAATTCTTGGGTTATCAGGGGACTAGTGTGTCAAATAGGATTTTTTTTTTTTAAATATCTATTTTAACATTATAAATTATTAAATTCTAGTTACAAATCCAAATAATCATATATATTTAATTCTGGGTTCACCAAGTGACCATTGTTTCAAACAGAATGTGTTTAGGTATTAGTCTCGTACCAGTAACCTGACCATAGAGATAAGTTGTAGGATGACTTTTGGTGGGGGGAGAATTCTTTTGACTGCTTTATACGACAGGAAATAGAGTGAATATTATTAGTACATATTACAACTGAACATTTTATCATGGGAATAAAACAAAGATGGCCGTTTCCATATTCTTGATTGAATAATTAATTGCCCTGAGGTCGGAGAGCCTAAAATATCTTCTCTTAAACTTTAGCACCCTGCAAGTATTTTATCCATTGGGTACAAGTGCCCAGACAACTGCAGTAGCATCATCTTCAATTTTCAGTTAGACATTTTCCTGTTGCCATAGTAGGATATGACAACACTAGTGAAAAATTCAACCACTAACTCTGATGATCAGAGTAGCATGCAGTGGCTCTACAAACATTTTGACAAATGAAGTCACCTACATACAGAGCGCTAAAAATGAAGAATTATGAACACGTCAACATTTCTGGAGGATTATTTGCTGGCTTTATGCTGTTTTTCTATGATGGAAATACAGGGCAGGATTTTTTCTTTTTTTTTTTCTGTACTTGTTTTTGTAGTTTTGAAAAGTTCCAAGGAGTTAAATAAAAACAACAAAGATCAAGATGCTAGTTTAAAAAAAAAAAATCTTTGTATAAATAATTTAATTTTAAGTTATTTGTTCCAAAGGCATATATTTGAACATGGATAGAATATATAAAAAAAAAAAAAAAAAAGTAGCCAATGGTGGAACTCAAATTTTCACTCATGGCCAAATTAGCCAATCTTGCATTGGTGACGTTTCACCATTGCAACCACATTGATTAAATTACTCAAATCTATTACATTTATCATTTTCATAGGTGGGTAGGTGTCTGGATGGGCTACAGATAATTTCTGTCGTCATTATGGGATTGTATCCCGTTCTTGTTCATTAAAAATCCCAGATGGATTAGTGAAATTTGTGCCACTGGCTACGTTATCATTTAGTTTCTTTATATTTTATGTTGCAAAATAACTTTTATTATTGGTAAATAAAAATGTTTGATTAAGAATTCAGTTTCATCACCACTTGTAAGACCTCAATCCTTTTTGGGGATTGATGATGATGATGTACAAAACTGAACAATAATACTTGCACAGGATCACCCTGACTTTCTTTCCCCTGTCTCAGATACAAAAAAAAAATAAAATAAATTATGTCACACAGATTGGTGGTGGAACAAGGAAAATTGAAAGTTTGGGTTCATGCCTTTTGCCAAAAAATTTGTACAAAATGACGACAGTGTGTGACCACGAGAATTTGAAACAATTTTGTTGGCTCCATTTTCTGATGTCCTAACCATTAAGCCACTTCACATTCCCTTGAAAATATTCTTAACAGAGAATTAATATTAACACCATTGAAAGACACGAATTTTCATCGATTTCACTGCTTCATATCGGAATATTTTACAGATAACACATTCTTCAAAATTGAATGAATTCAAAACAAAGCAGATAGTTTTGAAGGAGATTTCAAGTTGTATCCCGTACCACAAGAGCTTGCTATGTCATGTAGCAATGTCTATTACACTTTGGACACAGAAACCAACAAGAGTCAAATGGAATCCTCTTTAGAAACTGTCCACCCTTATACTGTTTTTTCTCTCCATGCCATTGCTAACAACCCAATTAGTTTTCTTTTTTTTTTTCTTTTTTTCTCTAAGCGATGAATTTTAATTTGGTCCAAGGTTAACTTCTTTGTTCCAGATTCATGTGGTTGAAGTTTAATTTTAAAAAAAATCCATAGAAAGTGTTAAACAAACGGATATGAAGCAACAGAAAAGGTAAAGATTGAAATCTTAAAAAAAAATAAAACAAAAAAAAAAAAGAGCTAGGAGTTTAGAAAATGAAATATTCAGAATATAAAACAAGGTAAAAAAAAACCCCAAAAGAAACATAAAAATCAAAGTAACACAACTAACAAGGTAAAAATAACAACTAAATAGTATAAAACTGTACTACGTCTGGATACAGTATTTCCTCCATCACTGAGGTGTCGCCTATACACACTGTTCTGCTGGCTACCCAGATATTCAGTCCACACCTGCTGACCCTGCGGTGCGAAATGGGTGGACTTTAAAGTTTTGGCAGGTCCTCCATTTTCAGCAGTGCTGCTGGGTGAGTGGGCGGGCATTTGAGATATGATACGCAGAGGCACACTAAGGTTAGAGTCAATTGCGGACACTATATTTCTTTTCTGTAGAGTTGTGTTTATTACACTTTGATTATGCAGTACAGCTGCCATGTTGGTCAGACTCACATAATCAGGTTGACCATCACCGTCCAAATCACCAATGGCTCCTGTTACGAAACAAAAAGGAAAAACTGTTATACCTGCCAGTAGGAAAAGCATCATGTTGATATCTAAGGTCGATAGAGAAAACAAAATGGCCATTAAAATCTTTCATAATTAAAAAAGAATATTTTCTACATTTAGCACATTTGTGAACTTAGTCAATTGGTATAGATCAATGTCCTAACATGGGTCATGGTAATATTTTGGTGGGGCATGCATAGGATGTGCATCCATCGGCTTAGTATACCATCAGAATAAGGGGGCAATTCGAGAATGAATTATTTACAGTGAATTGTTTTCTAGTGAGTCTGAGTGAGAGTGTTAATGTTAATGTGTGTTAATACATACGATGTATATACAGTATGCATACATAAAGAATATTTTGTGTGTATGTACGTACATGTGTAATTGGCATGCATTTAAGAATTAAATATTACTGGGGGGGGGCACTAGAATTTTAGAAATACCAAAGTGGGGCATGGCCCAAAATCGGTTTAGGAACCACTGGTGTCGATGCATTTTTTCTCTACACCCATTGTTGTAGAGAGAATTTTGGCTAAGACATTAGCCAAAATATAGTGATAAAAACAATAAGGATGGGGATATTAGTCTGAATAACTTGTGGAATAATGACAATGACTCATCTACTAATTTCAGACATTGAAGAAGGCCAAAGAATACATCAACCAAAATAGAGTAATAAAAACAATAATGATGAGGATATTAGTCAGAAATAGCCTGTGTAATGATAACATTTATGTTGTAATGGAATGTTCCACACTTCCTATTGCCTATGTGAACTGACTATATCAGTAGATATATATATATATATATATATATATATATATATATATATATATATATATATAGTGAGCACAAGATATACCTGGGGGCTTGCTTCAGGAATTACTAGTCTGCCACTCGATTCCCTGTCTTTCAGTAGTGTATTCTCTTTTACAATAAACCTCTCTTTCATCTACGCCTGTTGTTGTTCCTTTCACTCAAGTACCACTTTCGTCTGTTTGTAACCTTCTTTAAGGATACAACAATTTAAAAACCCAATTCTTTGTTACCCATGATATCATAGGTAGGATTTATTAAGCAAACATGCCAAGATTTTTATTAACCTTTATAACATTTACACTTGAGTTAAAATGATAGTGGTGTCAATTGAAAAACTGCCTTTTGACAGTTTAGTTTATTTTTATGGGCACAAATGTCCAAGTTTGCCCAAATCTCTTATATCCAGTGGCAGTAGTAGGCAGCAGTCAGTCTTGTACTAAATGGCAGTTAAATGAAGGACTCCTAAGTGTTACACTATCTTCTGAAAAGTGTTTGAACAGAAATCTAACACCAACATTTTCACTTTTCTTCAGACAACACTTCTTTAATTTTCATGACATCACCAGGCGTTCTGTAATTTCGGTCAACAAACCATTTTTTTTTTTTTTTCAGTAAAACATAGAAAAGTTAAAAGTCAATGATAGACTAAAAGAAGTGACAGAAGTTACGTCATAATAGTTCTGGCAGTTGGGGGGAGGGGAATTCAATGATTAAGATTCAATTCAGAAAAAAAAAAGACAGAATTAACTAACATGCTGCTTATTTAAGAAGGGAGGCATTCTTATCTAAGGAGGGGGTCCCATTCTCATCTAAGGAAGTGGGGTTCCATTCTCATCTAAGGAAGTGTGTGTGTGTGGGGGGTCCATTCTCATCTAAGGAAGTGTGCGTGTGTGTGTGTGGGGGGGTCATTATCATCTAAGGAAGTGGGGGGTCCATTCTTATCTAAGGAAGTGGGGTCCATTCTTTCATAGATATTGCTTAATCACTTTACCTACAGAAACATTGATGATCAAGTGAAGTAAAAACCTAAAAATCATTCCAGCACTTCAGTTCCATCAAGGTTTCTCTGTAAAACCCTAAGATGAGTGATGCAAAATGTCCACATTTAATTGGAGATGATTTCTGATTCTACAATATTTATTCTCATCATCAAGGAATATGCAAATTTTTTTTTTTTTTTAAAGCTTTTCACCCTATACAAAGCAGGAGTGCCAATGGTTCGCAGGGGGTTACATAGAGTGAAAGTGAAAGGAAAACTGTGTATAAGAGGAATGAGGAAACAATAAAAGATGAACGGGGGTTCAAGACATCAGAAGATGGCGATTGACATTGCATTTAAATTTTTGAAGATTGTAGTTATCAGGGAAGCAAGTAAACAGAAGGGAATTCCACAGGTGGGAAGTGTGAGAAAAGAAACTATTGGAAAAGAATTGGCAGTTACATTTAACTATTTCAACAGTAAAAGAGTGGGACCTAGATGCTAGTCAAGTAGTATGCTTTAATTTATGTAGTTGGTACACCAGGGAAAAAAAAAGCTTGTCAGAGCAGTTGCCATGAAAATATTTGTGGAAAAGACAGAGGAAAGCCACA
>CAHIKZ030001536.1:357500-502500 GCA_903632075.3 Acanthosepion pharaonis | reverse complement strand
GAATTGGTTTGGCCATATTGCTCCGGTCCATGAGAAATATTTCTTCAGTTAGAACAGAAATACGACTACTGTTACATTCCAACTCGGAATTTTCCATTGGAATCCCTGGAAAAGCAAAACAATATTTAATAAGTACAAAAAAATAAAATTGTATAGCGAATACTTAGAGACAAATGTACTTGTATTATCTACAATATAATGATCTGATTTCTGTTTTTAAGTGTGTTAGTTACTACCACACAGCAAAACGTTTTACATCATAGCAAGATTTTTGTTAGCACAATACTGTTAAAATGTTCTAACTTAAAGAATAAGGCAATTTCAGTTCCAATTTGCAGCTTAATTGTGTGGTGTATGATTTTGAAGTCACTAAATAGTAATAATGATCTGGTATTTGTATGTGTTTGTGTCAAAAGCAGGAAAGAAAATCAATATCAACACTCAAAAGCAGGAAAATGAAAAAAAATTGTTGTATGAAATATTGATATCTTTATTCCGTAAAAAAATAAATTTCATTACAGATTTTTATACCCAAATATAATTATGAAATAAACCAATTATATCACAGGTATCATTATTTTATGCAAACATTTTAACCATTTCTTTTTCTTCTACTCTGAAGATTTGTACACATTATTATGAACAGCAATTATTCTAATTTGTAAGTGTCTATCCAAAATTTACACATGCCTACTGCTGTATAGGGAATATTTGAAGTACCAGGAAAGCTAATTTTTAATTTTACATGTAATTGGAGTTTGGCTAATTACAGAGTAATTTCCCCTTATTTTTAAAATTTTATTGCCAATCATTATAATTTCTATAAATTAAAAGTGACTTGATATTGAGATTAACAAATGTTGGTTGTTTTTGTTTAGCAGCTTATCAATCTATCAGTTATTTAATCCTGAATTCTAAATATTTTGTATGCAAATTTTTTTTTGGTTGGGGGAGATAATGGTTTGAGTGATACAAGTCTTACTAATTAACCCATACATGGGGAGAGAAAAAGTAGTTCCATACCTTTCTTAAGGCTATTTGTGTTAGTGAATATAATAAACCCAAATGGATTTGGAACTCTTGAGTGATTATCCATTACAACATACCCACATCCAAGCTTACAGCAACTGGTATTCCCAAGAGGTCACCTATTTAGTTACTGATCAAGTTCAACGTTACTTAATTTTGGTGAATGTACAGAAAATTGTGTTTCAACATAATGTGACACAAATTGAAACAACCAGTTCTATTATTGAGAAAATATTTCTTATTTTGTTTCTTAATAAAACATATTTCAGGCTACCAGAACACACACACACACACACACTTTTTCTTGTGATAACTTGGGGTCATTTTAGATAACAATGAGCAACTTGTAACATTAAAAAAAGGATATCAAAAAAAATGGAAAAATTTACATTGTTATAAACTATACATAATAAAAATTAATTTGAAATTTATTGACTTAAAATTATTTTTTTCATCATTTTTATATAACAGTGTTTGAGAACAATGACATTTTGATAATATTTTCCACAATTATGTGTGTTCATCTTGTCTGGTTTTCTGTGCATTGAGACATCTGTTTCAAATACAAGTATCCACTAATAATAGCATTTGAAGTTTATTTATATATATATATATATATAGGATAGTGATATATATTGTAGCATACCTATCGATAATGAGTATGTCCCTAAACACATAAATACAGTAGTAAATACTCTATGTTAGTTTGCAGTTGGAGATTCATTGTGGAATTCACTTGACTACTACTTCTACACGCCACTGGCTTATCTTATATGTGTTGTTCTCGTTCTAAGTATTATCGTTCATGACCCACCTTCGTGTGATTATTCTATTTGGTAACATTCCCTAGGTTACAACACACACACATATATATATATATAAAGAACAATTTTAAGGGAAAAATATATGACAAAGGGGAAAAAAGTTTTGTGTGATGCATTTCTTCCTTTAGGACATCATCAGACTATGTTTGCATTGATGCAACTGCACATGAACGAGATACTGAAAATTTAAAATTTTTTTTCATGCATTTTAGATATATAATCTAGCTGATTTCATTTAGAACCTTTTTCATTTTGTTTCTATCACATTTATTATTAAATATCCTGCATTGTGATAATAAAAGATCTGCCAAGAATGGTGAAACATAAGAACCTGGATGCAAATTTACTGTGGATTATCTAGCGATTAAAGCACTTTCTATACATTTTCAGCTTAGTGGATTGTTTTCTCTTTAAATTAGAGTGGCATTTTTTATATCAAAATTGTGGTCAGTCTTATTACGGTGAGCAACCAATATGTTGTTTTGTAAAATATTCATTTTGTGCTCATATAATCTTTTATTTAAATTTCTTCAGATTTCTCCGATGTATTCTTTGTGGCAATCATTACAGGCAATATATATATATATATATATATATATATATATAGGTATCAATCATTCTTTTATGCCAGTACTGTTAAATATGATGGAAAAGGAATATATTGTTAATTTTTTTTTATTCCATTTTTCTTCTGTTCTTTTCCAGGGATTGTGTGTATTTATTCTATTTATTTAACAATTTAGTTCATGCCACATTGACTGAAAAACTCCTACAACAAAAAAATTCTCAAATTACCATATTAGTAAAAAACGCACTCTTAAAAAAAAAAAAAAAAAAAAAAACCATAGCGTTGCAACTGCATGCTCCAAAAGTTTTTATCCGTTAACAATAACACATTTCTAAAAAAACATATTTCAATTCACATTTAATCTTTCATCTCCACTACTACCTGTATTTAATGAAAACAAAATAATTTTCATGCCTGAGGATGACTGTATGTACAGTTGAAAGTACTAGCAGATTAAAAAAAGACCTTATACAACTTGTAGTTATTAAAAAGCAAGGATCATAACATTCATCAAGTTGTTCGTAGGTTAATGCAACTTTAAAATTTTGTTTGCAAAGAGTTTTCGCCATTTTATATCATTAACTTTACTAATCTACTTTTTGTATGAATGATTCATATTATATAAATTGAACTGCACCACATATATATGCTTTACTTACCATGGTCTCTTTTTCTTGGATTTTCATTTTTTTTATCAACACTTTTTCTTGATTTTCAGAAATTTTTTTACAAAAAAGTTAAAAAACATCTTGTTGAACAGGAAAAAAAAAAAAAAAAAAAAAAAAACTGGAATGGAAAAAGAGGAACAATGAATGATAGGTCATTTTTGAAATGTGTTTTTGATTCATTTTCAAAATATTTTTTTTGCAATTGTGGGCATCTTGGGCAGAACATGTCCTGAAAGAAATTTGGGAACCATAAACATTCAAAATAATAATCTATGAGTTGTTTTGATTCACATTTTTTTTTCAACATGAAATAAACCATCTCTAGACTGGAATTTTAAGGAGTTAAAAGCAGAGGAACAATGAATGATAAAGGAAGGAGAGACAAGAAAATGTATGGGAGAAAAAAAAGGGAGGAGATAAGTTTTTTTCAAAATGATATTTAAATATTTTCAAAATATTATGTCAACTCCTATTTGGGTCAATTTATGCCAAGCCTTATTAATTTATGAATTTAAGTTGGTTATTTTGTATAAAAAGATGAAAGGTTGTTGGGTTTCATAATTTTCTGTATTTTTTATGAATTTAAGGGATTTTTTTTTGTGACCGTTTCTGATTGTGTATTTTATGTTTACATTCATAGATGCATATATATGTCTATAAGCATATATATATATATATATATATATATATATTTTATATATAGGATTTTATTTCCTTGAGAAAATTTTTTTTTTTTTTCTGAGAAAACTGTATATTTTTTCTGTGTCTGTATTTTTGAATATTTCTTTTAAATCTTTTCCATTGAGATATTTCTGTCTTATTCTAGTTATGATTTTGCATTCTGATAGAATATGTCTTATTGTGATTAGGCTTCCACATTTACATTTTGGTGGATTTGTCTTTTTTTAATATGTGAGAATGAGTTAAATATGTGTGTCCTATATGTGTTCTGGTTATGACAACTTGTTTTTTCCCGAGTATTTCCAAGATCATTTCCCCATTTTCCTATTTTAGGTTTAATTTGAAATAATTTATTTCCGGTTTGGTTTTTCCATAGATTTTGCCATTTGTTTCTTATGTATTTATATATTTTAGATTTTAAGTCTGTATATGGAATTTGAAGATTTTCGTCAATTGTCATTTTTAAAGATGATTTAGCAGCATTATCTGCCTTATCTCCTCCTTGGATGCCAACATGGCTAGGAATCCAGCAGAAGATGATATTTTTGCTTTTTTCCATTGAATGTAGTTTATATAGAAGACTTTGTATTAATGGATTTTCCAGTCTTTTCCCTTTTAGGGAGGTTAATACCGATAATGAATCTGAGAAAATAATATAGTTTTCTCCTTTGTTTTTTTTTGATATGAAATTTAGTGCTAGTTTTATTGCGTAGGCTTCTGCACTGAAAATTGATGCTTCATTTGGCAAGCGTTTTTTTTGATAATTGTTTCTTTTGTTATTGCTGCGCTGCCTGTTTTTTTTTCTTCGTCTTTTGATCCATCTGTGTAAATACTTTCATAGTTTTGATATTTTTCTTTTATTTTTGAGAATTTTTCAATGTATGTTGTGGGGTGTGTTTTTGATTTTGATAATTTGTTTAAACTTAATATTATGTTTGGATTTTTGATTATCCATGGTGGTATGTTTGATTGGTTGGTTTTAAGTATTTGATTAGACGGTAAATTATTTTCTTGGATGATTCCTTCCATCCGAGTCCCAATGTTTTGATTTTATTTGTGTTAAGATTAAATTTCTCTTTGTGATTTGGTGTAATTACACAATCGTGTGTGGGGTTAGAAGGACAGGAAGAGAGTTTTAGATAGTATTGAGTAGCTAGTTTCTCCATTCTTAGTTGTAATGGGGGTTCGTTTGCCTCTACATGTAGACTCTCTATATAGGTGAGGTGGGATAGGCTCCTAGAGCTATCCGAAGGCCTTCATGATGTATTGTGTTTATTGTTTTTAGATAAGATTTTCTAGTTGATTGGTAGACCATGCTGCCATAGTCCAGTTTGGAGCGGATCAACGTTCTATAAAAAGCTTAAGAAGGGTTTCTTTGCTAGCTCCCCATTCTGTATGGGCTACTGTTCGCAGTAGTTGGAGAGCTTTAAAACATTTTGTTCTTAGGTAATTGATATGTGGTCTGAAGGTCAGTTTGCTGTCAAAGATCATTCCTAGAAATTTATATTGCTGAACTACTGGTATTTCTTCATTTCCTAGTTTTAGAGTTGGGTTATTGTGTAATTTTTTCATTTGGCAGAAGTGTACAGATTTTGTCTTCGTTTTTGATATTTTAAAACCGTTTTCGAGTGTCC
The DNA here is from genome assembly GCA_903632075.3 of Acanthosepion pharaonis. Classification (NCBI taxonomy): domain Eukaryota; kingdom Metazoa; phylum Mollusca; class Cephalopoda; order Sepiida; family Sepiidae; genus Acanthosepion; species Acanthosepion pharaonis. The sequence continues at coordinate 497,096 of CAHIKZ030001536.1, read as the reverse complement.
ATTTGTTTATTTGATGTAAACATTGTTGAAGTTGTCTTTCTGCTGTGTTGAGGTTTCTTGATCTGTAATATATTGTAAAATCATCAACATAAAGGCTACAGTGTATTCCTGATTTGATGTTTTTATTATGTCATTTATTTTTATTTTGAAAAGTGTAGGGAGAGTACACTTCCCTGTGGTACTCCCTCTTCTTGCTTTTTTTTTGATAATCAGAACGTGTAGTATCTATTTGTACTTGGAAGAGTCTATCTGTTAAAAAAAATCCTTTTACGAAGTTTGGTAGTCTACCTCTTAATCCTAGTTTATGCAGATCTTTCATTATACCATGTTTCCAGGTTTGATCAAATGCTTTTTCTATATCAAAAAATATGGCTATTAGATGTTGTTTGTTTAAATTGGCCTCTCTTATGGCTGTTTCTAGTCTTATTATGTGATCTATTGTACTTCTTCCTTTATTATATCCACATTGATATTCTGATATGTGTTTTCCTTCTTCTAGAAACCAACTCAATCTGGCGTTGACCATTCGCTCCATTGTCTTACATAGACAGCTTGTTAATGCTATTGGTCGGTAACTTTGTGGGTTGTTTCCCTCTTTTCCTTCTTTGAGTATGGGAATAATTACAGATTCTCTCCATATTTTGGGAAATTTCCCAGTAGTCCAAATATTGTTAAAAATATTCAAAAGGTATTTCAGCGATTCTTGTGGTAGTTGTTTAATAAATTCATAGTGGATTTGGTCTGGGCCTACTGCTGTATTATGGGATTTTTTATGGCTTCTATTAGTTCCGCTTCAGTGAATAGGTTGTTGTAGGCTTCTGTATTTTTAGATGAAAAATTTAGTTGGTTATTTATATCTTTTTGTTTACACTTTTGTAGGTTTTGATTTTTGCTCATTTTAGAGTTTTCTGCAAATGTCTCTGCTAGTAGGTTTGCTATCTCTCTTTTTTGCTAGTTGCTTTAGTGTTGTCCTTTTTAAGATGTATTATTGGGTGTATTTGATTTTTCCAGCTATTTTCCTCATCATTTCCCATATTGTCTTGGTTTTAGAATGTGTATTTAGGCTGTTTACATATTTTTTCCAACATTCCCTTTTGGCTTCTTTTACAGTTTTCCGTGCTACTGCTTTGAGTTTCTTCATTTCAATCAAATTTTGGGTTGTGGGTTCCTTCTTGAATTTTCGCAATGCTGCTTCCCGGTTTCTGACTGCTTTTTGGCAGTTTTTGTCAAACCAGGGTTTAGTTTTTTTATAATTATTTTGCTTTTTTGGTATATTTTCTGAGGCAATGGTTATTAATGTTTTGGTAAAGTATTCTACCGAGTTGTCTGTGTCCTTTGACTGTATCAGTACTTGTTTACATTTGTTTTTGAAACCCTCCCAGTTGGCTCTTTTCAGTTTCCATCTGACGGGGCCTATCTTTTCTTCCTTGGCAGGCTTTTGATTTTCTAGTATGATCGGGTAATGATCACTGCCACATGTGTCACTATGTGTTTTTTCCATGTATAATCCATACAAATTTCTGGATCGCTTATACTTAAGTCTATTGATGATTCTGTTCCATTGGAGGGATTAAGGTAGGTTGAGGATTTATGATTTAATAGACATAAGTTATGGGTGTTAATTATTTCTTCTAATATTTTACCTTTAGTATCTAGCTTTTTGCTATTCCATATAGGATTATGACTGTTAAAGTCTCCTAGTAAGATTCTGGGTTTGGGAAGTTGCTCCATCAAGTTGTTTATTTCTGTTGTGTTTATTGGTTCCTGTGGGGGTATATAAATGGAAAGAATTGTGATGGTTTTATCTAGTGTCACTTGTGTTGCTATTGCTTGTAATTTAGTTTTAATGTGTACTTTACTTTGCGGTATGTCATTTCTGATCAATATTGACACTCCTCCATTAGCTCTATGTCCTGTATTGTGGTTATAGTGGTATTGTTTATAATTTTTAATTTTTTGTTGGTATTTTCTTGTAAAAAAGTTTCCTGTAAGCAGATGACGGCTGGATACAGTAGTGACATAAGTATGAGTAGGTCATTGTAATTTGATTTTATTCCACGACAGTTCCATTGCAGGATCTTATGTGCCATGATTATATTTTCATTTTTTGGGAGTAAAGTTACCTACTAGGTTGGTATCATTTGTCCTCTCCAATTTTTTTTCCATCTCTTGAGTTTTTAGAAGCTTTGTCTTCAACTGCTTGTGGTGTCCTTCGATCAGATTTTTGATTTTGTTTTGAATTTTGTTTATTATCTTTCTCTTCTATTTCTATATATTCCATAGGTTCAAATTTATTTTCATTTGATATACTGATTCTCGATTTTGAGTTAGATCTTGATCGAGTGCTTTCTTGCTCTGTTGTCACTTTTTTTTCTTTTTGTTTATTTTTCATTTTCTTAGTTTGGGTTTGGAAAGAAGAGGGTTCGCTGGAGTTTTGTTCTGTGTTTTCTTTCCAAAGTTTTTTGCCTCCTTCTGGGTTTATTCCATTTGATCTGGGTTGTTGAGTTTTATTTTGATCCGATTTAAGTTCGGTTAAAAAGGTTTTTAATTCTTCAAGGAAAGCTTTTAATTCCTTACATAGATTTGTTATTTCAATTGAACCTTTTATTTTATCTTCATTGTTTATTTTATTTGCTTTTTTGTGCCATGGAAGCATATGTGTTTTCTTTTATATTATTTATAACTTCCTTTCGTGCTTCTATGTAAGATATATTTTTTTTGTATTTTATTCTAATTATTTCTTTCTCCTGTTTATATATATTGCATTGTTTTGAGAGGGCAGAGTGGTTTCCCAAACAGTTTGAGCATAGGCTCTCATTTGGGCAGTTCTCTTCTTTGTGTTCTGGTTCCTTCTCACTACATTTCCCACATATTTTTTTTATTTCTACAGGAATCTCTGTGATGCCCAAATTTGTGGCATTTATAGCATTGTAGAGGGTTTGGTACATATTGTTCTACTTTTTTATACTTTCATATCCAATTTTTATTGAAGTTGGAATTTGGGGGAGTTGAACGTTATAATGTAGGTATTAGTTTGTATCTCAGCTCCATTTTTTTTAATTGTTATTCTTTTAACATTTGTAACTCCTTGAGTTTGGAGTTCTATTTTTATTTCCTCTAGAGTGCACAAGGAGAGCTCCTTACTTTTTACTACTCCCTTTGAGTAATTTAGGGTTTGGTGTGGGTAGGTTTTTATTTCTATCTCTTGTAGTTTTTTTTGTCTGATCAATGTGTCCGCATATATTTTTTTTTCTACTTCTATTAGTATTGTTCCATTTTGTAATTTTTTAACCTTTTTTGGTATTATGATATTTGATATTGCTTTTTGTATTTTAAACGGAGAAATTTCTGATAATGATTTTTGGCTTATTGCTTCGAGTACAATAAACCGTGGGAAGTTTTCACTTTCATTCTCTGTTTCTGAGTCGTTATCCACATGTGGTCTCTTGGAAGATTTCTTTTTTTCCATTGATTGTTTTTATTTTTGTTCATCATTCTCGCTCCCTACCCACCACGGAGTCCAGATTGGGACAGGTCAAGGGGGAAACCCATTCGCCTTGCCATGTCGGGGCTACGTGAATGATATACTCTTTTTGGGAGGAGTCTTTGAGCACGCATGTTCCTTTGTTTCCGTTTTCCAAGTATTACGGCTGTGAAGGTTTAGCAAGTGTGTCAGATACTTTTTTCCCCCAAATTGATTGACCCTCAGCCACCGCCTTCCATCACATATTTAGGGTTAAGTGTTAGTTTTGGTTGGGAAGAGGAGTGTCAGTTATAGGTTTGGGTTGGATTATATATGATGGGGACTTGACATGACCAGCCGATTGATCGGATCGGGCCCCTCCGACCCTGCCCGTCTAGCCCAGGTAAGGGCCAAAGTGGTGTGTTACAAGATTGTGACCGCTTTACACCTGGGTTACAACCTGCTCAACCACCAGGATCCCAAAGGAAAAAGGTCCCCAGACATTACGGGGTCGCCACCCACGGCCAACAAAGGTGGGGAAGGGAAATGACAAGACAAAACTACAGTAAATTACAAAATTGATTCATTTTCTACTTCTTATCAACCCTTTGCAGGTTATTTAAAGCCAGAAAATATTTTTAGATTATAAGAATGAGTCATATACAATGTGAATTGGAAGTTCTATGTTTAACAAAGATGGTCTTCATGTGGCTGCCTAATTAAAGTCCCCTTTTGGACAGTTGTCTTTATAAGCACACGTGTGCGCATGCACACACTAACCAGTCTGCACTAGGCTTTTCCAGAGATGATTCTGCTATCAGTTTCATTGGAATCTTACCAAAATGTCTGGTTCTGAATACTTTAGAAGTATGGGTCACATGCAACGCTAATAGGGAGTTCTTTGTTTAACAAAGAGGGTCTTTGTGTAGATGCCTAATTAACCAAAGTCAGACTGTTATCCTTATAAGCTCACACACACACACACCATTTTACTCAGTACACACTTCGCAGTCAGGGGCTGCTGCCATCTGTTTTCATCAAAATTCTAGCAGCAGTTAAGTTGGCAACACACCTGCATTTCATCCATTTAGATATCTCTCAATGTCTCAAGGGAAGAAAAAACTTTATTGAAGTTTAACTGCATGAGTGTGATGGTTGCAACTTTTACATTACATTTTCTCATCTATATAAAAAAATGCAAATGACAGTGTGTCATACTTTCAACTTTGCTCCTAGAGGCTGTAGCCCAACATATTATACCATTTTGGAATCAGGCCAACTCCATGAGCAAATTAAAAACATTCTGGGCCAGATCTGGACCCACAATCCTGAAATTTTGGATTCCCAAGTTTTCATTTTTCGAATAACATCTATAACTTGGAATTAAATTTGGGAATAATCAAAATTAATTGTGAAATTCAGCAAAAGTCACCCATGAAATAAAAATAATTGTTTATATGGAAAGTAAGGACCTATGTACCTCAAATTGTCTTTAAATTAAGTGGTGACAGAAGAATTATCTATTACCTATTGTGATGAAGGCCCAATCAAGAGCCCTCTGCAGGAGCTAGCTGAAATGCTGCCTGATAGAGCATCTTTTAAGCTAGTCATTAATAAATTGTTAATAGTTGTTGGTTTCAATCATACTGGGAATGACTGCAAAACACTTTGCCCTTTCCATTTTATAGACAAAAGCACAGAAATAACAGGTCTTGATTTTTTCCTAGACAATAAAATAGGCTGGTTCTTGGTTTCATCTGACTCAGTCCCAGTTTGTCATCTTGAAGTCAGAATGCTACATTTGCTTGTCTGAATTTGCTTTTATGTGTGGACTCTTAGTTTTTAAATTTTTTGCCATATTACTGTTGCTTTACCTTGTATACATTGTTTGCTTGCTTTATATTATCTTTTGTCTCTGTTCCTTTTCTTGTTATTGCTTATTGTAAACTTTGTCAATTCTGTTTGTCGAACAGTTCTGTTATTTATTTTGCATTTAACCATGGCTACTTACTTCACAATAGTTTTATCAACAGTTTGTTCTTTCTGCTAGAATTTGCCACCTTTCATGAAGGTCGCCAGAATCAAGAAAGTCGCTAGGATCGAAATATTGCCTGAACCACAAACCAAAATCCACAGCCTGTTGGAATGAATAAGACATCACACAGTTTGTCCAGCAGGTAAACAACAAAAAGGAAAATTTCCACTAGGTGACAGATCCATTGACAGAGACGAACAGCAGAAATAGCCATGCATCCTTCACTGAACTGTAATAGCTAGGATGGGGATTACTGGCTAAAGTTTTGAAACACCCACAAGAATTATTTTTGGTAACATGACCATCCTATGTATTATACAGACAACAATGAAGTTTTAAGGAAAATAGGAATGAAGAGGAGTGAAATCAGAAAGAGAATGTTGTAATTTCTAGGATATATAAGGAGGAGAGAGGGCTTGAAAAATCTAACACTCACAGGACATATTGAAAGCAAGAAAGACAGGGTGGGGAAAAGAGTAACATAACAGAACAGGGGAGGATAGTAGAGTGACAAATATAGCTTAGTGATACAAAGGATAGGAAGTCGTCAAGAACCACGATTGTTCATGTCCTGAAGGGATATAGTACGTAAAAGAAGAATAGATTAACAATTTAAATTTTCATTATTTACATTATTCAGACTATTGTCCTCATCTTTGTCGCCATATTTATTACAATGTTTCGGCCATTGTACGCTCCGGCCTTCTTCAGGTGGTTGGAATGTCGAACTGAACCCTTTATTTTGCTCACTGGGGTAGACTGTTCTAGACTGTTCTGTGCCATGTTTAATGAATGCCAGTTATCAGTTATCCCCAGTTAATTTCCCTCTGAAAGTTCTTCACTACCTTAACTGGGTATTGAACTTGCACTCATTGGGTCCTGTCACTGGATCTAACTAACGCCTTTATCCACTGTGCCATGTGTCCTCAAGGATAAAGGTGTTAGTTAGATCCAGTGACATCCATTAAACATGGCACGTGGAACTAGAAAGTTTACCTCAGTGGACAAAATAAAGGGTTTAGTTCAACATTCCAACCATTTGAAGGCTGGAGCGTACAATGGCCAAAATGTTGTAATAAATATGGTGACAAAGATGAGGACAATAGTTCAAATAATGTAAATAATGTACATAATACCTCATCTCAGAAATATAGACAGATAATTTAAATTTTATTTCATAAATATAGTTATGGTTCAAAGAATGAATTTGTAAACTTACTTCAGCCTGCTTGTTAAAAGTGTGAATAAGTTCTTTGTCTTCAGAAATTGAGCCTTTACGGCCAAGGATTTTGAAAACAAATGCATCTCGATGGACATCAACAGTTTGCAAGCTAAGGTCAGAAGTCAGTGAGGATAGAGATGAAGCAGTTTTCCAGAGGATTTTACCATCCTTGCCGCTTAGAATGACAACCTGGAAATTAAAAACAAAGAAACCTACTGGTAAACGTTAAATGACTCAATTTAAAAATGAAAATTAAGAAAAATATTGGTTGCTTTTAACTTGAAAAAGAAAAGCCGTGAGCAAACCAGTTTAAACCTAATAAACAAAAATGAAGATAAAGATTATCTTTAGATTACAGAATTTCACTCTATTACTAATGATTTTATTATAGGAATGCATTGAGAACCACAAAGGGATTGTCTGTGGTCAGGAATGAAGGCAGGCATTACTGATAGAATAGAGCTATTATATGTATAATGGAAATGCATTGCTAATGATTTTACTATAGGAATGCATTGAAAATGAGGAAGAAAGGAATTGTCAGTGGTCAGGAATGAAAGTAAGTATTACTAATAGAATATGTAAAATCTTTCATTTCAGAATATGAAAAATACAAAACATTGTCTTACCATTGAATATTCATAGTGTGGCCAAGTCCCATTATACCAGTGCATCATGAAGTCTAAATGCTGATCATCATCAAAATAACCAGGTGCAGGAATGCTGGTAAACAATAAATAAAAGACATTTAAAACAATGATTCAATTCGCCTTTTTGATCCCCAGCAACCCCCCCACCCCCCAATATCAAGATTTTTTTGCTTCTCTCCACCCATTCTCCAAAAGGCACCCAATAAGACAATGGATATCTATGACTGATTATAAGAACTATGATTTTGGGACTAATATCCTCATCCAGTGTTTGTTTTTAAATATACTATTTCTTTTTCAGAATGTTTAATATTATTGAATACCATATGTTTTGTTGTTACAACATTTCAGCCTATCCAATCTCTAGCCATCTTCAGGCTGTGTCTTCTTGTGGGTGGCTGCTACAAAATTTCTTTTCTATGTGGGTTCAAGCTTACAAAAAATTTGTATGCTCTTCACACTCTCCAAGTAAGGTTTCTTTATCTGTCTTCTGTAAGCCTTAATTAGCCATAAGTGGTCAGATGCCATTGCTGCCACACATGAGGAACAGATAGGAGGAGTCCACATCTTCTTGTGTAACCTTCCAGGCACACACTCACAAAGACAGTTCAAATGCTTTATAGCAGAACAAAAAGAAAAATGTAGTTGTGAATGAGATAAGAGATTCTTTGAAGAGACATCAGAGAAAACTTGTATAATACCCTGTTTGAAATGCAGTTATTCGACTTGAAATTAAAAAGAAAATGAGTATGTACCAATTTTATTCACACCTTTTATATTTTAATCGTTCTGATGATTTACCTGAATGATTCATATTTTGCAAAGTCGGCCGCCCACTTCTTTTGCAACGTGAGGCCATCATAAAGAATAACTTTTCCATCAAAAGCACTCATAAGGATGTCCATTATTTTGTCATTGTTTACATCAACAATCACAGGTGGCACAATAAGTCCTTTGTATAAACTCCTGCAATGAAACAAACATGGCATTTTAGAATAATTCTGCAGATTTCTCATAGATCATTCATTTTTTTTATTCAAATGTTATATTTGCAGATGAATTCATTTGTGATAATACAAATGCTACTAAAAAACATTTTTGGGAATCCAAGTTACAAAATAGCTTTCTCAAGAAAAACATTTTTTTATTAATATTCTCATTTTTGTTCTTATTATCACATTTAAGGCATTGTGCCTTCCAAACTTCTTCAGAATTCTGGCAATCTGAGAAATTTTCAGAGGTTCAGGCCATACCACATTGTAACACCAGTTCTTATATGATCACTGAAATTAAGCAACATTGAGCCTGGTCAGTATCTAGATGGGTGATCACTTGAGAATGCCAGATAATACCAAATGCTGTAGGCTTGGGTGTGCAGGTGGTGCAATAGATAATGGCTTGGAATGACAAAATGAGAGCTAAGTTCCAATTCCAGTCAGGTTTGTTATGTTGACTTATGCACAAATACTCTTGGGAAATTTATGAATCCACCACTTCTACCCCACCACTATAGGTTAATTAGTAGGACTTATATCAGAAAATCATTCTTATTTTCAAAAAATTCTTACAATCTAAAAATAACCTGCAACATGTTGATCAGCTATAAAAACAATTCAATTAATTAAAAAATCCTTCAGAGAATTTCAATTTAAGGTGTTTATTTAATCTATGGGACAATAGCCTAATTGATTATCACTAGTCATTCATTGAATATATTTCTAATCAAACATCATATTTGTAAATTAATTCATTTGCATTAAATACAAAGTACTAGGCAACGATGTCAGGAAAATAAAGTACACAATGTCTTCACCTAACATAATTTTTTTTTTCTTTTTAAATCCAGAAAATTAGATCCTTTATTTCTCAAGTCAATAAGTACATAATAAAAGATGTGCCATGGTGAGTTTTCAGTGACAGGTATTCATTGCATTGTAAGTTTCAGGTTTTACACATCATACTTGTACTAGTACTAAGCTGTCTTGCTTTGAAAAAAGATAAAAGACACTCAATGTGACAATTAATTTCAATAGTAATACAATATGGCTGCATCAGCCAATCAAGACACTCCATATCTACTCATTCATCCCCTCATAAACACACATAATTTGCTTAAAGTAAATCTGAGCACCTAATCTGCCATCAAAACTAACCCACAGTTACTTAATTATTGTAGTTTTTCTACTTTTTTTAAACAAAACTAAATTATCACCTAATGTAAAGTTTGAGAGCTACTTAAGGTAGAGGGTTACTGTTAAAATGGTTATAATGAAAAAGGCGTGTGAAAAGAATGAAAGAGGAGGTGATAAGAAGTGAAGATTATGAGGATAAGTAGGATAGATAATGATTGACCCTTGACTTGAAGAGGTTAAGATTGTAGTGTAGAGGGTTACTGTTAAAATGGTTATGATGAATGAGATGTGTAATAGGAATGAAAGAGGAAGTGGTAGGAAGTGAAGATTATGAGGATAAGGCGGATAGATAATTGACCCTTGATTTGAATACCAACCAGAAACAATATCAAGTGAATATTCCAAGGTGATTTTGCAACATTTTCAGCAATCTAGTGATAATGTTTTGAACAACTTGTGCCACACAACAGGTCTTGTCGATGATTAGAACACACATACAAAATCAAGTGTGCTTTAAAATATTTTAACCTGGGTCAGTTTTTATGACTGTTTATGCAGTAAACTTTAGAAATGAAGGCTTCAAAGCAGCCAACAACTAACCAAAAGGAAATAGAGAAAATAAATTAAAAACTTTCAGGATCAAGTGGCACTTAGCTGGAAGGTAGGAAGGAACAGGCTTATGTATGAAAAAAAAAAAAAAAGTCATAGAATAGTTAGAATAGTTTCATGCCACCCATGAGAGAGTTTATATAAATATAAACTAAAGTTCAAATCTTGAGATGGGGATGAACTTGAGGGAAGAGTGAGAGAAAAAAAAAAGCTCAGAGCCATTGGAAAAAAAATGAAATCAATTATCAAGCTTATACTTTAAAAAACTTTTGCAAAAAAATGCTAAAAATTTGTGCTGCAGTAATAAAGGCAAAAGGAGGATATTTTGACAAGAGCAAAATTTAATCATAAATTACTTTTTTTCTTTTTGTCATAATAAAATTTCTAATAAAAAAATCTCGTCTCACTTTTTTTTTTTAACCATGTATAATTTTCTCTTATTTAAAGTATAAAATAACTACTTTTGGGGCCAATTTAAAAATTTACCATGAGTTCTTTCAAACTTTTGAACTGTAGTGTATATCTCACATTTTAATATAAGAAAATAGCTAACTGACCTGTAGATCTGTATATTTCGTTTCTTATGAAGAGCTGGCAAGGATTTTTTCAGTGGAAATTTTACTTCCATATCCATTAATTGGGCACGGAGAACTTCCCAGGGAATCAACCACAAACTTCCTAAAAGCAAAAACAAATACAGAGAGATTTATTCCTGTGATATCTGCTTATATATATATATATATATATATATAAAATACCAAATCCATAGGTAGTAGGGATTATTCCAATGAGGTCTGTTTAATATAAAAATATTAAAAAGTTAACTCCATGATGAGACCTCAATGTATAAATACAGAGCAATATAAATAAATAAATCAATAAATAATAAGGAAAAGACTTAATTAGTCATTATATAATCAGTTAAATTTAAAATTTTGTCTTTAAAATTTTTTATTAAATTTGTCAAATTTCCAAATTAGTTGTTTTATGTTATTGTTAAATTTGCTAAAGTTCATATTTATTTTATTTTCTTCTGTATACTTTCAAATGTTACTACATTTGTTTTGTGTATGTTTATGCAACATTTTTTGGTTTGGTTTGGTTTACGGCACATCAACCTCAATGGGTCATTTAATGCTGACAACTTTTTTTTTTCTGGTAATACTTTTGTTTTGTCAAAAATCTATTTTTGTTAATATTTTTTTCCTCAAAAATGTACAGCTGGTAATATTTTTTTTTTCCAAGAAGTATAGCCAGCAACACTATTCTTTTAGAAAAAAAAAAAAAACAAAAAAAAAAATGGTAATATTTTTTCAAAAATGTACAGCTGGCAACATTATTTTTTCAAAAACATTATCAGAGTCTTTGCTGTTGGACGTAGTTTATCGTCATACCCAGGACATAGATGTAGTTTATCGTCATACCCAGGATGAGATCTGGGTTTGGAGGTGCTGTTGGACGTAGTTTATCGTCTTACCCAGGACGCGGATGTAGTTTATCATCAAAACCGTTTTTGGTTAAAGGAAACAATTTCACGTCATTCAAGATGACGTCATTTAAACAGTCAAACTGGAATTTTTTTTTTTGTGTGTGACTTGAAATTAGGTTGACTAGGCTTAAGACTCCAAGTTCTATACTCAGGAATGTCCCACAGGACAATAACCTACAAGATCAAAGCTTTGGTTTGTGAATTTGGTGATATAGTAAGTTCAATCCCTAGGCTGGGTAGTGCAGACTTAGATTCACTAGAAACTGGGTGAGCTGTTTATTTGATTTTATTAACAGCATATCAACTCCTTATGGGTCATTTAATACTGAAAGTTAATTTTCTTGAAGTAATAAAAATGTTATTCTTCTTTTACAATTGAATAAATGATAGATGATACTCATCTTTTGTACATAAACATATTTGTGCAGATATAATTACTAGGGGCAGTGATATGTGTGTTTTGTAGGTTTGTTGAAGTTATATTTTGGAATACAGTTTCATTTAAGAAATTCTATGGATTAATGGCATGAAAAATTCTTTCATGTTGACTGATATATTGTTGATGATTTTACTATAAATAGGTATTGTTGGTCATTTTACTATAAATAGGTATTGTTGGTCATTTTTTTTATATAAAAATGTATTGCTGGTATTTTTATACTTTCATAGTTTTTTGTTTGGCGGTCTACTATTTGCCCATAGCTAGGACCCAAACAGGTGTTACAACCCTGGTTAAGGGTGAACTTGGGAACAACAGCAATTAAGAGGTGATTCCATGCTCCTCAAAATCTCCGATATCCCAATCAGAGGCATTGCTGCCAGATTTAGTTTATTGTCATACCCAGGACTGAGGGTGAGCTGTACTAGACATGGACAGCAAATTGAGAACAATGTAGCCCCATAGATTAAATAAAGGGTCCAGTTTGAAATTACCTGAAAGTGACCTAGAATGTCAAGTTTAAAGAACGGAGGACACAGCAGCCAAAATCTTGTGATGATAACAACAAAGATCAGGATAATAGCATAATGATAACTCTTCATCCCAGAAATTCAAATGGATATTCACGTCTATATTTTAGCCATTAAATGCTGGAGGTTTGATGACCATTGCTTAAATACTTTTTTTTTCTTACCTGGAGTAGCCAACTGACCACTGCCCAGCAGGATATTGAGTGAATAATTTTGGGAAGGTTTATAAATGACAGGGCTCATGTAGGAACCTTTTTCTGCTGACGTGAGATTCACAGTTGAAGTAAGATTAACAGATTTTCCCAGAGATTTCCCTGTTGCACCAGAAAATAGCAGAAACCGACCATTTTCCTTGCCTGAAATCTGGTAAAAAGAAAAAAAAGAGGATTAATTGAAAGTTTAAATGGGAAATTTAATGGGAAATTAAAAGTTTAAATGGGAAATTAATATAAAACAGTAGTTCTCAACCTTTTTTTTTCTCAATGCTCCTTTTCGCCATATGTCCAAATGTCACCCTCTACCTTTCAAAGATTGTCCAGTTCAAAATGTGCATTCTAAATAATATACATATATTATTAAAAATCATTCTTTTTCCATCTTAGTACATATAAATTAGGTACCTCTACTTGTCAATGAAAAAACAGCATAGCATGATGAAAAAAGACCACAAACTTAATAAAAACAAAGTTTTATTATCAAAATGTTTATGTTATTATTAAGAGGAAAGATGAAAGTATTTTTTATTAAATTTTTTATCCCTTTTCTAGCATGTTTGAAATTTTGGTTAAAAATCTTGTTTTATTTGCATTGGTGGTTGATGTAATATCTACAATCAGTGATTTTGTGCTTTTTCAGGTGAAAAAAAAAAAAGCACACTGATTTTGAAATTCTTGCAAAAATCAATTGTCTGATTTTAATGAAACTTTCAGGACTTATTCACAAATGAATTAAATTATTGAATTTTTTTTTTTTTTTTTACATATAGTATTTTCGCTCCCCCACTTAATTTCATGAAATTTCAAGAAATTAATTTTTCAATCTCAAAATTTGATTTATTAGTTAAAAGTAGGACTCCTTGCAGAATGTAAATCACATTCTTTTTTCAAACTACTGCTCATTTTTACAAAAAAATCTGCCCCGAATCATAAAATAAAAATTGCAATAAACTATGACATTATTTAATTAGAAAAGCTTTTAATTGCTTTTATAAAAATAGATTTATTAAGGACAATAATGTCCTTAATAAATTTTATTTATAAGAAATAGATAAGAAAAAAATTTTTTTGATGAATGGTGAATTTTTACAAGAATTGTCTTCATTTTTTTACAAATTTTAATTATAATAATCTCTATCTATAAAAGGCAGGATGTGTGTGTGTGTGTGCGTAACGAATGCACGGCTGCAATTTTCAACGGATTTGCACCAAAATTTACGTGCACATGCTCCAAGTTAGAATCAAGGCCAAGACCACTTTTGCATTTCCAAACTCCCATCGATAGTGGAAATAATCGATTTTTTCATGCTTCTACGGCAGTTTTCATGTAGTTTGCAGCCATTTTCTACTGGCCAGAGTGAGAGCCTATAGCTGGCTGCCACGAATAGGCAGGAAGATTCTATTGGCCAGCGTGAGAGCCAACAGCTAACTGACATGAATATTAACTAGCATGCTAGCATGCAAAAAAAAATCGATAGCTGCATTCGTCACAAGTGGGAAAAATTTAAATCTGCATGGCACTTTACTCCAATTGGCTCATTCGCTTGCTTAAACTCAACGTTGATTCTGCAGAACTGGGTTGGGTGTGAAAAAGTATTTGTTGTTAACATTCTTTTTTCATTCGGTTTTTTCAGTTACGAGTCCTTTTTTAAAGCTGAACATTTTGTGTTCATTTTGTTTAGTTCTTTTTTCGTAACAGATTTAATATTTAGTATAGAGCTTAGAAAAAATTTGCAGTGTGAGATAGGTAAGAAGTAAGGCATGTAGCAACATCAGCACGGAAAAGGGCACTTGTTTAAAGGCAAGGAAGGGCAAAAATATAGCGATAGCGATTGCTGTATGAGTTGTACGATTTTTGAATCAAGCACAGGCAACACCGGGCCATGCTGCTAGTTTATAGTATATAAATCGTTTAAAATTCTGCATTATTTTAATCCAGTTAGGTGATATTGTTATTAAGTGAAAACTATATTTACTAATCAAAAATTGAAAAGCTTAATACAAAGTATTTTGCTTCAAGATCTTTAAAATAATTTTTAATTTTTTTTTTATGTATATAAAATATTATGTAAAGTGCCCATTTGAAAGTATGGTTGATTATACACAACATAATCAAAAAATAAGGGTGATGACTATAGTAAATTAAAATTCAACATTCCTAAAATTAGATTATGGAGAATATTTTCCAACATTTTTAAGACTACTGAGAACTTAAAAATTATATAAAAAAGGCACTCACTCGTCATTTTCTTAAATTATGACTTAACAGATAAAGTTTCTGTAGAACAACAAATATTAATGTCTGTTAAATGATCTTGAAGTATTCTCAATTTTTTACCATTTTAGAATTATGAATCTGATATTAGTTTTTTTTTTTCTAAGTCAACTTGCAATGTTATTGTTGTAAAAATTAAAAAGAACATAAGATTAAATCTCTCATACATAAAGTTATTGTTTATTCAACTCCAGACTCAATATCAGTGCACAGGTATGTGGCTTCCTCCAAACATGGATCAATTCTACACAAGGATATGGGAGACTGTCTTTTCCCCTTGTCAGTGGGCCATTTATATATCTTCCTGTTATTCAGTTGCCCCCACATGCACATATCCTAAGTGGAACTGGTTCAATTGCCTGATTGCATGTTCGAGGTGCAAATCTGCACCTGGTGGCTATGACTCCACCTTCCTTGTAAACCTTATGATGCACTGATGAATTATATACTAACAAGCTTAATGGCTGAGTTATCTGTAGATGGACACATTGGCCAAGGAATTCTACCAGAAAAATGCATGGCTCGAGGGCTTTTTTAAGCAAATATATATAAGGGCTTTTGTAAAAATTTTAAATGAATAAGGCTTTTTGTAGCAAAGTACTTTAAGTAAACCTATAGTTACAACTGTGCACTAAAATATTAACCAATCCACTGATCAAGTGAACAAAGCATAACACAAAAAAAAATCAATTCAGAAAATGAAATTACTAAAAATAAAGAACAAAAAAAAATGAAAACCACATTGAGTGACTCTTTTTTACCTGAATTTGTTTATAATTATAATGTGGGTATCCTGCATGAAGCACAAGAACTTCATCCACGCTGTCTGCATCAACATCAGGAACAACTAAAGCTTGATAAATATTCCAATGATGAAACAGATACTTGGCTTCAGCTGTCCACAGCAACACACCTAGATGAGACATATAATATAATCCTATGTAGTAAATGTAATAAAATTTATATTGGTGAAATATTGGAAAATACAGCAAAGTTTACAAAACACAAATGAACAACGCGATGAACACAATATACAGGGTGTCCATAAAGTGCACTTTAAAAAATTTATAACTATTTGTATTTGCGATAGAAATAATTTGTAAAAAGGATTAGAAAGAAGTAAATCTATATTTTTTTAAGGTTTTATTGAAATTTTATTTAAGTTTCCACATGTCCTCCATCATTAGCAATACAAAGAGTAATACGATTTTGCAGTTCACGGAAAACATTTGCCAACAGATTTACAGTAATGCCTGAAATTACATTAGTTATTTTAGCTATACTTAAAACAAGGTACATTAAACTTTATAACATTTTTTACAGATTATTTCTATCGCAAATACAAATAAAGTTATAAATTTTTTAAAGTGCACACGAACTTTATGGACACCCTGTAGTTATGAAAATCGAGTATGCATTCTTTATTCTCCAAAATACAAACCATTCTTTTGTACCAGTATGAAGTGTAGTTAAAAGCAAAGAAGGAATGATAATTCTGAAAATCTAAGTTTCCTTCAGTATTCGAAATTCAACTTGTTAATTTCAATGAAGGAAATTATGTTAACAGGTAGGAATGTGTGTACGTGTATACGTCATTGGAGTTTGTTCAATTAGCTAAATCTTTGAGTAACAAATATGTTCCTATCGAGAACTGAGCTTAAAAGGTTAGTGGACAGTGTTGAACAAAGCTTCATGATACCTATTTCCAAAGGAAACAAAGGCAGGAAGGAAAGAAAAGGAAGAAATAAAGAAATACAATGCCAAGAACTGTCAGACAAAGCCAGTTGATCCTACTGTGAAATTCTTAGCTGGGTAGAACCAGAATCCCTACTGCATATCAGTTGGGGGTGGGGGAATATTGTAAAAAATGTTTTCCAACAATTATGATCCCCCCAGCCCCAATGTGCTCTGCCCTTCTCCACAAAGATGTTAATTTTTATATAAACAGCTAATAGAAGTCGCCAAAGAGATTAGTTAGTGGGAGAGGTATAGAGATCACAGTTTCATCGAGAACAGAAATGGAGCTGCTTAATTTAGCTCAAACCAGAACAACTGCTGCTGCTGATTGCTAAATTTAGGCTGATTCTCTCATGAATGAATTTGTGATAATTCGGGAAGTTTGACAAAACTTTATTTTTATTTTCTTTCTCATGGATCCAAAAGTGAACTCGTACTAAAGAATTTAATTGCTAATATTTTTTTTTTAAATTTTCTCCAAGCATTTTATTGACACAAGAACTTTTTAAAAGATTGTTGCTGTAACATCTAGCTTAAGGAAAATAAAACTTCAGATTTTCCTTTATTCTATCTTTTTATCATCAACTCCTGTGTTGCATCATTCTTTACTGATTTCGACATCTGAGGAAACCTGAGACGACATTCGTAGACGATCCATTCAAATTTACCACGTCGCAATTTTGTTACTTTTAGTAGCAAATTGCGACACACAATTCCTTGTGATCGAGCAGACCTAACTTTGGCATTGAGAAGATCTCTTCAGACAGGAATCAAAGAGACAGTTCTTCCTTATGCCAGTAACCAGATTGCAGTTGGTGAAATGACAAGATGGCATTTAGTGACGAGGATATATCTGGGACGGCTTAGGGTCAACACTTTTAAAAACAGTAAAATGGTTAAATTTATTTGTCATAAATCATCTAGATGAATTATTAAATCAGCTATGATATCTCAATTTGATTTGATTAATCTAAAAATTTTTTTTTTTTAATACATCACTTTTCCCAGGAAAGCTCTTAACAAATTTTGTTATTTGTTTTACTATCCATTTACTCCAGCCTACTAAGTAGGTTATGCATTGTTTTCCTCTGTTCCTCTTCTCTTAAATCTGTCTTGTGAGTATCAGATTTTCCAAGCCTTCTTTCCTCATTATGTGCCCTAGAAATTTCAACAGACTCTTCCTGATGTTAAGTATAAGTTTCATTTTGTTTCCATTTTGTCTAAAACTTTGCAATTGCATTCTCAGCATACTTCTGTAGGACCACATTTCTGTTGATTCAAGTCTCTTCTTTGAGAAGATTGTGCAGCATTTACTGCCATATAGGAGGACTGATATCATGTAACCATTTGGTACTCTTTTCTTTCTTTCTAACAAAATTTTTCTGTTTTTTAATATTCTGCTTAGCTTTTGAAAGGCATCTTAAAGAAAAAAAAATGATTTGGTCAAATGGATTGTACTGAACTTTTAAGCATCCCCTTATTATATTTTAAAATTTATTTTTAAGCCATGAACTAGAGGTGACATGAATTACCATTATTGAAATTCTGTGGTTCACTATTTACATTATTCGAACTATTGTCCTCATCTTTGTCGCCATGTTTATCCCAATGTTTCGGCCGTTGTACACTCTGGCCTTCTTCAGGTGGTTGGAGGAGAATTAACAGGAGATAAGTGACATCCATTAGACATGGCACGTGGAACTAGAACAGTCTACCCCAGTGGACGAAATAAAGGGTTCAGTTTGACATTCCAACAACCTGAAGAAGGCCAGAGTGTACAACGGCTGAAAGATGAGGACAATAGTCCGAATAATGTAAATAGTGTACATAATACCTCATCTCAGAAATATAGACAGATTCTGTGGTTCAATTGTGAATTACTGACATATTTTTGCCACATCTGACGTTTTAATTGAAACAAATCTACAGATGTCATCAAATTATAGATAGAAAAAAATCTACACAGATTTCAGCTGAACTACCTTCATAAAAAAAATGGGATTAATATTTTAAAATCCTGTGGCAGAAAGTTAAATTCCAAAATTTGCAAATCCAAAATTATCATCATTAACTAATTTACCAAGTTACACAATTAGAAAAACAAAAATGAAAGCAAAACACTCTCACCACTGAAAAAGAAAGAGTTTGCGATGCTCACAATTGGTCAAACAAAATTTGAACAGGCCACTGGGCTGTCGATGAGAGAGAGCCTGTTAATTTTATTCTGGCAAATGCAACAGGTGACAAAAAGATGTTTTGATTAGCAAGATAAACCACTATTTGGTTCTCTGCTACAAATTCAAGAAGGAAACATGTTCTTATAGGCTTTCAAAAAATTGTGGTTTATTAAAAGATTTCAAAAATCAAATAAACGACTCATCATTTACCTTTGCGAGGATCCACAGCATGTAATGTGGCATGATAGCCACTGACCAGGCAGTCAAACTGACCATCCTGGTCAACATCGAGCTGATCACAGTGGATGTACAAAATGCTAGACTTGGTGGATAGTCGCCATAACTGTTTACCATCATAACCCCGGACAGCAACCAATTCTCCTCCACATGGGTAGGCAAGCCCTAGAATAAATAGGAAAAAAAAAAATGCATTTCTATATTGATGGTAACTCATAATATGCAAGAAGAACTGGGAAATACTACAAGGGTGCGATGGATAAATTGTCGTCTAAATTAAACAAAAGTGAAAACAACACTGGCATCTCATTTTGACAAATATATTTACCAAAATTATACAAAAATATTTTGAAATACTAAAGAGTAATTTTATTCAATAAAATCGTCATTGGCTTCAACCATGGCTTTCAGACAACTTCGGAATTTCCTGAAACTCTTCTGGATGGTCTCTTTGTTTAAGTTGGTGAATGCTGCCATAATCCTTGCCTTCAGCTAATCTTTCATATTACAAAGAGTATTGTTGGTCTCTTGTTTAACTGCACCCAACACATAAGCAAGGAGATTGCAGTCTGGAGAGTTATGTGGCCAGATGTAAGGAATGATGTGATTGCAGAAATTGTCTGACAGCCATGACTGAGTTCCCCTACTTTTGCGGCATGGTTCAGTGTCCTGCTGCCAGGCATAGATCTTGCAGCCACCCTCTTGACCCAGGGCAGCACTACCTCTTCAAGGAACTTGATGTAGCTCTTGTTGAGTCTGAGGCCCTCACCAATAAATTCTTTAAATAAAGTTCTTTTCTTATCAGAATGATCAGAGTGAGTTTTTTTGAGCTGCCGTACCTTCATAATCACCATTAGACTCACCCAACTCTTTCCAAATCCTCTGCACTGTCCTCAGATTGACACCCAAACACTATAAAATGTTCGTATTGGAGCTTCTGGTGTGAATGCCAAGCAGTACAGCATGACATTTCCAATTTTCTGGCTGAGTGAATTGCATAATGGTGCTCTTTTTCTCACAGACAGTGCTCAAATGACTGTACTATACTGTGCAGTTGACAAAATCAAAAACAATGCATATACACAAAAGTAAAAATATAAAATGGCAACAATTTACCCATATATATCTGTACTATATATATATATATATTAGAACCTGGGATAATAATCTATTAATTTAAAATATTTTAAATTTAATTTTTTTCCATTTTTTAGAGCCCATATTTTAAAAGCATGTAAAAAATACTTTTTTTTGAAATGAAAAAAAAAATTATTTACTGATATGCCATTTAATTCATCCCTTTAAAGATAACGTAAAAGAATGAGGGGGATTTGGCATTTTTTGAATTTTATGCAATAACGATGCAATGCATTATGGGACATGGACCTTAATGAAGAAATGTCCATAAGTCATTGAAAATGGTTTTTGAAATATTTATGAACAACTATAAAAATAACTACTTTTTTTACAAAAAACATTGGGGAGTTCTTCTTTTTTTACAATTCACGGTTGATTTAAATTGAAATAATCATTATGTTAAAAATTTAACGGAGAAGAACTCAAGAAGGAAACGACTCAAGGTTTAAATATTTTTGGGAGAGCTTGAATTTACTATAGTTATTTTTTTATATATTGAATTCTTCATTTTAGCATTACATACAGTGCTAAGTTAAATTCAGATTTTAATGGAAATAAATTTTGTTTTGATCATTTTAAATTCCATCATGGATTTTAATAACAATTTTGAAAAAAAAATGAAAATTATTATAGTTTTAAATAGTGAAATTATCCATTAATATAATTTCAAGGATTCATGGAAATTCCATCATGAAATTACTTGCAATTTTTTCAATACAAAAAATGATCATAATTTTTAATGAGAAATTTTAAACTTTTAATATATCATTTATTCAATTTATTTTTACTTTATGGAAAAAAAAAATTTTAATTTGAAAAACTTTAAAAAAATAATATATTTTTATACCTATATATTCTCAAGATTTATATATCTTTCTTAAACCTTTTTTTCTTTTAAATATTTTAATTGTTTGTTCCAAATTTTTGAATTAATTATATTCAAACCATTATTATTTGATTGATTAACATTTGTTTTCTATAAAATCATAACCTTTTGCATATAATTTTTTAAAGCCAGAAAATATTTAGATTATAGGATTTTTTTTAAATAATAATGATTTATTGATATATAAAATTTATATTTATTTAATAAATGAGGAGAGATAATATTTATATTTTTCCCAAAACCATATTTCTATATTAAATGAAAATTTAAATATACAAAAATCAAATTTTAAATCAAAACCATTTAAAATTCTTAATTATTATCCACTAAAACAAAAGGAACATTTTACCCTGATTAACAATTCCAAGCCATTAAAACACACACCAATTTATATCTAAAATCTTTTGATGATGGTATTCTTTTTTAACATTTAAATCCCATTAACAAAATTAAAAAGGCCTTTATTTGAAAAAAATCAGTTTCAATTTCTTGATTATAAGAAGAAATGTTCAATAGTTCATTATAGTAAATTCAACAAAAAAAAAAAAAAAAAAAAAAAATCTGAAAAAGGTTTTAAAAAATTTTTATAAATGATGGTAAAAGCTGAGTAAAATAGATTAAAAAGAAAAAATTTAACTGAATTTTTTCATCTTTTCCATTCTTTTTGAAATAAAATTTTTGCATTTTGCCTTTTTTTTTAGAATTATCATTTAAATGAAAATGTGTTTGCTTTGTTTTTCAGAAAAATTTTCTTGTAATGAAAAGTTTAAAAATATATTCCATCTTAAAAATTCTTTTTTTTGCATAAATATATATCTCCTATGGAATGTTTTTATTTCATAATCTTAAAAAATTGAATCTATCGAAAGTCATTTCCATTTTCAAAACATTTTTTCAAATTATTTAAAAAATGGTTATAAGAAAAGTTTTATTAAGTTTTTTTCACTAAATTTAATTTACCATAAAAATGAAATTAAAATTTAATTGTAAATTAATAAGAATGGTTCATCAAATGAAATTTAAAATTAAATTCTCTTTGAAAAGATTGGTTTATGAAAAAATTATTTTTATAAATTTTTTTTTGGCTTTTAAAATGATTTTAAAAAAAAAAATAAAAAAATAATAGCAAAAAAATTTTTTTTTTGTTTTTTTTTTTGTTTTGCAAATTTCTTTTGATGGTTTTTTTTATAAAATTCCCAGAATTTTGATCAGAGAAAAATTTTTTTTTTCTGGCTTTTTATTGTTAGTCCCAAAAAGGATATTTCCAGTCGTCCATTTTTCTCCATGTCAATAAACGGACAAAAATCAAAAATTTTTTAAAAAAAAAATATCAAAATTTTTGATAAAAAACAATTGATTGTCAAATTAAAAAATATTTGAATAATGCCAAAAGGTATATGGACTGAAAAAAATAATAAAACAATTTTAAAAATGACCAATTTATTATTTTTTTACATTAACTTTGTTTTTAATATTAGTTATTTAAAATGTTTGATATTTTTTTATTGTTTTAAAAAAATTTCTGATTGATTGATATTTTTAAACAATTAACCTATAGCTGGGAGAGAAATCTAAATTTTTTTCATACTTTCCTCAAAAATTTTGTAAAAAGTATTTTAATTTTTAAAAACCTTTTTTCAAATAAATTTTAAAGTTTTAAAAAAAAAATTAAAATTCTGCTTTATTTAATTTTCCTTTTTTTTATTAAATTTTTAAAACATAAATTGATGGGAAATTTTTGTAAAAAATCAAATTATTGTTGAAAAACATAATTAAAATTTTCAGGATCAAACAAATAAAATCATTTTTTAAAATTTTTTTTAAAAAAATTTTTGTTTGTTTTTTTTTTTTAAAAATCTTTTTAAAAATCAATTATTCAATTCCACTTAAAATTTCGAAAATTAAATAAAATTCACCCAAAAAAAATTTATATTGGTTAAAAGAAAATAGAACTTTTTGAAGAATTTAAATCAATTTATTTTTTTAAACAAGACCCCAAGTTATTAAAAATATCCAAATCATATAATAAAAAATGCAATAAAACTAAAAAAAAAATTAATTAAAAAATTTTTGTTTTTTAAAAATAAAAATAAAATATATTTAATTAATGGATTATATATCTAAAATTATTACAAATAAAAAAATTTTTTTTCAAATTTAAAAAATTTTAAATTATAATAATTTTTTAAGTTAAATTTTAAAATTCTGTTTAAAATTTTTTGATTAGTTGAATTTTATTAAATAAAAAAATATTTTAAAAATAAAATAGAAAAGTTTATTTTTTTGAGAGATAGATGAAATATTTTTTTTTTTAATATTTAATACCTTAGCATTTTTTAAATTCTTTCTTGATATTCTAGTAAATTCCAATAGGACATATCAAACTCACCATAATAAATTATTTTACATTTTATTCTGGAAATTGAAATTGAAAGTGGAATAAAAAAAATATAAAATTATTTTTTTATTTTATCTCCTTTTTTTCCAAGAATAAATTTGAAAATTTTTTTTTTTTGTTAAAATTTTTCCAATCAATAAAAAAATTCAGACCGGTGTCATTTTATATTTAAATCAATATAATGTTTCATTGAGTTCTGAAATACAATTATTTCATATAAATTGTTGGATCTACTGCTGCTTTGCTGCCACTGCTTTTTTCTTAAAATTAAAAAAATTTTGGGTCCCTGTGTGTTTGAAAAAAAAAAATCATCTTCAAAGTCAAATATATAAATAAATAATGTCTTTTTTAAATATAAACAACTTTTGTTCCATATATTGGATTCATAAAGAAAAATTTTAAATTTATATTTTTAAATAAAAACAGAAATATTTTATTTTTATTTTTCAATACAAATCTCCATTGAACAAGAAAAATGATAAACAGAGCAAAATATTTATTTTTAAAAAATTTTTCAACAAAATTTCATGAAACATAATTTTTTCTAAATTGACAATATGTTTACATAAATTCTATCCTGATATGCATTTTATATGTTTCCAAATATTTCAAAAAAAATATATTTATATCCCTGATAAAAAAAAAGAAAAAATAAAATTAATTTATATAAATTTCTATATATTTTAATATATATATATATATATATTCATACACACATATATATATATATATATAGATGGGTAAATTGTCACCATTTTACATTTTTTAATTTTGTACATGCATTTTGTTTTTTTTTCATTTTGTCAACTGCACAGTATAGTAGGATCAGTTGGGCACTGTCTGTGAGAAAAACAACATCATGACAATTCACTATGCCAGAAAATTTGGAAACAGCATGCTGTACTGCTTGGCATTCACACCAGAAGCTCCAATACAAACATTTCAGAATGTTTGGGTATCAATCTGAGGACAGTGCAGAGGATTCAGAAAGAGTTGGAGGAGACTTATGGTGATTACAAAGGTATGGCAGCTCAGAAAATCACTAATGATTCTGATAAGAAAAGAACTCCATTCATTTGTTGGTGAGGGCCTCAGACTCAACACAGAGGCCTACATCAAGTGCCTTGAGGAGGTAGTGCTGCCCTGGGTCAAGAGGGTGGCTGCTGGAAGACCCTATGTCTGGCAACAGGACTCTGCACCATGCTAAACAAGCAGGAGAACCCAGTCATGGCTGTCAGACAATTTCTGCAACCACATCACCCCTTACATCTGGCCACCTAACTCCCCAGACTGCAAACCCCTTGATTATTATGTGTGGGGTGCAGTTGAGCAAGAGACCAACAAAAAACTCCTTGTAACACCAAAGATGAACTGAAGGCAAGGATTATGGCAGCATTCACCAACTTAAACAAGGAGACTGTCCAGAAGAGTTGCAGGAGATTCCAAAAATTGTCTGGAGGCCATGGTTGAAACCAATGGCGATTTTATTGAATAAATTTACTTTTAGTATTTCAAGATATTTTTGTGTAATTTTGGTAAATATATCTGTTAAAATGAGATGTCAGTGTTATTTTCATTTTTTTAAATTTAGATGACAATTTATCCATCGCACCCTGTATATATTTATATATATATATATATATATATATTACATATATAAAACATTCATGCCTAAATCACAGATGGACATTAATGAAAAATACATATATATTACATAAAAAAGAATTACAAAAAACACTAAAAATCCTTTTAGCCTTTTATGTAAGAGAGTTTTAAACAAAAATAAAGTCGATTATAGTATAGCAAAAAAGTCTTTAAAATTTATTAAAAAAAATTATTTTATACATATGAACAAAAAACAAGTTATTTCCCTTTTTGAAAAAAATAACAAAACAAAAGAACACATGAACTTTGAAATCTAGAACGCTGTATAAACAGTAAAAAAAAAAGTTGAAATGTTTTAAATTCAAAGAATTACATATACATACTCACAGACAACATAATTTAAAAGACCCTGAAGATGGTCTCAGAAGAAATTGAAAGTACTTGGGGAAAAATAAACACTATTCAAGATTTACTTTTCTTACTCAATTTTCTAAATCTACCAAAAAATTAATCCACAAACTTGAATCATAATGAAAACTAATCGACATGATATGTCTAAATTATTTAACTAAAGCTTTTTGAATATATATATCTCCAAGTAAAGGATTGGTGTATACAGAATAAATTCCAATAACCAACAAATACTATTCTTAAACAAGTGCTCAATACAGAGTAGAGCAAATATAATTTCAATAATTATATTTTCAAATAAATAATTTTATATATATATATATATATATATATATATATATAAAAATAAAATCTTGTTAGAACACTTTTCTAGGAGAGGACACTCTGACATTAGACCTGAGGTCAACTAATTGCTTGTCAACTTTGTTTTTTTTTATGGTATAAATTTTAAAGTTCGAAAAGCAAAAAAAATTTGATGTAAACTTCATCTACTACAATCAAATTCACAGACAGGAACTTATTGAATTAACCATTAAATTTTGAATTTAATCAATGTCAAAATCCTAAAGACAATTTAATTGATTTGTTTTGATAATATACAAATTTAACAATGAATTTATAATACATAGTAATTTTACACATAGATGGCTTGAGGATAATGGTTATTTTAATTTTGTCAAATGTGTAAAATGGAAAAATATTAAATCCATCAAATGACTGAGATTTGCCCTTTCTTTATTGAATAAGTCAAATTCACTAAATACGTTTACCTGAACTGGCAGTTGTTTTAATTAAAAAATTTAAAATCATGATCAATCAACTGGCACTAATGGAAAACAGACTAGGAATAGACAAATAGATATGAAAATTGGATGCTGAAATATCAGAAAATTAGTTGATTTTCATTTAAATTTGTTGAACCCTAAGATGGAGAAGTGCTCTGTGTATGTTTTCAATTGTCTCATTACAAAAGCATGATATTGTTCAAATTTTCATAAAGATTGATGAAGGCTTTTAAAAAAACCTATGACTCTGGTTATAAACCTTTTACAAAGGTCAATTTTAAATGTCTATCAAGATTCTGGAAAGAAGCTTTGTTATAAAATGCAAAGCTAGTGCCTGAATGTTAGAGCTACCAACATGGTGTCTCTGATAGACTTTATAACACTGTTTTTCTTAAAGATTCTCTCTTTTTGTTTCATAAAATAAAATGATAAAATGCTGTTCTGAGGCTGAAATTGTTCAACTTTTACTCTGATCTTAGAGAATTTGAGAAAAAAATAAAAACTGATGCAACCATGATATATGGAATCCTCTAGGTTTTTTTAGTGTGTTGTAAAATAAAAAATTGTTTGCTCCTTCTACAACTATGTTAGGAGTTTGACCTTGCTCTTAAAAAATAAATGATTTAAAAAAAAATTTAGACAATAATTCAAGGGTGTCAAATATAAACATTTTTTTTAATTTTGGACATTTTACATGCTTTTCTCATATAGTCATTCGGCACAGGGACATGTGTGATGTAAAAGCAGTATGTTAATTGCATGGTGCAGAGAGATGGATAGAATTTTTGTCTTGAATTATCATATTTTGAAAATTTTCTAATGGTGATAATTAAAAAAAAAAAAAAAAAAAAAAAATTTTTTATTATTTGCAATAATATTTTCCATTAGAGAATTGATGTATTCCAGATGACGTTAGTGGGAAAGACTGAACATTTTCAACCTGCCATATAGGCAATTGATCTGGTGGAATCTGCCAACCCTGCAGATATTTTATCTAAGGCTCTGTACAAAGTAGCTGCAAAATTCATTTGGGTTTGTTAGCAGGAAACACTAAGATTGGTTTGCAGATAACCAAGAACTTATAAGCAGTCTCTTAGCAGAGAAGAAGAAAATGATAGACAAAAAATACTTAGTTGTCCAAACACTTTACAGAAAAAAAAAAATCTCAGACAGTTTTTTTTAAATTGCAAATACAATTGATAAATGCAAAGAATGCATTATTTTAGAAAAAGGCCAATTAAAATTTTACATCAACATGACAGACGCATTCAAAATTTAGATTTCAATTGCTGCATTCATGGACCACCATTTTTTCTTTTTTCCTTGGTTTTGCTCAATGATAAAAAAACCCTACCATGAAACCCTGACCATAAAAAATTATAAATGGTGTTCTTAAACGCATTTTAAATGAATTATTAAATGAAAAAATGCAGCTTATAAAATATTTTTTTTATAGATTAATTTACATTAAAAAAAGTTAAAATTTATGTTTTCAAAAAAATATGGAGGATATTTATTTCTTCACAAGAAAATCTAAAGAATTTAAATGTTGCATGTAAAATTTTGTGGTCCTTTCTGTTTTATCAAAGGCAAAATTCACTAGCCATTTTAATTCTTTAATGTTGCCTGGTGTAAATTTTTTGAACATGTTCATCTGTACAATCTGTGGGAAGGTGTAAAGTAATTTTTGAAAATTAACAATTTTTTTAAATTGAGGCATCCCAACCAACCAACAGTTAGCGATCAATTAACATGCACCAATTGCAGCCTCAAGTGCAACTCAATGCAAGGACTGAAGAGTTATTATTTGAAGATCTTTACTGAGAAAGTCTGAATCAAACTAAAATAATTAAAAGATGTATGAAAATGTTAATTTTAGTTATCATATATCAGTCATTTTTATATAAAAATATATATATATATATATATATATATGGGTTAGGGTAACAAAAAATCTTGAATACATGTTTTGTTGAACAAGACAGACAAGGTACTATTGTTTAGCTTTTTTAATATTTTTCTTGTATGCATACAAGTTTCCTCTTTTCTTGAGCTAATGAGTAAAGATTTTCCAATTATTGTTTCTATTGTTAATATTAAATAGATAATTTTGATGATTTTTGCTATATGTTTACAATAAAATGGTGCCCAAAAATATACTGTAGACAGTATATTTTTTCATAATATATACATGGAATGGTACTAGCCTCTTTATAAATATTTTTACATATTGATGATATGAATGAATATACATACCTTCAACTGCAAAAGATATTTTAAAGTAATGGAAGCCCTTATTAAAAAAGAATGTGAAACCTATCCTTAATAATATCAATTATGAACACAGCCTCAATTCAGAAATTAAAAATATGTCTACTTTTTCACAACTTTTATATGGTCTACAATAGAACTTACATGCTATTTATTTTTGTAGTATGACAAAAAACAAAACAATTTGAAAATAGTTAATAGTTTAGCTGAAAGCACTTGGGATCAACTTTTGGAGAATTATATTTTTACATTATAAGTAAAGAAAAAAAACAAAAATGCATACAATCAACTTATAATTTTTACTGGTTGATTTTATTTAGCGGCATATCAACACCTCCATGGGTTATTAAATGCCAAAATCAAAATTTTGAACAATGTTATGGCTTCAACTAAATATATTTTCAATGCAATTATATGCCTTCAGCTACAGATAAAATGTATTGTTGGTAATTTTGGTATAAAATGTATTTTTGGCAATTCTTTTATATAAAAATGTATTGCTGGTATTTTTACAATAAAAATGTATTTTTATACTTTCACAGTGTTTTGTTTTTGTTTGGGGGAGGGGGGTCACTATTTGGCCATAGCTGGGACCCCAACAGATGCTACTGTCTCAGGTCAGGGTGAACGTCAAAACAGTAACTAAGAGGTGGTACTATGCCCCTGAAAACATCAAATCCCCCAATCAGAAGCCTTGCTGCCAGATGTAGTTTATTATCATACCCAGGACTAACATCAATTTATAATTCTGTTTGTTCCTTATATGACAGATTTTAAGAATCTTCTCATTCTTAAATTTTCAATATAACCACAGTAATATAAGAATTAGAGAAAACTTGATTATCATCAAAGGCAGGCCTTTAATGAAAAAAAAAAAAAAAAAACCTAGGGAAAACAAGCTATCTTCCATTTCAGCATACTAAAATACTGAAGTACATTTAAAAAGAGTATACAAAATCGTCAAAAGGTTTTAACCATTTTATACTAAATTAAACTAATAATGTAAAATACTATGCTTTTTCTATAATACTTTCATTGTAATTGTTCTCATGAACTGTCCTCTTTGTTACCGAGACTTTATGAATTTAAGCACAGTACTAGATTGGTAACAAAGTCTCATCATTTTACAGTTGAAGTTCTATGCTAACAGTTTCTTCTATCGCACTTCTCACTTGTGGAATTCTCTTCCGGCTTCTCAATCAACTTTGATCTTTAAAAATTTAAATGCATTGTTAATCATTATTAATTAATTCCTGTTCTTTTATTGTACTCTCTCCTTAATAGTGTTTTTTTTTTCCTCATATTCTCTCACATTCAATAACCCCTCACATCTTACTGGCTTTATTGTCTTGAGATTTTTAAAAAAGAAACAAAAAAAACTTTTCTTTTAATGCCATGTCCTGAAGGGACATGGTTGATCATGGCTCTCCACAGATTGCTTTTTTTTTTTAATTGTGAATTGCAAGAATTTTCCTGTTGCTTTCTCCATGGCTTTCTTTCTCTTAGTCTGGTTGCCATCAAAGCCTAGGGAGCCTAATCTACCCTACTATTTAACTTCTAGCTGAGATGGTATGGGGGGGGATGAGATAGATTCCTATCTTTCCCAAGGTAATTAGTGCGAAAGTGAATGCAACAGACTAGCCCAAAATTTGAACTTTGTTAAATGATTCAACTTTCCTTGCACCACCCACACATCCCTTACAATAGGATAATAGATCTAAAAAAAAAAAAAAAAATTATGAGAGGTTCTGATTAAAAAAAAATATAATAAATCTTTAAAACTTAATATGTGACAGCCCCCACATTTCATTTTGTGGTTTCGTACATGATTTACCTCCCTTATATTCCTTACACCAGTGACGCATAAAAAAAACGATTTTCAAATAAAATTTCTAATGTGTTAGAAAGGATTAAAAAAATTTTATAAAATAATAATAAATATTTTGGTCTTTCCTCTTAATAATGACAAACATTTTGACGATAAAACTTTGTTTTTATTAAGTTTGCGGACTTTTTTCTTCATGCTATGTTTTTTTTTTCGGCGAATTAGTGGCGGTACCTACTTCCTTCGAGCATTCACCGATTTATTCAGTTTTAGCGTATTTCGCGCCGCCGCAGTGGTCACCACTCCCCTCAATCTCCCAATTGTGGTTCAATGTTCATGATGACATTCAAGGCAGAATAGCTTGATGGCTTGCTGGTTCCTTTTGCACTGGGGATGTTGAGGGTTAACCCGTCCCTCCTCTCAGAAGTTAAAGAGGCAAGATTAAGAAGGGGCTCTACAACTTAGGTAGCAGGTGGTTTGAATTCAGAATTTTCCCATTAAATAAAAGAAAAAGAAATTATAAGCAGAATTTAAATTCTGTGCCGAATAAGAATCTGTAAAAAAAAAAAAAAAAAAAAATATGAACATAAAAGTATGACAGGGTCTATCTCTTGCCAAGAAGGAGGCTTTCTCTTCCTCTCTTGTCGAACTGTCTGTCTCCGGGCGAAGAGGGACCCAGAAGAAGCTACGCCGAAGGATAGAGTCTCGTTTGGGGAGGTAGACAAACCCGACCCCGTGTATACAGGGTCTATGGGCAATTTTTGCCAGAGCCTACGGGCTCGGAACACCCCACGTAAAACACTAGCCTTGTGCCACATCTTGCCTTGTAGGAAGGTTGATAAATAGAGAGATAAGGGCCCTGTTATTCTTTTATGGACACAGATGAAATAAATTAGATTGCTAGTATATTGCATCATTTCGGGCAAATGTTTTGTTTTGCTTTTCTTAAGATACGAAGTACGTAGGCTGGACATTTTATTTATTTTTGCTTTACAAATTCTTATCGGATAAAGAAATGTAATTGTATTTAATTTTTTAACGGAAAAAGGATCATACGATCAGCAAGCTAAAGTTTACAAACAGTAGAAGTCTGTTACTTCGTCACAGAAGATAAATAATCCATTATTTGAGAAATGGTAAAGCTAAGGGAGGTAATTCAGTATTTGGTATGCGAAGAATGTTTCGGACGCTAAAATCGAAGATACCTTATCGTAAATTTTAAATGGAGTCATTTTTTAAATGTTTTATTCCGTCTGTCTCATGTATACATTTTTTTTTCCTTTTTTGACAAGTTGACAACAAAAAGGGGTTTTAAAAAAAATTTTAAGAGCAAAATAAAAATTTAAATTGATAAGTTTCTTATTTCTTCATCTTTTAAAAATTATTAAATTAAAAAAATAAATTGAAGTTTTTCTTATCTTCAGTACTTTTTACGGTAAGGCATTCACGTGACTAAACACTTCTTGCACTTCTAATCATTCCAATATTGTCGGAGAGGGGAAAATGAAAACAAGAAATGTATTTTTCTGTTTCTGAATTATGTTTTTCTTTTTAAAATTTATTAATTTGTTTTTTTACAATGTTTAAAAAATAAATTATGGCAAAGATTGCCAAAATACTGTCAAAAGTCGATTATTTGTTTTTTAAATTATTAACGAAGAATTAAAAAGTAAATTTATTTAGCATTTACGTTGATTTTAAAAAATTTTTAATAACGTATTCAATTCAAAATTATTGGAAACCATATATAAACATTTTTTTAATTTTTTTTATAAGTTAACTTCCTTATTTATTTCTTTTTAAATTTATTTAAAACAATCTGATTTAACTTTTAAAATAATAAAAAAACGATTATATTTATTTTAAAATTCCATAATCAAATTCATAAAAGTTATTTTAAAATATTTTTTAAAATAAAAAATAAAAATGAATTTAAAAAACCAGGTGTGTTTTTTTTCATTTTTTTTTTAAAGAATCTTAAAAAATAAAAACTACTTTTAAAAAATTATCAATAAAAAATAATTATGAGAATATATAGATTAATCAAATCAGTCGTATGCCGGTTTCTTTTCAAATTAATATTTAATTATTAGAAATAAAAAGAGAAAGTAAGAAAAGTAAATTTAAAAACTAAAAAAAAGCAATGAAAAAAAAAACAAACATTTCATTTCTTACTTCGTATATTCCACATAGAGAAATCCTGGATATAAAACGTCTTTAAATATTAACTTAAATACATTAGATATATAAAAGAAAGGCTACTTAGGAAAGGCAGCATTTGGAGATCAGGTATAAATTGGAAAAGAAAAAATGTGGCCTAGAATATCAGCTACGACAATGAATTCCATCTTGGTCGTGTGAGATTCATGATGGAAAATCC
The DNA here is from genome assembly GCA_903632075.3 of Acanthosepion pharaonis. Classification (NCBI taxonomy): domain Eukaryota; kingdom Metazoa; phylum Mollusca; class Cephalopoda; order Sepiida; family Sepiidae; genus Acanthosepion; species Acanthosepion pharaonis. Next base: position 464,188 of record CAHIKZ030001536.1, on the reverse strand, counting down.
TCATGCCCCAGCCGCCACCATCCCATAATGTGCCATGCCCCGGATGTAGTCATACAGGTTACTTCCGGTAGAAACCAAACCGGTTTCAGCAACCGCTTTTGTACGTGGTATGCAATCAGTTGAAAGGCACAAGTGTTTAGTTTACATTTTTTACAGTGTCTATTGATTGAGTTTTACAATTACGACTAATATTGCTGGGGGGCAGAATTAATTTCAAATTCACCCACCGCGACTCGAATGAGTTTGAACTTTTATTGTCGATAGATTTTATTTATCAAAATCTGTTATTTTCAAATTAAGCATGTACATTTACTTTAGTTTACAGACAGTTACACCTAGATGGAACTATTCGGGAAATTTTTATTAGAAACTGAGTGCGGGGCTTGAACTGCAAATTAACCCTCTGAGCTTCCCAGTTGAAATTAATTCTGTTGTGGCGGACTTCACCACATTAATTTAACTTTGGATTAGAAAACAGGGCTGACGCAGAAAAGGATAAGCCAAAGACATTGTTAAACAAAAAATATGTATTTAAGATTTACAATATCAAACAACGAGGTGAAAGAAAGCATGCATTTAAGTAATAAAAGGTTGAAATAAACAAGAGTTGTCTCACGTTAACTGTTATTTTAGTGTTTCAAAGTTCACTTCACTGGAATAATGTTCATGAGAGTCTCTTATAATGACTGTTCTTAAAAGATTATGTGAGTATATACAAGGTATGTTCAGCATGTGAGTAGTGTGTGTGAGTGAGAAGGTTGGCACATAGTTTCAACTGTCGTGGATTCGTTTGGCAGCTGAATTCTCATTAATTAGCTAAGAAAAATTCTTGCTTAAATGTGATTATAGGCTCCAGATCGCTGCGCGGGAAGAATTATTCTTCACGTGCAGACGATCTGATTGGTTGGCATAGACCAATTAGCGAGCGAGCTTTGGGGAGATTTAAGAAAGCTTCTGTGATCCGTTTCTCCCAAAACTGCCAAAATGAAAATAGAGCGATTACAAAATTGTCGCATTGCTGCGATTTGTAAATTGTCTATAATAATGTAGTATTGATTAATTAACCAATGAATGCATGGCGTTGTATGTGATTTGTATTTGCAACGCCCACTTGTGATTTTATTGACCAATTAGAAGCTGATATTTCCTGAAAATATTTACTAAGTTGAATAGGCACCCTGATCCACTTTTTTTGCACAAAAATGTACAAGATTAGAAGAAAATGGTAGCGTAGTGCTACACTCTGAATTTTGACATTTAATAAAAACTCTAGTAGAAGAATTCCTACACATTTATATATGTCTAGAAATTGCATGACCGTCTCTTTGGTCATGTTATTCACGCAGCCGTAAACAAACATCTTCAATTGTCCATTCTTATTACCAAGTCACTACATTATGGTAACTCCGACTTCTGAAACAACTAGACCACTACAAAAGTGTCGAAATTCGATACAATAACATAAAATATTGTTATGGGAAAGCTCGTAATTCGTCCGTTTAGAATAATCCCACGACTTACATTGGAAGAATAAAAGCCAGTAGAAAAAGACAACGTAGTATTGTGGCGGACTTCACCACATTAATTTAACTTTGATAAGAAAACAGGACTCACGCAAGAATAACCACAAGACACTGTTGCACATAAAATATATGTATATTAAACAACAAATTTACAAGTGACAAAGACATTAACTTTTGTGTTTGTGTGTGAACGTAAAGAGTTTGTATTTTGGTGAATGTTCGTACGTACATGTATGTGTGTTTCATGGCATTTTCCCATAAGTGGGCGAAAAGGCTGTTCTCTGTGAGAGATTACATTTTTAAATGTGTCCGCTGAAATGCAAAGTAGAAAAGAGAACGAGGCAAAAAGTTGCCCAGTAAGTGTAGGGAGAGCGACCCCTAGTGAACAATTAGGGAATTAAGGAGGAGCTAACTCCGACAGTATCAACAAATAAACATTAATTTAATATAACGACAAGAATACAAAAAGTTGGTTATAGATTTGAAAGTAATGTCTTAGCGTGGTAGCTTTTTGCATGTGGACGTGAATGGGGTCTTGCGAGCAGGAGTTTCTTTTTATATCTGGGAAAAATATATTCCCAACAGGAAATCGGCACCGTGGCTTTGTAAGCTGCAGGGGAGGCAGATTTAGCCTCAGCCTGCACCATTTTGCTCAGGCTAAAAGAAAGCAACCTTCGCGTTTGGCTGCTGAAAACGAACTAAAAAATGACTGCCCCTTTAGTCATTGTATGCAGTGACGGCACGAAGCGGCTGTTATGTGACCCATGTGATTTATCTCCTTCAAAGGGAGATAAGCGTATCCTTACGCCTGTATTTGTATGTACACAAAATTTCTTAAATTTTATTTAAAACTACTTTCAGGGTAAATATTATTTATATAATACTACCCTCAAAATATATATATATATATATATATATATATATATATATATATATATATATATATTCATTCATACGTTTCATTAAATAATATAGACAAGTGTTGTCTATTTATTTTATGTAAAATTTTTTCGTAAAGTCTGATAAGTTTAATAACATTATCGTTGAACGAAGAAAGAAATTCACAATATTGATCCATATTTTTTTTTAATACAATCTAAGCTTTCGGCTTACATAAGACATTATCAAAGATGTCAATTACAACATATTAAACAATATGCGGACACGACAATGATGATAGTCTGTCAATGTTTACATAGTTGATTTCTAAGCAACGATAAACACGCGCATATAAGACGCTAGAAGCGAAAATCGCACCGCATCTCATGACGTCACATATGACCACACGAGAGTGAATTGTAGAAGTATGGGAAGCCATTGGTATAAACCAATGACTTCTGTTACCAATTATAATTAAGAATATTTGTATATATATTGATTTTCTTTAGGTTGGGTTTGAACTGTTTGATGTATAATGCTTCAAGGATTTTTAATTCTTGTCTATTGTTTTCATGTCGAAGTATAATTGTGTTTTCGACAAGTATTCTACGGAATTGTGAGTGCGAGCAGGCATGTTGTTTTAAATGCCTAAAAATATAAGCTATGTTATGAAATGTAAAGGAATATCGTGTTTATGCTTGGGTTTTATTCGCAAGCTGTCCCATTTATTAGATGCTATATACAAAGTATTCCAAAATCTGAAAACCGAAGCACTTCCAGTCCCAAGAATTTCGGATAAAGGATTGTCAACCTGTACTATTGTAGTTGGTCTGTAGAATAAATACTGACTGCATACAACTGTAACACTTATTTGGAATATCAGCATTAACAATATGGCGTCGCCGATAGGATCTTTGCTGCATGTCGAAGACCCAGGCTTTGTTGAAACTTGAATAATGTGCTTCATAGCCCTTGCTAGAACAAAGAAACTATGGGACAATAGAAATGGCGGTGAAAAGGAAATTACAGATTTATTTCTGGCAACAGCGAGTTGTGAAGCTGTTAGGAACATTTCATTGATGACTTATTCAACAGAAGTGGAAAAATTGACGTTTAAGAAACTCAAAGATATTATTCTAAGGAATATTCTACCAGGGAAAAGGTTGCTCATTGCCGAACAAACCAAGTTCTTGTCATTAAAACATGAATGCGAGAAACCCATTATGAAATATCTACACCGCTTACGAGACACCAGAAGATATTGTGAGTTTCAACGTTTAGGAGAACAAGAAATGTCTATTGAAGAGTGCTGCATGAATGTCCAGACTTCAAATAACATATTCTGTATACTTCAGTTTCAAATAAAATACTACGGAAGGTTCATCATTGGATTTAACCAGCAACTTTTCAACATGAAGGATTAAGGGTCGCTGCAAGCGTCAGCAATTTTAGGTAGAAAAATAACAAGAACGGTAATCCCTTTAACATTTAAATGGTTTGTTCGGGTAATCTTCAAGCAACAAATACCTAAAGTTTTGGGTACACTGTGCATACATGGTTGTACAAAACTTCGTCTGTAAGAAAAGTGTGTTGTCAGTTCAGGAGGCGAGGTAGCGGTCGGCAGCTCATCGTATCCGTTGTTAACTCTTTGGCGGCCGCGGCTAAAAGAGTGAATTCCCTTTTTAAGTTTTTTTCCTTCTCACATCAGGTCCGGCTTTTGTATCCTTCCGCCGGTGGATTTGATTGGTTCACAGTTCAACTAATTTACTTCTGTGAAGGAATTCATCCGCCAGTGTAAAACACATCTAATCGCTGCTACACTTTCGCCAGACATTTGAGCTGAACTTTCAAACTGTGGACTTACATGCCAACTTAATTTACACGGACTCTACTTTTAACATTTAGTCACAGTTTATAGGATACAAATCCTATATTCCAACAAATGACTAAAAAACACAAAGTAGATTTGCACACCCGCAAAATCGGATCAAAACGACCAAAAACAGATTTCACAATAAGGTGTGAAATTAATTTTCTGACCAATGAAAGGAGGCGATTTGCTAAACCAAAAAAAAAAAAAAGATAACGAGCCAGTGTGAAAAAAAGTCAACAATAAATACAGAGTTTTCAAGTCAGTCGCCAGTCAGTCAGTCAGAGAAGGGCGCAAAAGATCACAGAAGATTGACAGTAAATTTCATCACTGACTCAAACTTATACAAAGAGCAGAAAAGTGGAGTAGGAAGGAACAACAACAACAACAACAAATTTACAACTGACTTCAAAACAATTCATAAGTACATTTTCCTTTTATCTTTATTCCTCATTCACACTCTCTTTTTCAACTTAAATTGCTCGCCCCTTTTTCATTTTACAACTATACAATACAAAAGAAACAGACATTATTCTGCTACTCCGTTAAAAGACAGCGAACACAGATATTTTCATCAAAATCACATTTTTGCTTAAACGAACTAAAACATTAATCTTTTTTACCCTATTCACAAGATAATAAATATACAATGTTCTATTTTTTATAAACGTTCCTTATCGTGTTGTTTTTTCTTGAAATTTGCGTTGTATTTTGTGGGCAGGGTATCCCGTATTAAATTCTCCTTTAATTCGGGTACGTTGAACCCCACAAGTTAAATCTTCTAACCGCTCAGTATACCTTCATTTTACTTAATTCTGCCCCCATTACTTGATTCATTGTTTGTTCATGTTCCTTTAATCCAAAGAACGCACTTTCGTATACTGTTATGGGAACTTACCCATAATAATAATGGACTATTCCTGACATTATAAATACTGCACCTCTCAAGAGGTATGAGGAGATTGTAAGACGAGGAGAGATAATCGAGAGCATATTGTAAGGACATTTGAATAGTGATACTTGTCGAGACAACATAGTTCACTCTAAACAAATCTGATAGTCATTACTAATACTTCTACTTCTTTGTATTATATTTCTGTTGTAATATATCTTTGTGTTCCATACCTGTGTTCGTGTTATTCTTTCATTGGTTCTCTAACCTTGGACTATCACCGTGATACAAGGAACTTGGACCATAACATATACGATGTAAATAAATTTTGTATCAATTTTAAGTTTATCGTTTGTTGTTCTCTTGTTCTGTCAGATTTCACGACTTTTATTTTTAAATTGTTAGTGGGCCTCTTGTGAAAATCTCTCCCTTATTGGGACGCACAGGCAGTGCCGTAGCTAGAGTAAACGTCACCCGGGGCAGTCCGCTCAAATATCACCCCAATGACCCCGATTCACCCTATGCTGAATGGTTATCTGTAGCTAAATTTTCATACATGCTCTACCTCTACTTTACTCTACTGACCGGTACGTTACTGTTTACATGTATGATCCAAGACAAAATCCAATACCACAAAATAATCAGTTCAAATCAAAAGCTGAAAACATTGCTATTTTTCCTACTCACAAATTTCCCGACAATTTATTAAAAAATTTCTGACGGGGGAACAAAACTGGGTGGTCATAAATTATTTCTGGGGGGTCATATGCCCGCCTGCGAAACCCTGTGTCTCCACCACTGTTTTCAGACTATTTTTGGCACCTTAGCCTGGTTGAAAAATTTTGTTGGGGGTGACATTGTGCTGGCACCCGTGTTGGCACCCGTGCTGGCGGAAGGAAAAAATCATCCTGACACATACAGGATAAAGAAAATATCAGTAAAATGCAAATGGTGTATCTATGAAGATGAACCTGTGACGATCTACATCACACACATACATATATACTTACAGATATACAAATCACATACAACAAGCATTAATTGGATAATAAATCAACACTTCTTTGTAATAGGCAATTTACAAATCGCAGCAATGCGACAATTTTATAATCGCTCTATTTTCATGTAGTTGATTTTGTGCACTTTTGGGAGAAACGGATCCCAGAAGCTTTTTTGAGTCTCCCCAAAACTCGCTCGCTGATTGGTCAATGCCAACCAATCAGATTGTCTGCGCGTGAAGAACAAATCTTCCCGCGCAGCGATTCAAAGCCGATGATCAGCTATATAAGCAAGAAATATTCTTAGATAATTAGTGAGATTTCAGCTGCCAAACGAATCCACAACAGTTGAAACCATACGCCAATCTTCTCACTCACACCACCACTCACATGCTGAATATTCCTTATACTCATATAATATTTCCTTACACAGCAAAACTGTTGAAAACATTTATTACGAGAAACTATCACAAAGTTTCTTTCTTTCAGTGAACTTTGCAATACAAATAATAGTTAAAGAGAGACAACTCTTGTTTTACTCAATGCATGCTTTTCTTTCACATCCTTGTTTGTACATCTTGTTAAATACATATTTTATGTGTAATGATGTCTTTGGCTTATCCTTTTTTCACCTCAGTTTGGTTTCCTAATCTAAGTTAAATTAATGTGGTGAAGTCCGCCACAGACTAATCAGAGAAAATGACTGGCATGACGACCAATATATAAAAATTGTAAAAAGAAAAAATAATTTTCAATCAGTGTGTAAAGTAAAAAAAGAAAAATATAAACCGTGTCGAAAAAAAAAAATGGAAAATACTTTAAAAACTGAAACTGATGTTTTCTCAATTTAGAAGAATAAGAAAGACAATACCTTCATGGAAATTAAATTGAATGGTGGTAAATTTAAAAATGTAAATTGATACCGGCGAAGGGACATGTATAAAGACATTATGCTAGTTTAAAGGAACATTTGAAACGAACACCAAGATCGTTACTATTGTTATTATAGTTATTATAAAAAATGTAGGTTATCTCCCTTTGGTAGATAACACCCGCTGATAAAAAGATGGGTCTCTTTATCTGATAATAATACGTAAGACCCACAATTAGGCACGAAATAGAATTAAGGCACCAAAGAGGAAAAACCCGGATGATAACGAACGGAACAGACGTGTTTTTAACCTACTCCATGAACAGGCGATGCTGGCCACGAACGAACCTGAATAATGCAAGGACAAGCAACTATCGAAAGAGGAATATAAACAGTATCAAATAAGTGTTTCAATCAATTTCAAACAGACATGTATTTGAATATCGTCCCCGATGACATGACATTTAACCACTAAAAGGATACGTTTTTAGCAATTCTATATTCTCATTCTCGGTGTATAATGTATTTCTTATATAAAGTATGTTTTTTAAACTGTTCAATTGTCTCATCTTTGTTCATCTGCCACGACTCAGTTTGGGGAGACGCTAAATTTCCCACATTATGGACTGTAATAAAAGCATTGGCTTAATCGAAGCAGATGTGCTTAAGGTTAATAGCACGTATCTTATTCATGCTATGAATTCAGATAATCTCGAAAATGAAATCTTAAAATATTATAATGCAAGTACTGTAATCCCTCATATTTTGAATTCTTCAGACTTCCAGTTCACTTATTACCCCTGGTAGTTGCGAAAGTACGTAAAATGATTGAACAAGGTATTTTGGAACATGTTACCCCGGGTGGAAGTAAATGGATATCACCTATAGTAGTTTCGAGAAAGCCAAATGGTGATTTTAGAATCTGTGGTGTCTATAAAATAGCCGTAAACCATAAGATTTATTTGGATTCTTATCTTATCCCAAACATTGAAAATATATTACATTCGTTTCCAGGAATGAAATACTTTACGTAAATTGATCTAAAAAGCGCATCAAATACAAATTGATGATAAATTTAAGGAAATCACCACTATTAACTCCCCAAGCACATTACTTATATGGACTTTCAGAAAGCAATAGAACGCGTTCGAAGAGGGGGACATGAACGTATGATAATATATCAAGAAGATATGTTTGGGTGCAAATAATGAAAGGGACTCGAAACAAATAACCAACCAGGTATTAAATAGAATAAGGATATCTGGAATGACTATTAACGAAGATAAATGTGTATTTAATTGTGAAAAAATATATTAAGGGTACCAAATTTCAAAAGACAGAATTTTGCCAGACCCAATTCTGATACAAATATTCGAGGTGTCTCCTCCTACCAGTAAAAAGAATCAGAATCCTTTTGTGGTTTAGCGAATTTTTATAATAAATAATTATCCAAATATTCAGAACTAATTAAAGCGTTTGCCAAGTTGGGTAAAAAGAACAATGAATTCGTGGCGTTCCCAAATGTAAAAATAAAATATGAAAATAAAATATCAAAAATATAAAAATAAAAATAAGGCATTTGCTTTCCTTAAAAACCCATATTTCTTTTTATCTCTCGATCCTTCTCCCTCGACCCTTCTCTCTATACTTCTCTCTCGACCCCTCTCTCTATATATACTTCTCTCTCGATCCTTCTCTCTCTACACTTCTCTCCCGACCCTTCTCTCTCTATACTTCTCTCTCGATCCTTCTCTCTATATTCTTCTCTCTCGATCTTTCTCTCTCTACACCTCTCTCTCGATCCTTCTCTCTATACACTTCTCTCTATATACTTCTCTCTCGATCCTTCTCTCTCAATACTTCTCTCTCGATCCTTCTCTCTCAATCCTTCTCTGTCGATCTTTCTCTCTCTCGATCTTTCTCTCTATATACTTCTCTCTCGATCCTTCTCTCTCTATACTTTTCTCTCGATCCTTCTCTCTCGATCCTTCTCTCTATATACTTCTCTCTCAACTAATGAGAAGGCAATTCTCATATAAAAAGAAGAAAAAAATGCTGAACAACTACTGCGAAATGGAAGTTCGTTAGTCCAGGGTTAAGTTATTGTGACTAGAAATTGACCAAAACAAGAGAAGTTCCACGCATAACTTCCGTTATAAAAAAGAAAGGAACGCCTGAAAATAGTTAAAAGAATTTTGGTCAGTCAAAAGAACAAAGGGAGTTTTGATGTTAGCCGAAACGAAGCTTCTCGCCAAGTAGTCTGAAGCCTTTCTTATATAAAGAGACAGGCGACAGACAACAGTGGAGAAGGCAGCCAGAAACTGTGTTGCATGAAGAACTAAGCAGTCATATGTTTACGACATTTTTGGCCTTTTTGAGAGCCGATATAATCAGTTGATTTACGCCGCAACATGTTTCCAAAGTAACCACACTCCTGACAGCTGCCAACAAGACGGCGACTGCTATCAAAGTAAACTAACAACTACCAAGCCGAACTTTCGCCAACCAGATTTATAAAAGAATCGCCCCTCCCCCAATTGAAGTCAATTAAATAAACATATCTTTGATTGTGTTCCTTTATTTCGAAGTGTTCCGAATACCCCAACGAATATTACTAAGACATCTAGCACTTCTCCACTAATTTAAGCGAAATAATAAGCAACATTTGATCATTTGAAAAAAGCTCCTGCAAAAAGCTCCGTTATCCAGATTTTGACCCCCAAAAGGATGTTAAATTAACTACGGATGCTAGTAAAAAATCCATATCTGCAACCTTAGCCCAGAAAAGATATCCAGTTACATATTTTTATAGAGCAGAAGTTGGCAACATTTTGTTAATTATGTGCCGACTTCTGCTCTAGAAAGATATGTAACTGGGTATCTTTTCTGGGCTAAGGTTGCAGATATGGATTTTTTACTACAAAATGTAACTTTCAGTAATTAAAAATTTTAAAATCATTCAATGTGCCAAAGGTATACGTATTTTTATCAAGTCAAGGTCAATATAACTGTTCTACAATAGATTTTATATAGTAATATAAAGTATATATACTTTAACAGCATTGTTTGCGTTGTAGTACTTATTGGTTCGGACTTCGTGATGTCATTTGCGGCTGCGTGCCATTGGAAATTGCTTGGCGTGCCACGTATGGCACACGTGACGTAGCATTAATGTCGGCCGAATTTAATTACACAAATATAGAAAAAGATGCTGTAGGTATAGTTTGCAATATTAGTAGAACTCGTCAATTTTTATTGGGCAGAAAATTCTTGACCATAAACCCTTGAATTCATTTTTAATCCGAGGAAGGAATTACTGAAAGTTACATCTTCCAGAATATTAAGATGGATCATAAAGCTAATGGCTTTTGATTTTGATATCGATTATGTAAATGGAAATGTTATTCGCCATGTAGTTGCATCATCCAGATAACATTTTAAAAGGAGACAAAAAGATAATATATTTGTGACAGAGAGAGAGAGAGAGAGAGAGAGAGAGAGAGAGAGGGAAACACACACACGTATATTTTTTTGTGTGAAATTGGAGATTTGAATAGCGAAATTAAATCAGAGAATTTTTTTTACTGATGGGAAAATCTGATCTACGGCAGAAGTTGTACCCATTGAATCTGGGTCATCAAAAGACAATGGAAACGGTCGAAATAATTTGAATCGATTAAAAATTGAAATAGAGCTGAGTAAGCTAGAAGGAACTTTGGAATTCACATGATTTTGGTTGAAGCAGCCAGAACCCCGTGATAATCGCGTGCGAAATAGTAGGGCCGAGGCTCAGTTATAATCAGTCGGGTTTATCTATATAAACGCATAGTTATGCTGAAAAAGACAGACGGGAAAAAATTCATAAAGAGAGAAGAGAGAATTGGCCCGGGCGAGCGTTGAGAGGAGGAACGCCACTATAACTTTAAGCCTCGCACAGAAATCTTTACCCCACCATCGCAAGAGTCATATATCGTTCTGAGACGATTTAACAACAAGATAATCACTTATTCTCTCTCTCCTGTCTAGAATCCAGTGTATGAGTATATTTTTTTTTACTTTTCTTTTCTGTAACCCGTTTCTCTTCTCTACTATTCTTTTCTGCTATATAAAAGACATTACCAAATTCAACCACTGAATCGATGTTTGTCCGGCTTTCTGCAGATATTAATTTTTGTTTTGCTGCATTCTAAATTTCTTAGCGTAGACTCCCCAGCCGTGTCTACATCTTCAGTCAACCGTGAATGGACGGACATCACTTCTGCTTTCTGGATCAAACAAATCACAACATGGGCAGGATTAAACCAGCGGACCGGTCGAATAATCTACGGATGCTCAGGGGACCTATGGTCACTCTCTTAAGTTCGGTTAGGACCGAGTAGACACCTCAACCCCTGGAGTAAGACGCCGGAGGTTGAGGGGCCGGGGCGAAAGTGTTAGATATTAGATAATATGGAAGATTAATTTTTGCACTAGTTAGAAATTGACATTCTACAGATAAATCGACTTGTATCCTGTCGGCATTCCAACAAAAAAAAAAAAAAATACAACCGAAAAAAAAAAGCTTCACCAGCAATCGTTGTAAAGCTGATCCAGGATATAAAAATGCCTCAAAACAACGAAAAACATCATTCCGCGGCTAGATGACTAGGATCAAAGTATATGGCCATTTCACCTAGTTAAGCAGGATTTTCTGCTACGCTTTCATTTTGGCGCGGGCCCCGATACTAAAACATGTATTTATATTGTTGTACATAGGTTTCATTCATTGTATTTGTATATATTCATTGATTTTCCATGTATTCCCCGCCCCGTGATTTGTGTAAAAAAAATTTCATCCGAGGATTTTCTTTGAGTAAATGAGGTATTTTGGTGACCATGGTGTGACAGCTAAGAATAAATGCGTTTTTATGGTGAAAGGAAAATTATAAGTACGAATGGGTCAATGAAAGTGAGTAGCTAGTTGTAAGTTAAGACTAGAGAAAATCAATCCCCCACACACCTCTTTGCCCATGTGGAACATTTTGTATTTCGACACGAATAAATATTAGGATCAAAGTATAGTATCTGTTTCAGTAGCCGACAGCCGGTCTACGGGAACAGGCATCAGCAGCAGTTCCAATTAGCTAGCCAATCATCATCGCCAGTTCACTAGCGATCGCCGCTCCAGTCATCTTCAGTAGGCCCCTAGCAGAAAAGATATCCCAGGACAATGCTCTTCTGATGAGCACGCGGAGATATTTTTTGCCTAATGCACTGTAACCTTATTTTTGTTGATGTATTTTCTTTAACAAAAATAAACTTGGCAATATATTTCTATTTACTCAAGCCTTTGTTTTGTTTGTTGTTGTCCTCCATCATTCAATATTTGTTTGCGTGCCAATATGCCACCCGCAACAGATTTGCCTCAGAAATATTACAGGATCTAATATTAAGTAAAATTGCATCTAGAATAAAAACAATATAAATGGAATAATTGTTAAAAAAGCTGAAAGACTATACAAGGAAATTACATATAAGTTAACTGTACAAAATGTTGTAAGTCGTGGAATTACAGGTACACGAGATTTATTGCGTATACAATACAGAAATTGTGGCACAAGGCCAAAAAATGAGGGGTAATGGGTTGAGGCTGATCGACACTAACTATCTTATATCTAGCTAATCCGATTCATGACATTCATTTGCGTCTTGAGTATGACGATAAACTACATCCAACAGCAAGATCAGGAGGTTTTAAGGAGCGTGAAGCCACCTCTTAATTGCTGGTGTTCCCAGGTTCACCCTGACCTGGGGTGGTAGCACCTGTTAGGACCCCAACTATGGACAAATAGTTTACCACACTAAACCGAGGTCAAAACACTATGAAAGTGTAAAAATAGATTTTAATACCGGTGTAGCGGACCGTGTGGGTCTAAGTGTTGTTAAATTAGGAACACGTGCAGTGTATTCCTGCTAGATGAAGGTCCAACTACAAGAACAATGCCGGACTCAAGTTGAGTCCAAACAAAGATGTAAAGAAAACAGACAAGTCCGATATATATATTTCAACAAATATATGTATTAAACAACAAATTTACAAGTGACAAAGACATCAACATTTGTGTTTGTGTGTGAACGTAAAGAGTTTGTATTTTGGCGAATGTTCGTACGTACGTGTATGTGTGTATAATGTTCACGGCGTCTCCCACAAATGGGAAAACGTTATCTTCTGCGAGAGATCACATTTTTAAATGTGTCCGCTGAAATGTAAAGTGAAAAAGAGAACGAGGCAAGAAGTTGCCCAGTATTTATAATGTAGAGAGAAACGACTCCTAGTGAACAATTAGGGAATTAAGGAGGAGCTAACTCTGACACCAGCTTTAAAATTTTTGAGGAAAAAATATTACCAGCAATACATTTTTGAAGACAAAATATTACCAGTAATATATTTTTTAAGAAAAAAAAATATTACCAGCAATACATTTAATAATAAAAAATAATAAAAAATAATAAAAATCTTGTCGGCATTAAATAGTCATTGAGGTTGATATGCCGTAAAATAAAACAAACCAAACCAAACCAATTCATTTCTTAAATTTTGGAATTACAGATATATAGAAGCATTTGAAATTAGAAGCATGATGGGCTGGATATGCATACGATAGTCAAAATCGCATACACAGATGTCGGAAATGTGCTCAATCTTTTTTTCGCCTGAATAGAGTAGACACATTGCCTAAGGTAACAGAATCTTGATCTAGCGTTAATATGGACCATGCACACGTTAACGAGATTGAGATTGTGTTTTATTTTGGTTGACTCTTTTTCTGGTTGGCCTCAAGTTGTTCGTGTTAACGATAAAAGAATTATTAAAATAAGGCAAATGTTACGGTCATCTTTGTTAGAAATGAAGAACCGAAAACATTAGAGTCAGATAATACCCCAGAAATTTGTAACCAAAGTTTGTGTTCTTGGTTAAGGAAAATTGGATGTATCTCATATAATCCACCCACCATATCACCTGAAATTATGTGAAATTGCAGAAAGAATGGTAAAGACTATAAAAATGCGATTGAGAGCATTTTCTTCTCATCGAGATGAGATTGATAGTTTATTACCAAGACTATTACTTAGTTACAGAATTATACCACATGTTGACAGATTAGAAAGTCCGTCTGCATTAGTGGGGAGACAGAGAGCCCCCTCCCCCCATCAACAATGTCATTCGCCATGAAGGAAATAATGTGGTATAAGAAAAATACACAATCTGTACACGAAAGAGAGAATTTTATAATACAGAAGGGACAAAATGCAGCATTAATATTTAAAAAGGTCAATGATGTTCTTGCCCATAAGTATCAAATAAGATCCAGACAAGAATATGAAAGAGAGATGGAAATTGAGCTAAGAAGCGAGTCCAGCTAAGTCTCTATAAACCAACAGGAAATTGAGCTGGGAAGCGAGTTCAGTTTAGTATCTATAAAACAACAGGAAATTGAGCTAGGAACCGTGTCCAGCTTAGTCTCTATAAAACAACAGGAAATTGAGCTAGACAGAGAGTCCAGCTTAGTCTCTATAAACCAACAGGAAATTGAGCTAGGAACCGTGTCCAGCTTAATCTCTATAAACCAACAGGAAATTGAGCTAGGAACCGTGTCCAGCTTAATCTCTATAAACCAACAGGAAATTGAGCTAGACAGAGAGTCCAGCTTAGTCTCTATAAACCAACAGGAAATTGAATTAGGGAACCGTGTCCAGCTTAGTCTCTACAAACCAACAGGAAATTGAGCTAGGCAGAGAGTCTAACAATTTCTACAAACCAACAGGAAATTGAGCTAGGAAACGAGTCCAGTTCAGTCTCTATAAACCAACAGGAGATTGAACTAGGAAGCGAGTCTAACAGTCTCTACAAACCAACAGAAAATTGAGCTAGGCAGAGAGTCCAGCTTAGTCTCTATAAACCAACAGGAAATTGAGCTAGGAACCGTGTCCAGCTTAATCTCTATAAACCAACAGGAAATTGAGCTAGGAACCGTGTCCAGTTTAGTCTTTATAAACCAACAGGAAATTGAGCTAGACAGAGAGTCCAGCTTAGTCTCTATAAACCAACAGGAAATTGAGCTAGGAACCGTGTCCAGCTTAATCTCTATAAACCAACAGGAAATTGAGCTAGACAGAGAGTCCAGCTTAGTCTCTATAAACCAACAGGAAATTGAATTAGGGAACCGTGTCCAGCTTAGTCTCTACAAACCAACAGGAAATTGAGCTAGGCAGAGAGTCTAACAATTTCTACAAACCAACAGGAAATTGAGCTAGGAAACGAGTCCAGTTCAGTCTCTATAAACCAACAGGAGATTGAACTAGGAAGCGAGTCTAACAGTCTCTACAAACCAACAGAAAATTGAGCTAGGCAGAGAGTCCAGCTTAGTCTCTATAAACCAACAGGAAATTGAACTAGGAACCGTGTCCAGCTTAATCTCTATAAACCAACAGGAAATTGAGCTAGGAACCGTGTCCAGCTTAATCGCTATAAACCAACAGGAAATTGAGCTAGACAGAGAGTCCAGCTTAGTCTCTATAAACCAACAGGAAAATTGAGCTAGGAACCGTGTCCAGCTTAATGTTGAGCTAGAACCGTGTCCAGCTAATCTCTATAAACCAACAGGAAATTGAGCTAGACAGAGAGTCCAGCTTAGTCTCTATAAACCAACAGGAAATTGAATTAGGGAACCGTGTCCAGCTTAGTCTCTACAAACCAACAGGAAATTGAGCTAGGCAGAGAGTCTAACAATTTCTACAAACAAACAGGAAATTGAGCTAGGAAACGAGTCCAGTTCAGTCTCTATAAACCAACAGGAGATTGAACTAGGAAGCGAGTCTAACAGTCTCTACAAACCAACAGAAAATTGAGCTAGGCAGAGAGTCCAGCTTAGTCTCTATAAACCAACAGGAAATTGAACTAGGAACCGTGTCCAGCTTAATCTCTATAAACCAACAGGAAATTGAGCTAGGAACCGTGTCCAGCTTAATCTCTATAAACCAACAGGAAATTGAGCTAGCTGTCCAGCTTAATCTCTATAAACCAACAGGAAATTGAGCTACCGTGTCCAGCTTAATCTCTATAAAACCAACAGAAAATTGAGCTAGGAACCGTGTCCAGCTTAATCTCTATAAACCAACAGGAAATTGAGCTGAGCTTAGTCTCTATAAACCAACAGAACCGTGTCCAGCTTAATCTCTATAAACCAACAGGAAATTGAGCTAGACAGAGAGCTCCAGCTTAATCTCTATAAACCAACAGGAAATTGAATTAGGGAACCGTGTCCAGCAGGAAATTAGTCTCCAGCTTAGTCAAACCAACAGGAAGTTGAGCTAGGCAGAGAGTCTAACAATTTCTACAAACCAACAGGAAATTGAGCTAGGCAAAGAGTCCAGTTCAGTCTCTATAAACCAACAGGAGATTGAACTAGGAAGCGAGTCTAACAGTCTCTACAAACCAACAGAAAATTGAGCTAGGCAGAGAGTCCAGCTTAGTCTCTATAAACCAACAGGAAATTGAACTAGGAACCGTGTCCAGCTTAATCTCTACAAACCAACAGGAAATTGAGCTAGGAAGCGAGTCCAGTTTAGTCTCTATAAACCAACAGGAAATTGAGCTAGGAACCGTGTCCAGCTTAATCTCTATAAACCAACAGGAAATTGAGCTAGGAACCGTGTCCAGCTTAATCTCTATAAACCAACAGGAAATTGAGCTAGGAACCGTGTCCTGCTTAATCTCTATAAACCAACAGGAAATTGAGCTAGGAACCGTGTCCAGCTTAATCTCTATAAACCAACAGGAAATTGAGCTAGGAAGCGAGTCCAGCTTAGTCTCTATAAACCAACAGGAAATTGAGCTAGGAACCGTGTCCAGGAAATTGAATTAATCTCTCTATAAACCAACAGGAAATTGAGCTAGGAACCGTGTCCAGCTTAATCTCTATAAACCAACAGGAAATTGAGCTAGGAACCGTGTCCAGCTTAATCTCTATAAACCAACAGGAAATTGAGCTAGACAGAGAGTCCAGCTTAGTCTCTATAAACCAACAGGAAATTGAATTAGGGAACCAACAGGAAATCCAGCTTAGTCTCTACAAACCAACAGGAAATTGAGCTAGGCAAACCAACAGGAAATTCTAACAATTTCTACAAACCAACAGGAAATTGAGCTTAGTGTCCAGCTTAACAAGTCCAGTTCAGTCTCTATAAACCAAAATTGAGCAGGAGATTGAACTAGGAAGCGAGTCTAACAGTCTCTCTACAAACCAACAGAAAATTGAGCTAGGCAGAGAGTCCAGCTCTAAAAATCTCTATAAACCAACAGGAAATTGAACTAGGAACCGTGTCCAGCTTAATCTCTACAAACCAACAGGAAATTGAGCTAGGAAGCGAGTCCAGTTTAGTCTCTATAAACCAACAGGAAATTGAGCTAGGAACCGTGTCCAGCTTAATCTCTATAAAAATTGAACAGGAAATTGAGCTAGGAACCGTGTCCAGCTTAATCTCTATAAACCAACAGGAAATTGAGCTAGGAACCGTTAGTCCTGCTTAATCTCTATAAAACCAACAGGAAATTGAGCTAGGAAACCGTGTCCAGCTTAATCTCTATAAACCAACAGGAAATTGAGCTAGAAGAGTCCAGTCCAACAGGAAATTAGTCTCTATAAACCAACAGGAAGTCTCTATAAAGCTAGGAACCGTGTCCAGCTTAATCTCTATAAACCAACAGGAAATTGAACTAGGAACCGTGTCCAGCTTAGGGAACCGTGTCCAGCTTATTCTATAATAATCTTAATAAAACCAACAGGAAATTGAGCTAGGAAGCGAGTCCAGAATATCAGGAAATTGAGCTCAAGACCGTTCCTGCTTAATTAAAAACAAAAAACATTAAATAATTGTCTTTTTATTTAATTAGAAAAGCTTTTAATTGAGCTTTTCCAGTGAAAAAAACCAACAGAAATATTTTGGACACTGTTGTCTTTAAGAAAAACATTTTTAATGAATAATGCATTTTTAAAAAAGATTTTTTAATTTTAAAAATTTTAATTAGAATAATTTATAAAATTTTAAATCTTTAAAAATTCTGTATTAATTTGAAGCTGTTCGATTATATTGTTATTATGTTAGAACAATATTTACTAAATTATATTTATTAATCATAATTGGAAAAGCTCACTACAATTCAACAACCAACAGTATTTTAAAAATAATTTTGCATTTTTTGTGTGTATAAACGTGCTGATTTTTGTAAATAACGACGTCCATACACATTATCAGAAAATAAAAGCCGTAACTATAGCAAATTTAAAGCCAAAGTGCCTAAAATTTAATAAAACATTACGTTTCCTATACTCTTAAGATTACTGGGTAGTTAAAAATTATATAAAAAGGGCTCTCACATTATATTCTTCAAGTAATTTTTACAGATGTCTCCCGCAGGAAAATTAGATAAATTTCCGGCTGTCAATCCGTCAATAGAGCTGTCTACACCCAATCAAGATACCTACCACTGTTAGAAAATGCATTTCTGTGATATTTTAAAGTAAAATTAACTAAAATTAAATTTAATTAAATTTTAAATCACCTCATATTCCTCAAATAAATTTTCAGAAAAGACTATTTTATTTTTAATTTTTTTTTTAATTTAGAGAATTACATTGTGCTGACAGATGGCTAAAAAAAAGTCAGCGAATTTTGGCGATTTAAAAAAAATGAAAAAATATACTTCTTGTCAGTTTAGATTAATTTTGAAATACAGCAAAGCTAATAGAAATTGGGGACCTCCTTCCTCGTGTCTATAATATATATATATATAGTCATCTACATATATGCCTGTTTCACTGTATCGCAACTGGATGTGTCTAGACATCCGTTGCTTCAAGCCGGGATCGAAACTCGACCGCTTTGGCATCAGTTAGAGACCCTACCCTTAAGCTATCGGCGCACGGCAAAGGAAGGGAATCTTCTAACGTATTATGTACGTGATGTATATAAACGCCAAATCAATAGCCAAGAGCGTTCAATTTACAACTGAAGAGTGATGCGTTAATAGCAGCAGCAGACACTGCTGAAAATTTCCCTTCTCTGTAGTGCTCAATGGCCGAACGAGAGTATAGTCATCTACATACAAGCCACTCTCTCTTTCTTTCTCTCTCTCTTTCTCTCTCTCTCTTTCTCTCTCTCTCTCTCTCTCTCTCTCTCTCTCTCTATATATATATATATATATATATATATATATAAAAGTGAGCATTGAAATCAACACTCAGAGGCGACAAGCTGTTTCATGCTATTTATATTTACATACGCTCACTCTCTGATATTGAGCACTTTATCCCATAAATATAGCACACCTTAAAACTATATTTCTTCACACACACACACACACACACACACACACATATATATATATATATATATATATATATATATATATATATGTATGCATGCATATATCGGATGTCTAGCCAATGATGATGAGCTGTGAAACAGCAAAAACACTCTGTGTGTGGATGATAATATATATATATATATATATATATATATATATATATATTATTATTATTATTAAATTACATGAGTCGGCATCCAACAAGGAAAGTAATCGCAGTACCTTGTCAGTGGTCTTGAATGAAACTTGTATAAGAGAGTGATTGATACCGAAATACACAATATATATATATATATATATATATATATATATATATATATATAATATATCTTTCTGTCGTCTTCAGTGCCGAACATCCAGTCTAATCGCACATATGGCTTAATTAAAGTCAGGAAGGCTTGTGCAGAACCAGCTACACTTTTTGGAAGAACGGAATACAGAGAACTGGGGCACATAGTGAGACACAGGGTCGTAAAACGACACTCCTTGGGTTTTGAAATCAGGGTTGTCCTTCTACTACACCGGTTGACACCCATGGCAATAGGACGCACTCTCTTCTCTCGTAACATGGAGCGGAGCGAAGGGATAGATTCGTACTTTTCCTAAGAGTATTTGCACGACGATGAATCTAACGAACTCGACTCTCTGATTCCCCCTCTCTCTCTCTCTCTCTCTCTCTCTCTCTCTCTCTCTCTCTCTCTCGATATATATATATATATTAAAATTTGACACTTATCTGATTGATGTTATATTCAGCTCTCTGTCTCCAGTTTCGTGGACGAATACTTTTGTAATCGTTCGGTCCACTCGTCAGGAGTTACACAATCCCAAGGTATAATAAGGGTCCCCTTCAAGAAGACACATCGACGCAGCTTGTGTGTGGTGGATATATATATATATATATATATATATATATATATATAAGGAGTTGTACTGGTCCAGGCCTGGCCTCTCGAGATCCGTCCATAATCCAATACAGAGTAAAAAGCAGAAAGCTGGTAAAAGAGCAGTGAACAGACATACCAAGATTCAATACAATTTTCATGTGACTCTTTTCTAACTGTCACAGTTTTCATATACAAGCAAAGCGTACATTCCGTTTTTGACTTTGTGACATTTATTCTTACGACATTTTTCATATCTAAACTAAGCGTGCCTTTTGTTGTTACTTTGGTGATTTTTATTTCTGTAATATTTTTCATACTCAAGAAAATCGTCACTTTTGTCTTTACTTCTGTGACTTTTATTCTTGTGACATTCTTCATACCAAGCAAAGTGTGTCTTCTGTTTGGCTTTTGTGACTTTTATTCCTGTGACATTTTTCATTCCAACGAAAGTGTGTCTTTTTGTGATGTTATTAACATCTAAGAAAACCGTGCCCGCTGTCTTTAGCTTTGTGACTTTTATTCCTTTGTCATTTTGCCCAATCAAAGCGTACTTTCATGTGACATTTTTCATACCCAAGAAAAATATGTCTATTTCTTTACTTTTGTGACATTTTGCACACTAAACAACGCGTGCTTTCTGTCTTTACGCTGGTGACATTTACTTCTGTGGCTTGTAGAAAAAAATGCCAAAACCTATCAAAGAACGACCTTTATTTTTGTGTTATTTTTCATACCCAATCAAAGCATGACTTCTCTCTTTGCTTTTATTACTTTTATTCCAGTGGCAATTTTCCTACCCAAGTCAAGCGTATTTTCTGTTCTCCGTACCCAATCAAAGGGTACCTTCTGTCGTGACTTTGATGACATTCCAGTTACATTTTTCATACAGAAGCTAAGTTTGTCCTTAATCTTGTGACTTTTATTCCCAAGAAAAGCATATCTTCTGTCTATAGTTTTTTGACTTTTGTTACTGTGATATTTTTCATACCAAGGAAAGCGTGCTTTCTTGTGATAGTTTTCATATCAAAGAAAAATGTGACTTTTGTATTTGCTTTTCTGACTTTTATTTCAGTGGCATTTTTCATGCCCATGCGATGCATGATTTCTGTCTTTAATTTTGTGACATTTATTCCTGGGATATTATTTACTTAGCAGAGCTGGTATTCTGTCTTTAATTTTGTGACATTTTTCATCCCCAAGCATAATCTTGACTTTTTTTTACACTTCTTACTAAGCGCCACCCAGACTCCTTATGCAAAGTACCCTACACCCCTGTCGATCCTTGCATGTGACCGCAGCGGACCGGACGCTTTAGATGTGGTTTTGATCAAGAGCTTTCCATGTCCCTTTGTCAACTTTTCTTTCTGCAGATATTTTAACACAGTGTGGAACTTGCCACAGTCGATATTGTGTTTACGAAGCAAAAACAATTCCATGTCACCAACAACACATGAACACTGTGCAATATATACCCTATGATTTTTCTTCCATCATTCCTGCACCTCTCAGACTTACCCCGCCTCTCACCCCAAAAAGTCTACTTAAAAAAAACATTTCATGACTTTTATCCTTAAGCAAGCAAAGCGTACTTTATAACTTTGTTATGGGCACGTGTTCATTAACTAATATATCTTTTGTATTATTAATGATTCAAGAAAAAAAAATTCCAAATTCAAAAAATAATCAAATAACTAATTGTTTGACTACCTACACAATAGACTCTTCCAGGTCTATATTAAGTATGCGACACAACACTCTAGAGAGACACAGAGAGACAGTGAGAGCCGCGTACGACTACCAGTGTTGGACACTAACATATAGTAAGCTCCGCTTACACTATCTCTGTAACCTGTTGTTAATATATCTTTCTTACCTCTAATCCGTGTTCCGTGTTTTCCTTCTGTGGTCCTGACTTTGGCCCCACATCAGTGGCGACGAGAATTCGAGAAACGCACTCACGCCGAAACCTCAATACCTTACCAGTCTCACATCTGTGTCGACGAAGAATTCGACAAACGCATTCACGTCGAAAACCGCAATACCTTGCCAGTCCCACATCAGTGGCGACAGAAAGATTCGAGAATTTCGTTCTCACCATATCAATAGCGACAGAGTACTCGAAAAATACACAGAAACTCCACGCGTTCCCACAGCAGTGTTGAACGAGAAATTAAGCTGGTATTACTACATTAGCGATTTAAACGCAAACACCCAGCGTCATATAAAAAAAAATATATTCCGATTTTGTAACAGCATTGACGAACTAGCGATTCGACATCTACGGAATATTAAATTCTGTCCAAATAACATTACGAGAAAATGATTTCTTACACAAACACATAAAAAAAAAAACATTTGTTCAAAAAAAAAACTGACAACACAAGAGCGGAAAAACTATCATTTATTCAAGTTTTCGAAAAAAAAAATAAATCTAAAAATTTTTTTTATGTAACTGATTGAACTCGTGCATAAAATTATTCTCCCCTCAAATTCACTGAGGTGAGGAAGGCTTTTGATAAATCTATTAAAAAAAAATACATATGTGTGGTAAAAATTTATACAATTACGTTAAAATTAACGGAACCACGGAATCTCAAAAAAAACTAAACACATAATTAGTTTAGTTTAACTAATTGTCTGTCCATATTTTTTTTTTAAAAAAAAAAAAAAAAAAAAAATCAAGATTTTTTTTTTGTACCTTCCCTTGGTACACGGGTTTCAAAGCAACAAAAATCGCTGTCATTTTTTAAGTTTTCTAAATATGGAAGATTTTCAAAAACATTAATTGCCCAAATGCTAAAAAGTAAATTTGGATCAAAAAGAAACAAAAATCAGAAGAAAGACAACAACAACTATTTTTTGGAATTATGTCTAAACAACAAATGGAATTCCAACTAATTACGCTTCAGAATGCTGAACTACAACAGAAAAAACATGGAGGTTCGAATTACTCGTAAATGCATTAAAATTATTTCAAATCTGAAAAAAGTACAATATTCTCCCAGAATACAAAACACAATTCAATGGAAACCTTTGAATACGTACCAGAGAACGACAAAACGTTCGAGGCATTTTTACAGGCGCTACAATAGATATTTTCAACGTAGACTGTGAACAATGGCCCAGTAAAAAAAGGTATAATCGTCTACTTTTGAGAAAACTGGGAACTACAGAACATAGTAGGTTCGTAGACTTCATACTACCCAAGAAAACCACTGACTTGGATTTTTTCAGAGACTATTAAGCTCCTATCGGAACTATTCGGGCCTAACACAACCTTGTTCCACAAACGTTGGAAATGCCTGAACACAGTCAAAGACAATCAGCAAGATTTTCTAACGTTTGCAGCATCGGTAAACAAGCTCTGTAATGATTTTAAACTAGCCGAACTGACTGCCGATGATTTTTCGCATGATTGTTGGTGATAGACAGATGATTTTCGCACAAGGTCTATTATCAGCAGAAGATGCCGAAGTCAGACGACGGGTACTGACCAATCTTGAGAACGAACAAGGATTGACTCTGCAAAAACTGGCAGAGGACTGTCAAAGAGTAATATCTGTAAAGTGTGACTCAAACACCATCGAGGAATCAGGTGTGGCTCAGATTAATAAAACCAGAAAAAGTCTACCTCCTATTCCCCTCAAAAAGACAAAAGGCAAATCTCATGTCCTAAATTCCGCAATAACCAAAACCCAAATAGGTTAAAAAAATATCGCCCGGACCATGTTACCATTATTCTAAATGGCATTGGATGAAATTCTGTCCAGTTAAGAACAAAAAAATATTGCAAAAATTGCAATAAAAGTGGGCATACTTTTTAACTTCGTGCTGGTACGCCAACAGAACGAGAAAACCCAAAAATAAAATTAAGCAAGCTCAATCTGACAATATTGTCGATAGGAATTTAAGAAAATATGTAATTGGATATTTTCAATAATTCCATTAAATTCCTGAATTATTTTTCGGGTTCCGATCTTTCAACCATTAATTTCCGTACTTGGCGAAAATTGAACAAGCCGACCTTATTTAAAACGGATAAAACAGCAAAATCCGTAACTGGCGAAAAGATTAACATTTTAGGTTTAGGTAATACTACAAAAACACTAAATGGATGTTACCAAAAGCTCAAAAGCCTACGTATTGAAAACTTCAGATAACTTATTTGGAACAGATTGGATAGAAAAATTCAATCTTTGGGATTGCCCAATGAGTACATTTTGTCTCGCAAGATACAAAATACAACGTCCAATTTGGTAAATCTAAAAAAAGAACTCAAACAACAATTTCCCCAGGTTTTTTTGGCGGCCTTGGGAAATGTACTAAAATGAAAGCTAAGTTCAAGGTGAAGGACGGTGCTAAACGGTATTCAAAAAGAAACGGAATGTCCCTTTCGCTGCTCTAGAACAAATCAACAAAGAGTTAGATAGACTCGAACAAGCAGGTATTCTGTCAAAAAACAGATTTTAGCGAGTATATTAGAGTAAGCACCTACACGGTCTACGTAAAAAATTAGTCCAATCAAATACGAGCCAACGTTATTTTCAGAAACATGCCGGCCCCAGATAACGTTCAAGCGTTACAAAGCTTCCTCAGCCTATTTAATTTTTACCAAGGGTTTTATTAAGAACATTTCAAAATTTGAAGGGAATCTCTCAATGTGTTTTCAAAAAGGACAAACCATGGTCACAGACCCCTTTAGTATTTAAAGATATTTGGGAAATAATGCCAAGACGCATTCGAGAAGATCAAAAAAACTCTTACTTTTCGACCTCTCCCTCACCCATTACGACCATAGTCACGACATCAATAATTATAAATTGATACGTAAAATGAACTCGTATAACATGGGTGCTTTTATTTTATTTAAACTTTGCCAGATGGTTCGCGAAAATCTGTTCTGTCACGCATTTGAAGATCTCTAGTTCGATCTCGACATATAAAGACTCTCCCCATGATATAAGAGAAACTCAGGAAGGAAAAGGAATTTTCTGGTCCCGCTCGACGTAAATCCAAGAGGAAAAAGTATTAACAGTTTTATTTTTTTCTCTCCTTTAAGAGAAAAAAATTTTGGAAACTCTTTTATTGTAATGGATTATTTTTGTACCTAACAATAAACTCTTCCAGGTCTATATTAAGTATGCGACATACAAATAGAGAGACACTCAGATCTTTATTTAGACAGTGAGAGCCGCGTATAACTACCAGTAAACCGGAAACTAACATATAGTAAGCTCCGCTTATATCTCTTTAACCTGTTGTTAATATATCTTTCTTACATCTAATCCGGGTTTCACTGATTTCCTTCTGTGGTCCCGATTTTTTATAATTAAAATACAATGACATTTCTAAAATATACAATAATTTGTATTCAATGTATAAATTAAATTTGGGGAAGTTGTCTTTCCTTTTACAATATTTTGAAAACTGTCGATGATTGTTCGAAATAAAGTTCTCTTTTGAGAGAAATTTTTTGGAATCAATGTTAGAACAAGTAAGCTGTTAGATGAAAGTAACACAAAATACAATTGATCAGAAAATATTGTGATAGAGAAATCAACATATTCTTGGTTTATATCTTCAGCTGAACAGAGAATGTATGTATATATTATTAAAAATTCTGTATATGTGTATTTTTAAATGTTGTGATATAAATTCATATATATTTGTGTTGACAGGCGAAAATTTAAAGAACTCTACTGGCGGCTTGTGAAAAAGTCGCCTCTTTTTTTAATATCTTTAATGATAGGCTTTTTGAAACCAAAAAAAAATTGATTTTGCACTAAAATATGTGATTGGTTAAAATTTATTAATCGCTATATTTTTTTTAACGAAACAAGTAAGCAAATAGCAAAAACCGAAAATTTGTTATTTCGATCTTGTAAATTTTAAATGAGTTCTATAAAAGGCAGTATTTGATTTATTAGCCAATTTAATGACTGAATGACAAAAAAAGTTTCGTGGAAAAAATAGGAGACGCTACAACTTGTCTTTATATCTGAATTTTTAAAAAATAAAATATATTATATTCAGCTTTATATAACTTTTCTTCTAATGACTTTTTCTTTCACGCAATGTATAGTCATATATTATATATATATATATATATATATATATATACAAAACATTTAGAAAATTATAAATCTAAAAATAATTTTACATTCGTTTTTAGACCAAAATATTGCTCAATGAAGATAGAACCCGGTCTTTCCTGCTATTTTTAACCATATTTACTTTTCCTTTTTTTCACGTGAAAAGTAATAATTGTTTCAAAAATGGAAGCTTGGCCCAAATTTAAATTTGTAATTTCAATATCTTTTAGTTCCATTTCATCCTAAAAATGTTACGTTTCTTGATTTTATATATAAATATATATATATATATATATATACATAGAATATAACTATATATATATATACAGATAAAAAGGTGAATAAATTTCTGTGAAGTGGATATATATATATATATATAATATACAGTAGCGTCCAAAACTAAGGGACAAAATTTTAAAACCTAATATTTGTTAGAAATAACAACTGTGAAAAGCTGAAATTTTGACAACTGGTAGTCGTTATCATCCATAATAACATACTAAAATTTGAATCATTTGCAAAGGATAGAAAAAGATTATAACAATTATTTATTTATTTTCAAATTTGGAACGTCCAAAAGTAAGGGACAAAATTGAGAAAAACAATGTAAACGGCAAAAAAAAAACTAATAAAAATACATGTACAATCAATATTTAGTAAATGAGCCCTTGCTCTCAATGACAGCTGCACATCTTCGACTACAAGAACGAATCAGTTCTTGACTATCCTCGATACTAATTTTAGACCATTCTTCTTGAAGCTTCACCCACAAATCCTCCGTGTTAGTGGGATTTCTTTCCATAACTTTCACTCCTAAGTTCTTCCAAAGATTTTCTATTGGATTTAAGTCAGAACTTTGCGGTGGCCAATCCATAATTTCCAAATCTTGCTCGCAAAGGTAACTCATTACCACCTTTGCCTTGTGACATGGGGAATTATCTTGCATAAAGGTAGCCCTATCGAAACCTGAATTCTGTATTATTGGCACAACATGATCTTGAACAATGTTTTTATAGATCTGCGCGTTTACACAAGTTTGTAACCGGACAAGAGGCGTTGTACCTTGGCTAGAAAACATTCCAAATACCATGACACTTCCGCCCCCAAACTTGACAGTTTTCTTAGTACACTTTGCACTTAATCTTTCACCAATACGTCTCTTTACATTGTTTTTTTTCCATCATTCCCAAATAAATTAAACTTGCTTTCATCACTGAAAAATACTTTTGCCCAATTTTCATATGTCCAAATTACATACCTGTTTGCAAACCCTAATCTCTTCTTCTTATTCTTCGAACTAACAAGTGGTTTCTTCCCTGGGGTTCGATTAAACAGCCCTGTTTCTTGCAGTCGTCTACAAACAGTCTGTCTTGACACATTAACACATGAGGTACTATTCATAACCCTTTTAATTTCTGTGCAAGACTTAAAACGGTCCTTTAATGACATACGCTGCATTATTCGATCTTCTCTTGCCGAAGTTTTGGATTGGTCTGCCGGTTTTAAAAAATCACTAAAAATTTTGCCAGTATCATTGTAGGATTTAACAACCCTGCCTACAAATCACTCTTGGAACGTTTCACTTTCTCTGAAATCTCTCTAATGGTGTGCTTTTCCTTGTGTAGCTTCACAATAGCTTGTCTCACAGAAGTAATCAAGTTTTTGGCGTTTCGCCATGGTGCCGGCTGATGCAACGTTTACAAATGACTAAGTAAGACTTATTCTTTAGAGGAAATCAAAAAAATTGAATATAGCATACTGTTTACATTGTTTTCTCAATTTTGTCCCTTACTTTTGGACGTTCCAAATTTGAAAATAAATAAATAATTGTTATAATTCTTTTTCTATCCTTTGCAAATGATTCAAATTTTAGTATGTGTTATGGATGATAACGACTACCAGTTGTCAAAATTTCAGCTTTTCACAGTTATTATTTCTAACAAATATTAGGTTTTAAAATTTTGTCCCTTAGTTTTGGACGCTACTGTATAGTTACTAGCCAAAGGATGAGCCCAAAATGCGAAATTAAAATCGGAGTTTTATTCAACCGATATACAACGAGGCCAATCTGAGAGAATTAGAAGTTCTAATAGGATTAATTATTGGCAGCTACAATCTTCAGCCAGCCATGTGCCATGCGTGATACACGCTTAGTCAATAATGTATCTTTCGAGACATATTTTTCCCACTGTAGGTTGCCATTTTGTTCTGCGGTAGACAAGTTGTCATCCAAGGCTATAGTGCCCGATCTGTCTTGCTATTTAACCATAGCTGGGGGGGAAGAAGAGGATTCATACCTTTCCCAACGGTATTAGCACGTAATGGAATGGAATGGATTCGTCCGGAATTCGAACTCGGCTCTCCGATTCCTCAATCCGAGCCGCTATCCATTACTCCACTGTGCCTTTTGTACAATTACATGGAAATGATTGGTTGGTTTTGTTGGTTTAGCGGTATATCATCACCTCTATGGGTTATTTAATGCATAATTTCTAAATATTTTGCACACAATTTTATGGCTTCAACTAAATATATTTTGAACGGAATTGTTTGCCTTCAACTGCAGATAAAATATATTGTTGGTCATTTTGTTTTAAAATGTATTGTTTGCTAATTTTACTATAAATATGTATTGTTTCTCATTTTTTTTATATAAAAATGAATTGCTGGTATTTTTACTATAAAAATGTATTTTTATACTTTAATAGTCTTTTGTTTTTGTTTGGGGGTTTACTCTTTGCCCATAGCTAGGACCCTAACAGGTCCTACCACTCCATGTCAGTAATGACCTGAGAACAATAGCAATTAAGTGAACAAGTAAATGGAATATATATCAAGACGGAGATATTTTCAGGTATTTTTATATAAGTAATAAATGATTAATAAAAGAGAGAAATATACTAATGTGTTCACAGCTGAAAAAGGAAAGGAAAAACATTAAAAACTTAGCTATAAAGAAATGTGTGTGTGTGTGTGTGTGTGTGTGTGTGTGTGTGTGTGTGTGTGTGTGTGTGTGTGTGTGTGAAAGTTCTGTCGTTCATAGCTCGTGGGGGTGGGGAAGAAGTCTTCCCCCATTGGGGAGAAAAAAAGTGTATCATTGTCTACACCTTAACTTTAGCAAAAAAAGAAAGTTATTTTTAAAATTCTGTTCCTTCTATCTATGACGAACAAATAAACAAATATTTCTTTGTTTAAAATAACAACAATATATTTTCACAAAAATTACAATTTTAGGAAACAATGAGTAAGAAAGAGAGAGAAACTGTGTTTGTGTGTGTGTGTAAGTGAGCGAGAGAGAAAGAGTCTTTGACAGTTGTTTGTGTCTCCATTAATTCAACTGTCGAAAAAAGTTGAGAAGGATGACATTTCACTGACGTCTGGGTTTCTGGTTTGTTTTCTTATCAGACAATAAATCAGTTTTAGAAACAAATTTAAAAATAAAATAAATCTCTTATTTTCGTAAGTTCAATATCAGGGTTAATACCTCTAATTTTTAACAAATTTTCACAAATAACTATAGAAAGATAATCGTATATCACTCTAAACTTGTAAAATCTTCTTTCTGCTTCTTCTTTTTATTTCTTCTGTTTTTTTTTTTCATTGTCAACTTTTAGTTTTTCCCAGAATCAACCCACAGTCATTCGCCTGTGAAAGCAAAACACTTCTGTCTCTCAGATGCACCAGACTTCTTAAATAGCCACAAATCGGCTCCACATTGAATGCAAAGTTGAAAACTGTGTGGGAGTAACTTACTTTTCCATTGGTTAAAAAAATCAGAAAATGAATCTCTTTGAACTGCGCTTGTTTGCAAAATTTGTTTTGGCGGGTTTTGAGAAATTTAGCCACATTTTTACAAATTTTGGAAGATCAAAATTTTTTTTCAAGTGTCTAATTTTTTAAAACTGTGTTATACTGGAACACACCCATTCTATTGTTAATAGACTCTCCCACCTATAATAAGTAGGAGTAGTAGCAGTCGCTCAGTAAGTTGGTCAGTCAGTCAGTCGATGTCGGACGACCGTTAGTCAGATACTAAAAGTATCAGCGACCACCACTAGATTTCTCTGCGTTATTACCTATTCTATCAAGTTCCTAACGTTTTGTACGTCGGACCTTTTAAGAACCGACTTAGTGAAATACAAGCATCCACTGTGAAACTTCTCTACAACAAACTGTCAGGCTTCATTTTGTTGTTCTTGTTTTACAACACCAGATCTTATATATGTGATATCCACAAGCCATCTGGCTTACTTTATATTTGCCTTTTAATTAATTTTTATATAATTTTACATTTCCTTTTTAATATACATTTTTTATAAAAGAAACTACCCATAACCCAATTTACCTCAAGCTATGTGTTAATTAGTAAAACTTATATCACTAAACAATTATTATCTAAAAAATATTTTTACAATCTAAAAATATTTTTGGCTTTAAATAACCTGCAAAAGGTTGATAAGCTGTAGAAAATGGATCATTCTATCAAATGAAAATACCATGGACTGAGCATGTGAGCAACGAGGAAGTTTTTAAGAAAATGGAAACGAAAAAGGAGACTTGCATTTAGAGTCAGAAAGAGGACACATAGGCTTGGCAAATTTAACATTCACAGGACGTTTTAGGAAAACAGTACAGAGGAAAAATGAGAATAATCGGCTTGGTGAATATGGAATTTTTTTTAAGCGTTTCACCCCAAGCAAGGCGAGAAGCCACTAGGACGCAAGGGGTTACAGAAAAATTTCGAGCAAGATCAGATAGGAGTGATAGAAGAAAGGATGAGGAGAAGGGTAGTGGATAGATCAAGGCAACTGGAGATATCGATTGACATTACATTTGAATAGCTGGAGATTATAGCTCTCAAGTAAACTGGAATAGGGAAGGGAGTTCCACAGGCGAGAGGTGCGAGACATGAAGCTATTGGAGTAGAAGAGACGGCTACATTTAGGAGTTTCGGCAGTGAAAGGGTGAGAGCGGGATGCCAGCCTCGTAGGGCGCTTGAATTCATGAAGTCTGGGAACCAGCAAATGCAGCTCC
This sequence comes from Acanthosepion pharaonis, assembly GCA_903632075.3. NCBI lineage: Eukaryota > Metazoa > Mollusca > Cephalopoda > Sepiida > Sepiidae > Acanthosepion > Acanthosepion pharaonis. The sequence goes on along the minus strand of CAHIKZ030001536.1, from coordinate 432,736 downwards.
TCGGAGGAATTGCCATGAAAGTATTTGTAAAACAGACAGAGAGAGGCGACGGCGCGTCTGTGAGAGAGTGACTGTAGACGAGATGCCAGACCAGGGCCAATTATGATTTCATATCCGCCTCTGGAGCCTATCAAAACCCCGAGGCAAACAGAAGGGCTCCAGACCATATATGGCAGCAATACTCCATGCAAGGGCGAATTGTTGATTTGTAGATCTGGAGGATCGATTCCGGGAGAAAAATTTTCCTGGCGCGGCACAGGGGCCAACTTTCCTTGCGCGGTGAACGAAGATGTCAATTGACTTAATGTATTTGTTCTGTTATAAAATAAAATAAGACATATCTCGACAATTTTGCAGGCAAATAAACTAACATACTCAAGAGCGAGAGCCGGATGTGAACAGGACAAAAATCACAAAATGACCATTATCGTCGTTTACGCATATGCCCGACGCACAAATTCCGGTTGAAAAAAAAAAATAATATTTTAAAGTGTTTCTATTTTTCGAAAAATAAAAAAAATATCTCTCTTTATATTATACTCGCATCGTTTTTCGAGCCTATTAAGCCATAAAAAAATACCATAAAAATTATCATACACGGGAAGTACAAGGGCAGTCAACAGGAGGCCAGGAAGAGACCTGTCACGGTCAGTCAGCAGCAGTCAGCAGCTGTCAGCAGCAAAAATTTTCACGCCAACCAGCGAGAACTACTATGAGAGATTAAAATTTCCAGGTCGGTAGCCGGCTTATGAACTATACCACAAGGTAGCTGTCCCAAACCCACACGTTCCTATTGAAATAAATCACGTAAATCTATTTCTGCTGTTGTCGTATTTCCTTCTTGCAACCATACGCTTGTCTATAACAGTTCCATATCAGGTCAGCAGTCAACGTGATTTCGAGCAAATTTTTATTTGCTCTCGAAAATTGAGCGTCATTCTAATGGAGGGCAGGGAAGGATCTCTGTGGTGATTAATGAGAGGGATAGCAAAAAGATAAACATTGTTAAGAGCCACAAGATATAGGAAGTTGTGAAGAGCCTTGATCATCTATCTCCTGGAGTGACACGGTACATAGAAGAAGAAGAAAATAAAAAATTTGGTTTAACAAAAAGTAGGCATGATTTTTTTTTCTTTACTGCCCTACAAATAGAATTAGAAAAGAATTTCATTCATAAAAATAAAACAATGGAATGTCGGCTGACATCCACCCACGATGGCTGATTGCATAAAATCAACAACACTTGTTATCGTTACTTAGTAAGTCAGTTTGATTTTTTTTTCTTTTTTAACTATGCGTCACATTTTTACTGCGCGATTTAGTTTCTGGTTTCATATTGTAAAATATTTAAATTTTTTTTTAACCTTAAAATTTTACTTTGAAGGAAAGCAGACGATTATTTGAAACAGAAATAAATAAATAACTCCCCAACACACAAAAAAAATTTTTTTTAATATAATCTTTTTTACATTTGTTTTTTTTTTTTTTAAAAAAGTTTTTTTAGATAAGATCTACAAAGGACAAAAAATTGTGGAAAAGCTATGATCATCCATTGTTTAATAAGAGATCAATTAACATAGAAAAAGATCAAGTTTGTGTATAAATGGATGGTAAAACAAGGTTTAGGAGAGATAGCAAAAAAAGAAAATTTATTAAGCTACAAAGGAAATTGGGGAGAGCTACGATCATCCACGGCCTGAAGGGACACGACATATAGAAAGACAAGTTTGTGTAACTGGATGGCAGAATAGGGTTTAGGAGAGATATCAACAAGAGAAAATTTATTAAGAGTTACAAAGAACAGGAAATTGTGGAGAGCAATGATCGTCAACGTCCTGAAGGGACACGACAAATAGAATATTAATAATAATAATAAAAATGAAAATAATAATAATAATTATCATTATTTATTTATTTATTAGTGATTTATATGCAATTTTTATTTTATAAGCCATACAATACAAACAGCTTATAATAAGCTTTTTAAATAGCTTGGATCGATTTTAATGTGAATTAAGTTTAAGCATCTAATGATTTTTTTTTTCTTTCAGATTTGACGGATATTTAGGCGATATTATTTTTCACACATAATTGCCATGACTTAAATAACATGGTTCAATAGAGAAATAAATAAATTTTCAACAATAACACTGATTTATTCACTGCTGACTTTGATCTGTTTTAATGAAACACCTTTGTATCATCCGTCTTAATGAAACACCCTATATTATTAGTAACTATATATTAATTGTATTTATGGGTAAAATATATTCGTATAATAACAGGATTAGGAAGATTTGAATATAGTTTCATATTATTGAACATAAAGAGAGAAAAGGAGAAAAAGTCAAAGAAATTTCTGTTGAAAATTGAAGTTATGTCGGAATCTGGTGAAGCACGTCGTGTCTCCTTGGAATCCAAACGCTTATAAATGAAGATTTTAACGTTGTTGTCAATAATAGAAATAGTATTTTTTAAAAAAATAGCAGGTGGAGGCCTGCACCCGCCCTGAATGTGACGGCCCATCATGGTATGCATATGTTCTAACGCCCCCGAACCAGTCCCTACGTAGGGGTAAATACGAACTAACTATAATGCTCACTATAGATTTAGACAATGATATCAACAACAAGATTAAGGAACTAGACTAAGATGGTATATACAAATACTTAGGAATTAATGGAGAAGACGCAATACAACATTCAATTATGAAGAAAAAGATCCGAAAAGAATATTACAGGAGAGTGCGTTTGATACTAGAAAGCAAACTTAATGTGGTCAATAAAATGAAGGCTCTCAATACCTTAGCTATACCCGTAGTAACATTATTAAATAGAAGTTAAATGACATTAAAAGATTGGACACTAAAACCAGAAAAATGCTTACCCAAATGAAGATGCACCACCCGAAATCAGATGTTGATAGGCTGTACCTACCAAGAGCTTTCGGAGGCCGTGGTCTAATCCAACTTGAATTAACTCTAAATTACAACAATCGGATTGGAATCATGCCTCACAAAAATCAATGAACCTCTCCTACAAATAGTAAAACATCAAATCATTCCATCAACAAAGAAGGTGCACTCTTCAAGATACAGCTTAATATACGTGAAACCCTACCCACTAAAAACGAAACGAATACCATCTACGCCAAATGAGTAAAACAGAAAGCAAAACAACTTGGTCAAATGAAATTACAAAAAACTGGGATGACAAGACCTTGCATGGCAAATACCTAAAAAGAACGAAAGAAGCAGATGTGGACCAACAGAAAACTCATCGGTGGCTGAGAAGCACCGGGTTGAAAGCTGAGACAGAAGGCCTATTTATTGCAGCTCAGGACCAAAGCCTCACAACCAGATCCAATCACTGTCACATAATCAAGAATAGAGCTAACCCAAAATGCAGGATCTGCGAAAAATATGATGAAACTGTCGACCATATTATTTCTGAATGTCCGGAACTAGCAAAAAATGAATATACCCACTGATATAACAAAGTAGCGACATATATACACTGAAAGATATGCAAGAAGCACAAAATCGAAACCACTGAGAGATGGTATGAGCACCAACCAAACAGTTACCTAAAATAACGATGCAACTATCCTCTGGCACATACCAATTCAAACTGACAAGGAAATAAAAACCAATAGACCTGATATTATTATAAAAACAAGAAATTCAAGAAGTTTATGCTTATTAACATAGCAGTACCATCTGAGAGAAACACCTCTATGAAAATTATCGAGAAATTGTCTAAATATAAGGACTTGGAGATCGATATTAACATGATGTGGGAATTGAAGACTGAGACTGTCGTACCAATAGTAATCGGAACTCTGAGAAATGGAATGGACAGTTTTTACTAACAGTGTCCCAGGTAACATCTACATACAAATTACCCAGAAGATCGCCTTACTAGGAACATCCCGTATATTAAGAAAAGTGCTATCAATTAAATGACAATTCTCCTATCGGGTCTAAGGTCCATAGTTTGGACCCGGCTGTACAGGATACAAAATAGAAAACATAACACACACACACAAATAATAATAATAATAATCTTCTTTCTTTTTTTTTTTTTCTTTTGTCAGTGGAAAGTGTCATGATGCCATTTCTAAACTTAGGTCCCTGGGCGGGACCCAGAAATAAATGTGTAAACGCCAGAAATCAAAGAAAATAATAATAATAATAATAATAATAATAATAATAATGTTAAAAGTTAAAATTAAAGCACTTCCTAGATACCGTATATACTTATCAAGTCCGTGCGATTTTTTTATGATCAGTTATTTACGGAAAAAAAAATGGAGTGCAAAACTAATTTCAACTTGGAACTAATTTCAACTTAGAACTAATTTCACCTTGGAACTAATTTCAACTTGATTTAAATTTTAATAAATCTGCGAAGTCTTCAAATGAAACTAAATTTAATTTATTGATTTTCTTAAACTTTAATCGATAACGGCTTCTTTTGAACGAAAATGTTTTACAAAAACAAAAAACAAAAAAAATCAATCTACTGTTTTTGCTACAAAGAACATTGCATTTTTATTGGATCAGATTTAAATGAATAAAACTAAATAAAAAAATGTACCACTTTATTCATTTACAACAAAAAAAGAATGAAAGTTGCAGAAAAGACGAAGTCTGAATTATCTTATCTACTAAGGATTTTTAATGCTAAATTCAAAAAAATTAACTGAACACCAACTCATTGCATTTTGCTTAAGAATTCACGGAAATTGATATCTTTGATTAAATAGAGTTTAAATTAATTCCTAGTTGAAATTACTTATGTCACTCACAAAAATAGGGTGTCGCATTAATACAGGTAATTTTTTCAAGAAGTTAAAAATCATGGATTTTAGGTGACCACTTACAGCTCAGTTTTTTTTTTTTTTTTTTTTTTCTGGAGGAGTTAAAAACTTAAAATTCATACCAATACATTCAGAGGTCGAACTATAAATAAAGTTTTAGCATCCCGCTACCACTTTCTTATCAATGTTGAATTTTGTGCAAAAAATGAATACACAGCTTATTCAGCTTCATACAGATTTTCAGGAAATATCAGCTTCTATTTGGTCAATAAACACATAAGTGGACGTTGCAATCCACCCACGTAAAAATATTTTTCCAGCGCATGACCAAGTCAAGTTTCCCGCCATTTTTCGTGATCCTGTCACGTGGTTACATTAATTATAAATAGCAGACACGGGTTCTCTCTCTCTCTCTCTCTCTCTCTCTCTCTCTCTCTCTTCTCTCTCTTCTATTCCCTTTTCCTGCGAAGATGTGACCTTAAGGATTTCCGTCTCGAACATGCGCGATCAGACGTTAAATGCATATTCACGCATGCACGTTTTCCGAACTTCATTACAAACATGAAGCATTTCCAAACAAGAACTTTTCTCTTTTAAATACTTTTCTAAAGCTACAGTTTATTCAGCATTTCTCAGCTTTATAATTCATTCAACTTTTGTGAGCTCAGGTAAAAATATTAAATCAGTCAAAGGGAAATAACACCAAGAGAATAATAACTTCTACGCATGTACATCATTACATAAAAATAAATATAAATGTTGTTGTTTTTATAAAACCTTTTGTTCCTTCGTGTGTTTCTTATTTTGTGGAATTTTACGTTAAATATAAATCATGTGGTCATGTTATTCACGCAGCAATAAACAGACATCTACAAATGGTCCATTCTTGTTAACATACCACAACAAAGACGTCTTATACATGAGGTATTTAAATTTCTGTACTTTCCGTATTTTGACATCTCGGATTTGTAGCTCGCATCTTCGGCTAATTTAATATTAATAATTTCAGTTAATTAATATTTATCAATTAACAGTAATTATTTATGACACTTCACCTGATATTTAAATTATGCTATATAGCATGCCCCAGGAACATAAAAGAATAATAATAAACTGATTTAAAATAACACTGGTGTTTTTTATATTTTCAAAAATGCCTTTTGTTTATCAAGCAGTACAGTCGTTCTCCCAAAAAACAAAAACAAATTAGTGTTTTAATTATGGATTTTAATTATGGACTTGTTTAGCTTATTAAAAGATCAAATTATGTAAATTAAGGATAGGAAAATTTTGATGTACAGTAGAATCCCTGACAATCGGACTAAGAAGGCCTTCCGAATATGAGGAATTGGTTACAAAGTCCGGATTATATTTAGATTAAAATAAAAGAATTGAAATCAGGTTTAACATTTATTTTCAATGTTTTATAGTAAACAAAATAAGCTAATGGTGAGTGAAATATAACGGAAGTGATTTTAAGAAAAAAAGAAAGAAATTAATGAAAATTCATTAAATTAAGTCTGCCACGTATGCAAAATAAATAATGTAACGAGGATTTTTTAATCGCTGTTGTATGATGATTCTTTCTCTTCTAATGTCGTTCTCAACTTTTTCCTCATTTCGTTTTGCTTTTGTTCTTGAAAGTTTTAAACGAAAGACACTTTTTAACTCTGCGTGCGTTATTGCAATCGTCATAGCTGAATGCTGGTTTTCATTCCATAAAACTGACAACCTTTTCAATAGCGTTTTCAGTTTCAATCCAGGTTTCATCACACAATCATGCATCTCATCGCTATCTTGTTGTAGATGTATCTCGTCATCCTTTCCTCTTATTCCCATCATCTTTTACACCAATAAAAGCCATTACGGTGAAATAAACATTAGCAATTATCCTAAGTAAATTTCTTGAAAAACTGAAATTTCAAATCAGTTACATATCACCCAAAAATAGTTCAAATATACACATCAAAATCGTGTCCGGATATGCGGGATTCCGGATATGAGGGATTCTACTGTAATACAATCAATACTGCTGGCTTTCAACGTCAACAATTTTTGCCGGGACTTGAAAACCGACCAACGGAGTATAAGGAATCAGACAGAAAGATGGACAGACGGAGAGTAGAGTTATTTAATCATTGTTTTGTTCAAAATTGTATTGCAAATTAGTGAGTATTTTGAACTTTTTTAGGTTTGGATGGTTAGATTGGTTTATTTAGTAACATAAACATTTACTGAGTTAATTAATGTTAGATATAAAGTCTTATACGATAGAAATTACAATGGACTAATAGATACGTAGATATAGGCCTGATTTACAGTGGAATAAAAAAGGTCCGGTTTTAAACTAGGGTCAAAAAAGTAGACAGAGGATCGGTTTAACACTAGGGACAAAGATGTAGACAGAGAACCAGTTTCACACTAGGGTCAAAAACGTGGACAGAAGCCCTGTTTTATACTAAGATAAAAAAAAAGTAGACAGAGGCCCGGTTTTACGCAAGGGTGAAAAAGAAAGACAGGAGACCAGTTTTACACTAGGGTAAAAACGGTATACATAGGACTGGTTTTATAGCAGTGTAAAAAAGGAAGACAAAAACCTGGTTTTACAGTAGGGTTAAAAGGGTAACTAGTGGCCAGGTTTTATGCTAGGGACAAAAAAGTAGACAGAAGCCCGGTTTTTCACAAGGGTCAAAAATTAGACAGAGACCCAAGTTTATAGTAGGATCCAAAATGTAGGCAGGAGCCACTATTAGGGTCAAAAAGGTGGAGAGAGACCCGATTTTATTATAGGGTCAAAAAGATAATCAGGAGCCCGGTTTTACACTAGGTTAAAAAGGGTAGGGTTTTACACTAGGGTAAAAAAAGTAGGGTCAAATATTAGACAGAGGCCCTCTTTTACCCTAGGAACAAAGAGGTAGACACTGTCCCAGTTTTACACTTGAGTCAAAAAGGTCGGGATGGCCCCCGTTTTACACAAGTGTAAAAAAGAGTAGATAGAAGCTCGGTTTTACACTAGAGTAAAAAGTTACACAGAGGCCAGTTTTACTCTAGGGTCAGAGGTAGACAGGAACCCGGTTTTACACTAAGCAAAAGAAAGTAGACATAGGACCGGTTTTACTCTAGGGTCAAAAAAGTAGACAGAGAACCAGTTTTACACTCGTGTAAAATAAGTAGACAAAAGCCAGGGGCAAAAAAAGTAGTGAGAAGCTCGGTTTTAAAAAGTTAGACATAGTATCAGTTTTACAGTAGGGTAAAATGGTACATGTAAGCCCAGTTTCATACTGGGGTCGAACAGGTATACAGACCTGGTTTTATACTAGGTTAAAAAAGGTAGACAGAAACCCGGTTCTACACTAGGGTAAAAACGTAGACAGAGGCCCGGTTTTTTTATAGGGAACAAAAAGGTAGACAGAGGCCATTTTTTTCAATAGGGTAAAAAAAGGTAGACATAAGCCAGGTTTTACAGTAGGGTAAAAAAAGTAGACAAAAGCCCGGTTTTACACTAGAGTCGAAAAGGTACATAGAGGAAAGTTTTTAATACTTGGGTCAAAACGATAGATAAAATCCAGGTTTCCCACTAGAGTAAAATAAGTAGACAGAAGGCCAGTTTTAAACTAGTGTAAAAAAGGTAGACATAATATCAGTTTTACAGTAGGGTCAAAAAGGTAGACAGGAGCCCGGTTTTACACTAGGGTGGAAAAGGTAGACAGAGAACCGGTTTTATACTCGGGTCAAAATGTAGACAGTAGCCCGATATTATAGCAGGGATTAAAATGTTGACAAAATACCGGTTTTACACTAGGGTCCAAAAGTAGACCGGCTTTATGGTAAAGTAAAAAATGTAGACAGGAACCCGTTTTTACGGTGGGATAAAAAAAAGTAGGGAGAAGCCCGGTTTTATACTAGGGTCAAAAAGATAGACGGAGGAGCTCTTTTACAGAAGGATCAAAAAGGTAGACAGAGGAGCTCTTTTACATAGAGACAAATTGGTTGACAGGCGTCCGGTTTTATACTAGTGACAAAAGAAAATCACAGAAATTTCAAGCGTCTCTTTTTGATTGTAAGTACAAGTTTTCTCATAGATCCTATTCTCTTTACAGCTTTCGCCTTACTCATGTTCTGTCCGTAATAATCTTAGAGGTAGAACCACATCTCTCTAGCTTCATGTCTCGTTTTCATCTATTAAATAATTCTCCAGCATTTACTTCTGTTTAGGAGGATTGCTATTACATAAAAGTTCAGCACTCTTTTCTTTGTTTCTAAAGGATTTTTCCTATCTCTTAATACTTTGCTTAGTCTCTGGAAGACATCTTTTGCTATTTCTATGAACTTGTTATATCCTTTCGACACTCCTACATTTTTAAAAACAACTTAACCAAAAGCTTAACCAGCAATCATTGTAAAACTGATTCAGAATATAAAAAGGCCTCAAAGCAACGAAATGACTAGGATCAAAGTGTAGTATCTGCTTAGGTGTGAAAATTACGTTCTCAAGTGGTTTGTAACACATCTATTTAACATCTCTCATTTGCGTCCCTGTCCTTGGGCAGAGTGCACTCAGGGGCGACTCCGTCAAAGGACAGCGTCGCAACGGAGAAAAATTATACTGACAGGTACCCAGCACTGGGGAACAGCTGCATTAGGCCGCACCCTCTCATTGCACCAGAGAGAGGGATTGGTGCGAGCACCGAGGCCAGCGCAACCGACGTTTTCGGGGGCTGCGGGCAATTTTTTGTTCCTGGCCCGGGTGTACGCGCTCGGGCTGCCCACATTAAACCGACCTTGTGTCACAACCTGACATCGTAGGGGATTGAGTAAATAGAAAAAAAAAAGTGTAGTATCTGCTGAGCGGTCTACAGCCAGTCCACGGCTCCAGCCATCAGCGGCAGTTCCATTCATCATTATCTGTAGCTCCGGCTCGTCATCTCCAGCAATAATATGCCATAAACTGTCCTTTTCAGGACAACGCTCTTCAGCGACTACAAAACTGTCCTTCTCACCTCCTACATGAACATGCAGAAATATTTTTTGCCTAATGCACTGTAACCTTAGTTTTGCTGATGTATTTTCTTTAATGAAAATAAACCTGGAAAAATACTTTTTTTTACTAAAGTCTTTATTTTCTTTGTTGTTGTCTTCCGTCATTCAATATCTGTTTACGGACCAATATACCAATAGCAGCATGTTTTAAAATTTCTATAACACACTTTCTGTTAGTCCACTAATTCAATTTCTGCATTTGCTTGATTTTAACCTCCCCAATATGTAATACGAGTGTTACTAGTTGTTACTTCAGTTTTCACAGCTTTAGTATCATCACCCCTTCGTCGTCAACCTATGGACTTTTTTTTTCAGTCTACCATCGCATGTCAATATGAGAATTTGTATTTTTACAGGACATAAACAAACAGTTCCAAAAATGAATGTGTTGATATTCTTTTAAAAATGGAAGTTCTTGAAAAAATGAAGACAAAAATGAATTCATTTTATTTTTTAAAAAAAGAAAATAATTTATAATAATTTATTTACCCTCCCCAATTTAAGTTTTCAATTATCACAAAATAAGTAAACTAAATGCGAAAATGCCACATTCACTCTTTTCGTTGATTTGAAATTATTTTTAATAATAATAGTAATAATTATCATTACTATTTTATTTGAATTTTCTTATAATAATTACATTATTGTTAATTTTAGCTTTATTATAATTTATTATTATTATTATTATTGTTGTTTATTAACTTTTTATTTTAATTATTCTTTAGTTTTTATTTTATTATCAATATTTTGCTTACTTTTTAATTTACTTTTATTTTATTAATATTTCTTTTCTTTTTTGATGGAAGCTGTTTTCATCTAATATTGAAAATCAAATTTTTAATTAAAATCATTTCTTATCTGGACGGGTGAAGAAAAAAGCAGAAAATATTTTTATGTGAATCTTAATTGTAAGAGACTTTTTTTTAGTTATATTATATTATAAATTCATATTTTATTTCTAACTTCTTCTTCTTCTTCTTCTTCTTCTTCTTATTATTATTATTAATTAATAACAAAAATACTTTTCTTTTAATTCTTAAAAATTTAACCACTTCCTAAACTTTAAATGACGTCAGTACTACGTCACTACATTCTTCTTTGGACCGTATGTTTTATATATAAAAAAATAAGTATTGTTTTTAAAAGTTATCAAAGTTCAGCACAAGACCATATTCATGAGGCACCCAGTGAGGATCGTTCTCAATAAGAACGATTCTGCGAAACCAGTGGTCATTTCATTTTTCTTTTGGTTTTTCTCTTAAAAGGAAAGAAGTTTATACTTCAACATTTGATAATCGTATCCTTAGGGAAGGCGAGAGGGAGAAATTGAGATATGTCTGGAACGTTCCCGTCCAACTTGTTGGAGGTTACTTATAGTAAGAAAAAAAAAATTCTTCTCTTCTTTTCCCCTCTCTATACTGCTGGCCTCTTTAAAGACATAGTGTGTGTGCGTGCATTGTGACGAGTCTTCAGCCGGTCGTCTTTCCCCGCCCCGCGCGCACTCTCTTGCTTACCCGAAAACAGCCTTGCCCCCCACCAACCAAACAGTGCGGGTAAAAGCACTACTCCTGCTTAGTAGAAACTTTTTTTTTCTTGCCTCTCGGTGTACACGTTAGAGGGTAATTTTTTGCTGATGTCTTTTTCCCCAGGTAAAAAGCGGACTTCGCTATGGGGTCCTGCATGAGTTTAGACCAAGAAGAACTCAAGGCGAAAGCCCGGAGTGTTGCCATAGACAAGGATTTACGTTCATGGGCCAGGCAGGAAGAAAATATTGTAAAAATTCTATTACTCGGTAAGTAAATAGACTTGACTTCCGTCTGAGCATTTTTATCTGAATTCATAGCTCGCTTATGTTCGTGGTTGTTTTGTGTATTGTTTTTTTGTTAGTTTTACAAATAAATTACCCGACTATTTATTGCAATGATTACTCCTTCCTTAGGGAGATGAATAGTAAAGTTTATATCACCCTGTCTACCTACCTAAGTAAGTTAAGTGTTGTTAAGAAACCCCACTGTCCTAAAAAACGGCTACTAACTTATTTCATTACTTTTTTATTTTATTTTCGAGTTTTTCTCTTTTTTGCCATTATAACTTCAAATAATTAGCATTTTTAAAAAAATGGGTAACAAGTTTGTCGATTTGTAAAGTGTTTTATTTTATTTCCTTACGTTGATCTTAAATCAAATATATCGTAACCCTAGTGGCAGTGTACTACCCTATGTAAGTTAGTAAGTGTATAATTCTATTGTTTTTTTTACTTTTTTTTAATGTTTATCATTGTTTGTAATGTTCAAATGAAAATTGCCGTATACATCCGACCCTGTATTTTATTTGACTAAGTGTAGAAAAACAGATCTTCAACTGAGGTAAAAAGTTATTTTATGACAATTATTAACGAAGAAAACTTAGAAAATAAAGAGGTTGGTAGTGGGGGGGGGATACATAATTTATCCACATCACCATGGTAAATAATTTCTTATTTCAGTGTACCATTCGCTTTTTTATTCTCTCTTCTCTTTTTTTTTCCCCCAGTGTGATCACTAAATTATTTAAATCATTGTTTAATGTTTATTTAATAAAGTCCGTTGTTTTGTTTCAAACCATTGAATCAAATCCTTTTTACGAGCCTTTTTATTGTAAATGTTCTCACCTTTAACTTTTTTAAGGATCCCGACTTGCTAAAAAAATAATACCGAGAAGAAACAAAATTAAACAATTTTCGTACAATATGAAATTGAAATATAATTGTTCTTGAGTTCCCCCCCTTTCAGTTTTATTTAAATAAAAATAATAATAATAATAAACACTTCTAGAATGAGTGGAAAATATTTTAACACTTGTAAAGTTGTTTTTTTTTTTTTTTTTAACTTTTAAGTGTTGTTAAAAACAATCTGTGTATGCTATCGATCTATCTTTCAGATTTATCATTTATTTCAATTAATTTGAAAATTATTCTCAAATGTTCAATCAATATTCAATCTTTATAGGACCTTTGAACAAAAAACGGGGGGGACTTTTAAAACAACTTTTTTTTTTTTTTTTTTTAAATTATTTAGGTCACGTGATCTTATTCAAATTCATTTCTTTCTGGTTAATTAAACATTTAAACCGTTTCGGTTTACTAATCTCTCTAAAAAAAAAAAAAAGTAAAAAACAAACACAAAAACAGCTGTCCTTGTTTTTTTTTTTTTTTTTTATTTAAAGAATATTTTCTTTTCTGTTTTAAGAAATATTCCCATCCGCTATATGAGATAATCTAAATAATTACCACTACCTGACAATTCCCTTCTTGTCCGACAAGAAAAGTGTCGTTCCATCGTAGTTTTTTATTTATTTTTTTAACCTTTCTTTTCTTTTTGTTTGTAATATGTGATTGTAAATTTGAAATGTCAAATGTAACGACCAACCACTTTTTAGCGGGGGAGGGCATAGTTATTTTTGATTACTTATGATGTCTATTTATTTTTTGTTTCTCTTGAAATCCCTACCCTCGATAAAATACAACTTTCCTGTTGTATCCTTTTTAAAACGAAAACTTACACAATACATTATGAAAATCACCCCATCGCCAATTGCATAGTAAAGATGACCAATTAATTCTTAATTTTTAAATCTATACTTCTTTTTAAAAAATTATTTATTCTTTAGGACTAAATGAATTAAGTTTTACTTTTAAATCGTGATTTTTTTTTTTTTTTTTTTTTTTTTTTGCAAAAAAAAGTTCACGAAAATATTTTTGTAATTAATCAAATGGTATTTAAACCACGTGTTTTTTGTTTTCTCTTTTTTTTTTTTTTTTTATTAAATTAAATACCAATTGTATTGTTGGTTTTAAAAACCTCACTAAAAATGGTATTTTTTAAATTTAACGTTTTTAATTAACTAAACCCGAGCAAAGAAATGTTTCATTAAGTAAAAGAAAAGTTTTTTTTTTTTTTTTTTTTTTTTGAACATGATTGAAATGCTTAGTGACGATCGATTGTTTTGTTACAAAACTCTTGTAATCAAATGTTTATTTTAACAACCCTTTTAAAAAAATCAATATTTTTTCTTAATTTAATTGTGAAACTAAATAAACTTTTGGATACCTGGTGCTCGAACTTGACGCTTACGTGATTTCTAAAATTAAACTTTTAAAATATTTTCTTTTGTGTTGGTAACAGTTTAGTTAAGGATTAGGTTCTTGAGTTTCTTCGGGTTAATTACTCAGGTAATAATCGTCAGGCAGGGGAAGGACTTCTTCGGCCATATTGCCCAAGGGAATTTTTTGTTTTTAAGATGTTTCTCTTAATTTCCATCATTGAAAATTACTTGAGGTAATCGTAATCTTAATAAAATCCTCATAAACTAAAAACACTACTTTTAAAAGTGAAACTGCACTATTAAAAAAAAAATTAGTGTTACTATTTCATAGGTTGTTAAAACTTTCTTTAATTACTTTTTTTGGAGTTTTATTAGTATTGTTTGTTACTTTCTGCGAAATAAATAAGTTGTTATTTTTAAACCGGGTGAACGGTTGCATTTTAATAATATTTAGTGAGTCAATAGTTTTAAAAACTCAGATCTATCGTTTTTACAACGTGTAGAAAAGAAAAGTCAGGCGTGTCTGAAGTTGTTCGTTAAAATGTCAACTGTTATTCGATGAATTATTCGGACTAATTATCCTCGCCCTCGTTTCGATCTTTCTTTTCGGTCGGTTGGGTTTCCGACCGTCATCAGTTGGATTTTGTAATCTTTGGCTTTCACTCCCCTTCTCTAAATCTCTCCTTGTCAATCGGCAAGAATTAGTATGAAACACTAAATAAAATGAAGAAATGAATTTATTTACATGAAAACGAAAACCATACACTTTTAAGGCCGGAGACTCGATCGGCCGAAATTGTGATTAAAGTTGAAATAATTATTTAAATGAGATGATAATGTTTATTTTGGAAGGCAACAAAAATTCCGTAAAATTAAATTTAAAATAAATAAATCCATTCAATAAATTAAGTAAAAGTTTATATAAAAATTGAAATTTAAAGCACTCGCTCTCTCATTAACTGTCAGTAAGAGATTGATTACTTTTGAAAAACTTGCTTTTTTTTTTTTTTTTTTTTACTATTTGTGACGACTTTTTAAGCTGTGCTAGTTAACTTGTGTTACTTAGCTACTAATAACAAAAATAAATTTAGTAGTCCTGAGTTTTAAAAATGTGGCTCAATCCGGCAATCCTGTGTAACAAATGAGTATATATATATATATATATATATATATATATATATATATATATATATATATATATATATATTTTTTTTTTTTACATTTATTTTAATTATCTCAAGATGGACGAAATATATTTTTAGTCAGTCTATATTCTTACCAAGAAATGAGGGGGCAGTTTATAACTTAGTCATAATTCAAAATTGAACCCCCACTTAATGCCCAAATATTCTTAATTGATTGTGAAAATGAGATAAATCAAATCTGGCCAAAAAATGGGGGATCAATTTATAAGACTAAATTGGTTCTCATTTTATGCCTATCTGTTTGGTCAAAATTCAGTCCTTTGCTGGAGCGTGACCTCTCTAGGGCACAGGCCTGGGGGGATAACACTGTGTAACATGGTTTTTGTCCTTTGGTAGAAACTGTTATTTCCTATTTGCTTATGTCTAGAAAGGATGGAAAATGGCAAATATTTCTTTCAAACATTGCTTTTGGGACCAGGATAATGATATTTCCAAAATTTAGCTATCTGAATGTTGACACTCATTCATGCAAAGTGGATTAAATTGTTGGTTCAGGAATTTGGTGGTATATTAATTGTAAGTTCAATCCCTGAGTCAAATAGTACAAATTTATACTCTGTGAAAACAGGGTGAGCAATAAAGACATATGATTCAAAAGCTGCATCTATTTATTCTAGGATTACACAAGAGACCACAAAAAATTTAGTATTTATTTATTTATTTTTTTTTTTTTTTGATTTATGCATACACTGTAAATTACTTTCACAAATCAGCCTCCAAATATAATTTTCTATCATGTTTTCGTTATGATCCTTGGTGTTCAAACTCCAGTATGTCCTGGTGGAAGTGCTTGCCTTGCTCCTCAGGGTATGCCCCCATGTTCTTGAATTTATCAAGGATATAGACATGAGGGACATCCTACAGCTCATTTTGTCATGGTTCTTCACCAGGGTTTCAACAGGATCGACATAGTTTTCAGCCTTGTGATTCCCCAGGAATCCCTGAATCTTTGTGAAAAAGCTGTTCTGTACTGCTTTCTCCATCCTAGTGAGCTTCTTGAGGAATTCTTTGTACTCTATGATCTTCTTTATTTGTAGTCCAGCAAAGACAGAGGCTTTTTTCTACAGACAGCTTAGATAAGAAATCTTAAAGGTATGAAAGCTGCAGGATCCTTATCTAGAGCTGTGACAAATTGTTTCATAAGGCCCAATTTTAAGTGCAATGGCAGAAATGATACTCTCTGGGGTGAGGGGCTCAACTGTGGTTCCCATTTGATGTTCCTCCCCACACCAAGCTGTGATAATGTGCCATGGTGTTCCTGCTGTCTCAAAGGCAAAGATAATATGGAAACTTGATAAAGCCACCTTGGAGGTACATCAGGATGGTGGCCATTTTGAAGTCTTCAGTAAACTCTACATATTTCAAGGCATTTAGCAAAACCTCAACATTGCTGTATTCCTCTTTAAGTGGCATTGTGTGAACTGGGGAAAGAGATGGATACATGTTCCTGTTACGAAGCAGCATGGCTTTGAGGCTCCCGGGTGAGCTGTTGATGAAGAGGTGCCACTTGCTGGAGTTACAGCCTTTTCCAGTTGCCTTGAACAGACCAGTCACATTGTGACAGAAGCAAAGCCCAGTTTAATGGGTGAAAAAGTTTGTTTTCTCTGACCTGCAACTTGCAAACTTTCATCCAACAAGCTGTTATAGTGGAACACACCTATTCTATCTTATCTTACTTATTATAAAACGCTGTGTGTGTGTGTGTGTGTGTGTGTGTGTCTGTACGTTTATATATTGGATCGGGTTTCCTACATTTTTCAAACAATTTCAACAAAACTTCACAGGACTACGTAAAATTACCTTGCGGTGGTTCTGACAGCGCCAAAAGTTGGAAAAACACAATTGTTTTGCACAAAATCAATTTGAAAACACGATAAGACACGATTCTGTCACCAGAATGAAAGGGGGACAACTCATATCGAGTTATACTTAATATAAAACCCAGGTTGTTTGTGTGTGTGTGTATGTTCCTTTATATATGGGATCGGATTTCCTACATTTTTTTCAACTGATTTCAACAAAACTTCACTTTTTTTTTTTGGCAGGTAGTGTTTCTTATTGTCTTGCACACTTTTTTTTTCTTTATTTTTACATTCAGAATGCTTTAAAATTCCATTTACAAGACAATTGTTTATAATAAAATTCTATTCAATCGGTAGACACATAACGATTGAAAACAATGTTTTGTTTGGGTTTGACCAATTCGTAAAAAACAAAACAAAAAAAAACTAATTAAGACATGCATGTCCGTCAACCTTAAACAATAATCTTTGTCAATTTTATTTTTCAGTCTTTATGATGGTCGATACTTGATCTATCTCTTACTGTTACATCCCCGGGCAATGCCGGGCTCTACTGCTAGTAGTTAATAAACTCTCCCACCCATAATAAGTAGGAGTAGTAAGAGTAACGAGTCAGTCGCTCAGTGAGTTGGTCAGTCAGTCAATGCCGGACGACCGTTAGTCAGATACTAAAGTATCAGTGACCACAACTAGATTTTCTCTGTGTCATACCTATTATATGAAGTTCCTAACGTTTTGTACGTCGAACCTATTTTAGGACTGACTTAGCACAAATACAAGCCTCCACTGTGAATTCACTCCATAACACAAATTCTGCTGCTTAAGTCTCAATGTCAGAAGCTTGACATTGGACTTTGTTAGACCAAGGTCACTGATCCGGTTGTTGAGATCTTTTTGGTTGGGGTTCTATGAGGTTCTTTCTTCAGCTGCGCCTCTGTAACCTGGATCAATGACTTCATCCTCTTCTGAATTGCTGTTCACTTCTTAAGATGGCTGCTCTCTCTTTTTAAAAGTGGGCGTTTGGAGCTTGTGGGCTGTGTGACACTGGGATAATGGATGACAGAAGGTCTGGAAATATGCTAGCAGGTGCATCCTTCCCAACTCAATGTTTGGAAGGGTCCACCATGCAGAAGAAAAAATTGCTCAAGTAGTTAGTTCCCTAAAAAGTCATGGGATTGCAGATTGATATTTTCCCTTCTGTATCATCCTGTAAAAGAGCAAAATAAAAATGAGTATAAAAATACAAATATATTTCACCCATTGTTGTTGAAAAAAATTTAAAATTGCACTTTTGATTTTTGAAATTTCTTAAAAATCATCTTTGCTAATATATATATATATATATATATATATATATATATATATATATATATATATATATATATATATAATATAGAAATGGACAAAGTCCAACAATCTATTTATTAAAGACATTTTTGTTTAATGTTCTTTTTTATAGATACAAGTATTTAAGTAAATGCTCTGTTTATAATAAACAGTATTAAATAACATTTACCGGCCTGAATGAAAATTTCTTGGACATTCAGGCCGGTAAATGTTATTTAATACTGTTTATTATAAACAGAGCATTTACTTAAATACTTGTATCTATAAAAAAAGAACGTTATATATATATATATAATCTAGAATACTGAACATTCATAATATTCCATGTTTTTATGCCTCTTACCAGTGATCCAGTATAGAAAACATCTCTGATACTGTTGACATTAATGCGCAATTTGTCTATATTTCTGAGATGAGGTATTATGTACACTATTTACATTATTCGGACTATTGTCCTCATCTTTGTTGTCATATTTATTATGTTTCGGCTGTTGTACGCTCTGGCCTTCTTCAGGTGGTTGGAATGTCGAATTGAAACCTTTATTTCGCTCACTGGGGTAGACTGTTCTAGTTCCACGTGCCAAGTTTAATGGATGTCAGTTATCGGTTATCTCTTAATTCTTCTCTCCAAGTTCTCCACTGCCTTAACCAGGTATTGAACTCATACTCTTTGGGTCATGTCACTGGATCTAACCAACGCCTTTATCCAGTGTGCCATGTGTCCTCAAGGAATTAAAAGGAGATAACTGGCATCCATTAAACATGGCACATGGAACTAGGACAGTCTACCCCAGTGAGCGAAATAAAGGGTTCAGTTTGACATTCCAACCACTTGAAGAAGTAATAAATACGGTGACAAAGATGAGGACAATAGTCCAAAAATTGTAAATGCACAATTGTTGAAACATATTTAAAACATATTTTTCAATAACACTGGTTTATGAAAAAAATAAATAAAAGTAAAAAAAATATTTAAATTAATAAAGATTCCAAAACTTTTATACTTAAAAATTCCAGCCTCCAAATAAACAAAACTTTTTTGCAGAGTTTTAAGGTGAAATGAGGAGCCCCGGGCTTGTTAAGATCTCTGACAGGCATGCCAACATATGCCTTGTAGGTCTCACACATTTTTTCCGGATGTTACCACAGAGTACTTTTTGCTCTTGTCTTGATAAATTCACCACAAACATAGCAAAATGTGTCTGTCTGATGCTTACAAACTCTTGATCCCCCTCTATGACAAATGCGTTTATCAATGATGACCTGTTTGCACTTGGACGGTTAGAAGTAAACTGTTGATTTATTTTTGTAAAAATACAACAATTGTAGCACAAGGCCAAAAGGGGGAAGTGAAGTGAGGACGATCATCATTAACATCTTATACCATGCTAATCTGATTCACAACCCATTTATTCATTACAAGAAGACATCCTTCACCATTCACTACTACATACACCGCAATACCCCATACACACAAGGAACCTGTAAAAACACTTTGACATAAAAATTTCTTGTATGCAAATGTTCATATAAAAAATATATAAAAATTTAATGATGGTATGAATATGGGTGGGGGGTGAATCCCAAAAACAAATATATAACAAACAGAAAATAACAGATGTTAGCAAGACCCGTCTAACCCCCCAAAATAAGAGTGGTGTTATGGGGACTTACCTATAACGATAATGGACTCTTCCTGACACTATAAATACTGCACCTCTCAAGAGGTATAATGAATGAATGGTGTAACGAGTCGAGACAATATTAGTTCACTCTAAACCAGACGGACAGTCATTACTAACACCTTCAACTAATTGTACTATATTTCTGTTGTAATATATCTTTGTTATTCTACTTTTGTGTTTGTGTTGTTCTTCCTTGGTTCTAACCTTGGACCATAACTGTGGTGCGAGTATATTGGATCATAACAAGTGGCCACTGTATTCTGTCTTCAGACAGAATCAAGAAGCTTACTCATTAGTAGAGACAAAAGGATAAAATAAATATGGGTGTGAGGAAATCAAAGACTGACCCAGTTGAGATGAAAAATGAGGCCAAAAAACAAACTGGGCAGGTTGAGAATTTTGACTTGGATCGTAACAAAAAAGAAGCCAGGAACAGGCCAGAAATGACACATCAACTAAGTAAACAAAGATAGTCTAACTTAGCCAGGGGGTGGGTTTCACAGGAAATCATCCCATTGTGACCAAGGAGACTTAAAAAGGGAACTCAAGGCTAGTCCTTTATACACATAACAAGCTCACTACTTTCACCCACGTTTCACTAAAATCTGTTAACACTAAACACTTTCTATCAGTTTTGATCTTCACCTTCAGCTGTTGCTGAAAGAATCCCACCAAAGCTTGAATAGCATTTGTATTATAAGATTCTCTTCATTCGTGTCATCCAGATAACCATTCTTACCATGGCTAGCAGTGTTAGAAAAACTATTCGTTTCATCCCAGAATACAGGGACAACACATTGTCGCACATGTATGAGAGATCAATGAGCATAAGATTTTTGGAAGCAATATGAGCCCTCAACTTACCAACATGGTCCCAGAAAGGGCACACCTGAGGAAAATGGTAGTAGTTGTACAAAGCTGTTTCTTCTAAACCAAGGTCACACCGATGACAGTCGGACAAATCTGTCCAGCCCCATCTGAAAGCCATGTCATTGAGAGATAGCATATTCTGAATCAAACACCAGGTAAGTGAAAACTCTGGGTTACTGAGCAAATGTGTCGCAGGCCCCCAAAACCAGAAAGAATTCAACTTGGTCACTCAAGCTGAGCCGCCCACAATGTGGATCCTTCACAATCCCTTTCGCAAATTCGCAATACAAGACCTTCCTAGGAATGCCCCTCAAGGCTGCTCAAAAATTCTTTGAGGAAACTTGACTGCTTCTGGGGCCTTTTCTCCCTTTCTCTGATTGATGCCTTGATTTTTTCCTGTACTTCTGACCAATTCTTCTCTCACAGAAGCCTGGGTCCAAGTCACACTCCAGGAATGCAAGCAGGTCCATCAGTTCAACCAAAGAGACCTGGAAGAGTGACCCACTTCCTGGCACCTAATTGCAAGCTGGAAGACTTGTCACAGTTAATCTTGGCCCCCAAAACCTTTTTGTACCATTCAAGCACCTTCTGTACCACATCAATGTTGCTGTGGCACAACACAAAAATGGATGTCATCAGCGTATGCAGAAACCCTGGCTTGAGCCCCACCAGTGACAACGATTCCATGTAGAGGTGGGCTGCTCACCTCGTTCCTCAACCAGAGAAGGAGAGGCTCCAATGCCAAAGCATAAAGTAGGGCAAAAGTGACGAACCAACTGAGACAGTGCAAAAGTGCATGACTGCTTTCTGTTCACCTGTACGATAACACTAGGGGTGTGATACAGGAGGCTAATCTACCTGCAGCAGCCAGGTACCAATGATTAACCCTATGAAATGCTTTGGACTGATCCAAATTGATCAGTGCAGCTTGACTGCCATCTTTTACACCCTCTAGGATTGTGTGAATAAGATGCAGGTTGCTCTGACATCTTCAGCCCTTCACGGCACAAGTCTGCTTGGGTCCCAACAAACTATCAGCAACTGACTGCAAACACTCCATCAGGATCTTGGTCAAAATCTTTAACTCTGTGTTTAGCAGTTATGGGTCTGTAATCATCTAATTCCCACCCTCCATCCTTGCCTTTTTTCAACAGTGTGATCACACCCCCTGGTGATCCAGTTGGGAATGGACCTCTGTTGGAACTAATTGTTGAACATGACTGTCAAAATCAGCAGAAAGATGTACAATTCATAGGGTAAACCATCAAATCTCAGAGACATGCTTCAATGCCAGATAGATTTCGCCTTCCATGATCTCACCCTCACAGCTAGCCACTTCAGTTGGCAAAGGCTGAGGCATCACAGAGACCAGGCTCTTTAGTAAACTCTCAAAATGCCACTGAAACGCCTTGCACATGTCATTCGTTGACCTCAGAGTACACTCCTCTGGGGTCTTGATCGCATGACTGTATTGATAGGAACTTTGACAGATCTGTTCTTTGTGCAATTCTGTGCCCATGTTTATTGCTTCATTAGACATCTTGTTTAACCAATGCCTAACTACATGAACCTGATAGCTGAGCTCTTCAGAGCCTGTCTAGCTAAATCTATCTCTAGGGAATCTCCTCAGCCTTTGCCCATGACAGACTAACCTTGAGAGCCTTCACCTTTTTAGCCTTATCTAGTGCAAGCCACTGGCTATATTCAGTGATGGAGGACCTAATCTTATCCTTAAGCCTCTCCCACCACCTATTTCCGATAACTGCTCCTACTAGTTCCCGCTACAATAGACTAATTAGTTGTTTCCAGAATCCCGCCTGTCCAGTAGATTAAACTTCCAGTGTTCAGCCATTCTAGGCCTAGCATCTAACCCTTTCCGGGCACAAATGAATCTATGGTTCAAATAGCCTAACCATTGGGACAATCTAGTAAGTCTGTATTGGCCCTTCCCACTAACATTCTATCTAGGTAGCTGGTCATTTAAGTGCTCATGTCCACATCAGAGTGATTGACCCAGCATCTATTGACAAGATCAAACTCACCAATCAGATCAGGCAGGCTACGATTGCCTGACCTCCCACTAGCTCCCTGTCTATGTTGGGGGCTAGGATGGCATTCCAGTCCCCTGCTAAGACTAAGTGCGATGAATCCACCTGGAATGGCCCTAACTGTTGGAAAAATTGAGATACACTCTCTCTGATTGTTGGATGCATAAACTGCAACTATCTGAAACAAACTTTGATCCTCATCAGCCTTTTGATCTAATTCAGACAATGTGAGGTAATGCTTGGATTGAAGTGATCCATTCAATGGTCAGATGCAGGGATTGAACATCGAACGAACCAGTGGGTGAATGCTGCAATGTCATAGAATACATGATAGTTGATACTTAGCTTTTGTGGTTTAATGAATTGAATTGGGTTTCCAAGGTTGTCAAGCTCCATATACCTGAAGCAAATGATTATGAGGTGCCAGTTGTCTGCCTTCATCTACTCTCTTGCTTGGAGCTGGATTTAGTTGTCAGGGGCTATTTGAGAGTATTTTATAGACAGTGGGTGCTTAACCCCACTATCATCCCTGGCTTTAACAAATTATGAAACATATATAATGTATGTATATAAGCATATATACATTACATGTTAAAAAGTTAACAGGTTTTAAGTTTAGCTGAAAAATGTAAATATTGCTTAAAAAGTAATATAATAATAGAATTCTTTACATTCATTTATATATATTTAATTTATTTATATTCATATATATATATATATATATATATATATATATATATTTATTTTAAATCATTATTATATATATATATATTATAAATATACACACACACACACACACACACACATATATATATATATATATATATATTTATATATATATATATATATATATATATATATATATATATATATATAATATATATATATCCACAGGCATGTTTCGCTGTATCACAGCTCATCAGTGTGGCTATACAACAGATTGCTTCAACCGGGGATTGAAACTCAACCAATTTGGCAACAGTCGGAGTTTCTACCCCTGAGCTATCAATGCATGGCAGAGGGAAAGGGAAATTCCAGTGTGTTATTTTTATGAATGTAAACAAACACCAGACACTCATAGTGCTCAATTCATTTAATGAAGAGCATTGCATTAGTGGAGATGGCTGCTGTTTAGAATTACCCTATCTCTCAACAGTGCTCAACTGTAATTATCAAGAGCATAATAATGTCATCCACATACAGGCCTGTTTCACTGAATCACAGGTCATATTTTTTCTTTTAACTTTTTCCATGGTTGTCATTTTTTTCTGTATTTATATTTTTTTGTTTTCTGTACAATGTTGAGTGTCGTCCTGGATATGACGATAAACTACATCCGCATCATGGGTAAGACAATAAACTACATCCAACAGCAAGGCCTCTGATCAGGAGGTTTTCAGGAGTGTGGAACCACCTCTTAATTATTGGTGTTCCCAGGTCCACCCTGACTCAGAGTGGTAGCACCTGTTAGGGTCCCAGCCATGGGCAAATAGTTAACACCCAAACTACACTCACGTCCTGGGTATAACGATAAACTACATCCAACAACAAGGCCTCTGATAATACGTTTTTGAAAAAATAATGTTGCTAGCTATACGTTTTTGAGGAAAAAAATATTAACAGAAATAGATTTTTGACAAAACAAAAATATTACCAGGAAAAAAGAAAAGTTGTCGGCATTAAATGACCCATTGAGGTTGATATGCTGTAAGACAAAACAAGCCAAACCAATGTCGAGTGGTAACAATCTGTTTTATGTTTTGATCACAATCTTCAGGCCATGTGTTTTGTGTGTTGACTTAACAAGTAAATGTAATAATGGTAATCAATAATGAGCAAAATTAACAAACAATACTATAAAACCACTACAAATAACACACATTCAGATCCACTATTATTTTTACTCAATAACCTCTAGAGTAATTGGAAATATAAATGTTACCACCTACCCAATAAAAGTTAAGATAATATAATAGACCTTGCTATCCATAATACACCATTGACCAACATATAAAAATAGTCATGCCAACACACTACAGACATGGCCTGAAGATGGCATTCACACATGAAACAGACTATTGCTGTTCAGTACCCATTTTTATGTTTATATATGGTCTATCTCTGATATTGAGCACTTTTACCATCCATAAAACTATAGATGACGGCTTGGGAATACCAGGAGCTGTAAGCTTGGATATGTGGGTGGTGTAATGGATAATGGAATTGTTAATTGGAAAGCTGAGTTCCAATTCCCATTGGGTTCGTTATATCCACTTATGCGCAAATACCCTTGGGAAAATTGTGAATCCACCCCTTCTCCCTTGTATCACCAAAACCATTATCTCAAAATAAAAAACTGCGTACAAAATATTTAAACTATGGCATTAAATAACCCATAAAGGTTGATATGCCACTAAACAAAACCAACCAACCAATCATTGTGTATTCTTAGTTAGAAAATATATTTAAATAATTTACATTGTTCTGACTGTTGTCCTAATCTTTATTCCTGGCGTTTTGGTTGTTCTTCTTCAGGTGATATGTTGAAATTTTGAACAAAATCCTTTATTTAGTCTATGGGGGTAGATCGTTCTAGTTCCACATGCCATGCCTTTTCTGAATATCTCAGTTTCAGTAAATTTCTCTTAGTAACTCAACTCTCCAAGTTTTTGTTCCTGCTCTGCTGTAGCCAGGTATTGAACTCACAATTCTTTGGGTCAAGTCACTTTTTGGATTACTTCAACCAATGCTTGTATCCACTGGGCCATGTATTCTTGGGACAATGTATTTCGCCAGAGTGTACAATGGCCGAAATGTTGAGAATATGATAATAAAGATAAGAACAGTCCGAACGATGTAAATGGTTACAGTACCTCATCTCAGAAATATAGACAGATGTAGAAAAGATATGTTATAAAACCTAATTTTTGATAAGTTGAATTTTAATATCTCAGCTGATCCAATAATTTTCCTAGATTATTTATTTATTTTATTTTTTTTTTTTTTTATAATTTCAACCTAAACAAGACAATGAAGCCACTAAAGTGTGTGAAAGAATATGAGAGAAAGAAAACATTAAAGAACAAGAACAGGAATTAAGAAAATTGAAGATAATGATTGACATTGCATTTAAATTTTTGAAGATCAACATAGACCAGAAAGCATAAAGCTGGAAGTGAGTTCCACAAGCAAGAAGTGTGAGAGAAGAAACTGTTAGCATAGAACTGATTTAAATTTAAAAAGATGATTTATAATAAGTTTAACCAATTTGGTGTTTATCAAATTGAAAAGATAGTTTGTATATGGGAGAAATTCTAAAGAATTAATGGATTTATTTTGAATCCAATATTCACATTACCATGCTACCGATTTGTGTACTTTAGAAAACTTAAAGGCAGTAGATGTACTAAATCACTGTTTAAAGTCAGTGAGTCTACTCAAATATGGGTAATCACTAAAAATAATGTTTGAAGTAATATATGGGACAATAAAGAATTTAATGCAACTTCTTCAAATTTTTTTTTTTTTTTTTGTTCAGACATACGTTTTTTTTTTTTTTTAAACTTTGTTGTTTCATCAATGTAAATTTATCATGTATATACTAGCATTTGAATCCTATGTGGTTTTAGTATCAAGGTCTTTAAGTTTATCAGCAATTTGAGCAGATGGATTTGTGGGTAAAGATAGATATCTATTATTAGGCCAGAATCAATCTGCAGATGGTTTAGAAAGAAGATTCTTTGAACCACCTAAGGATTGTTTCTTTTTCGTAAAGTTCCAATCATGAACTTATTTTTTCTTTCTCCTTCTCTTTTTTTCTTGCTCTCCTTTCGTTCCCACCCCTTCTCTCGTGTCAAAATACACTTGTCTTTTTTCATTCATTTCTGTTCATCCCAACAACCTGGAATATAAACAAAAATATTTAGATATTGGCATTAGATAACCTATAGAGGTTGATATCTCACTAAACAAAGTCAACCAAACAACCAATCCATCCTGGGTATGATGATAAACTACATCCGTGTCCTTGGTAAGACAAACTACGTCCAGTAGCAAGGCCTCTGATCAGGAGGAGCGTGGAACCACCTCTTAATTGCTGGTGTTCCCAGGTCTACCCTGACCTGGGGTGGTACCACCTGTTAGGGTCCCAGCTATAGGCAAATAGTTAACCCCGAAACTGGGGTAAAAATGGGTTTTAATACCAGGAATACTTTGTAAAAAAAAAAAAAAAGAAAAAATAACAGCAATACATTTTTGAAGAAAAAAATATTACTAACAATACATTTTTGAAAAAATATTACCAGAAATAGATTTTTGACAGCGATAAAAACTTTGTCAGCATTAAATAACACATTGAGGTTGATATGCCATAAAACACAAGCCAAACCAAGCAGCCAGTATAAAAGAACTCTTTCATGACATTAGTCCATATAATATCCAACAATTAAAGAAATCAAACTGTATTCCAAATTATAACCTCAACAAAACTACAACATAAAACACACATATCACTGCCTCTAGTAATTACGTCTACATAAATATGTATATATGCAAAAGTTGAGTATCATCTACCATGTATTCAACTGTGAAAGCAGAATAACATAACATTTTTATTACCGCAAAGCTCCCAAGAAAATTGAATTTTGCTATTAAATGACCCATAAGGTGTTGATTTGCCATTAAAGAAAT
The DNA here is from genome assembly GCA_903632075.3 of Acanthosepion pharaonis. NCBI lineage: Eukaryota > Metazoa > Mollusca > Cephalopoda > Sepiida > Sepiidae > Acanthosepion > Acanthosepion pharaonis. The sequence continues at coordinate 405,146 of CAHIKZ030001536.1, read as the reverse complement.
CACCCAATCAATACAGGGAATTCCAAACTGAACCATTTTAATCTACAGGGGTAGACTGTTCTCTTCCCCTAGGGATATCTTGTTCTTATTTTTAGTACTTCTGTTATTGCTTGGCCTGATTCCACTGAGTCCAAGTACACACTGCCCAATCCAGGGATTGAACCCACAATTGCTATTTCACCAAATTCACAAACTAATGCTTTAATCCACTAGGCTATTGTGCTGCAGGACAATTCACTGTGGAGAACTTGGAGCCTTAAACCTAGCCTGTCTGCTGATGAGTAGTTGCCTGATAATGTCTTGATCTTTTGTACCTCCACCTCCCAGTTTCTCTGACAAGGGTACTGTAGACCTTTCAAAAGTACCTTACAGACTTATCCCAGTTTTGCTTATTTCTTTTCAAAATGATTTGCAAAGTTCTTTCAATGTCAATTTTCACTTTGCAAGGGTTGTCACAGAAACACATCAAGTTAGATTAAGGGCAAAAGTATTACATACAAAACCCTACCAAGCTGGAGCAACTTATCCAATGGGTGGACATTCCACCTAGTAAAATTTTTCATTTTCCTTTTTATTTTAATAACATTTATACATATTGTTACACTTTCTCACGATGAAGCAAAAACAGAAATCTATACTGAAATCAGGGGCAGGGTGACTTAATTCTATACTAAAAATGGAATTAAGGAAAATTTGAAACAAAAAATCGGACCCTATACAGCTGTGTTTAAAAGCATTAGTGCCAAAATTTTATTGTATGTTAAAAGGTTAAATGTCTGCATGCATTGGAGATGCAAATATAGTATTAGTTATATTGCCTTGGAAAATGAAATTGGGGTACAAAGTTCAATTTCTAATTAATTCCATTTCATCCACTTAGTTTCATGCCTTTTTCAAGGCATTAGTACAATCTACCCTCAACTCTGGGTTACATAGCAGGTTGAGGTAGCAAACTTTATATTTCTGGTGGTGTTCACTAAATCAAGAAACCAGATAAGCCACTTGAACTTTTATGAATATTAGAAGGAAAACTAAATTCAAAACCAGCCTGAAGAGAGAGAAACTTCGTCAGGCTATCTTACTCAAGACACATCACTACTGCTATAGTTACAGTACATATGAACCTATGTTTTAATCTTTGTTTAGTAAGTCTAAAAAATTCAAATCGACTCTAATACATAGGTTGTGTGTATTTTCTTCTCATAAAAACTGAACTATATGAAAATGGCTGTTGTATTAACAAAAAAAAACAAAAGGTTACGAAAATGTTTGATATGGTTTAGCATATTGGTCTTTCCAAGTCAAAAGAATATGGTATTTCCGGATGGATTTTTGAACTGATTTGGTCTTTCTTATCGTGAATTGAAAATCATCGTGAATGGCAACTCTTCTAGATCTTTTTGTACTAATACAAGCGTACCCATCCCCAGGGCTCTATCCCTGGACTTACTTTTTTTCTTAATTTTCATCAACAACCTTCCCAATTATATTGGTTCTCAAGTTGGTATCTATGCTGATGACACAACTATTTAGATTTAAGTCTGACCATTTCGATGTGGTCAAATTAGCAGGTGATGTAAAAAAAATGACCTATAGTTTGTTACTAACCAGGGCAAGGAATGGCTTGTTAATTTTAACACCTCCAAAACAAAACTTCTCTCTATTAATCACCTGAAAGACCCCAACATGTCTCCAATCAGCATGGCTGATGCTAATCTCTAGGAAAGTCTCATTACACCTTCTCAGTCTAACATTCTTAGCTGGCATGAAATGGAAAGACTATATTGAATCCATTGCTAGGTCTGCTGCTAGGAAAGTTGGTTCACTGTGTCATATTAGACAATTTTTCTCTCCAGAATATATCTTACATATTATAAATCTACCATTCATCTATGCTTTGAATATTGCTGCCATGTCTGATCTGGTGTTCCTGATAAATATTTGAAGATTCTTGAATCTGCAATATTATTGGTCCTGACCTGACGTCTCAGCTTCAGTCATTTTCCCACGGTCATAATCTAGCTTTTCTGTGCCTTTTCTATAAATACATTCATGGTAATTGTTCTGATACACTTTCCTCTATGGTACCTAGACTTTATAAATTTAAGCACAGTACTAGACTGGCAACCTACTGCGGGAAAATTTTCTGCCTAGTTAGTCATAAATTGAAAGTGACATGATCACCCAAACGTATCATGCACTTACCTGACTGACTTAGCACAATTGGAAGAATTAAACAAATATAATTTCTAAGGATTAAATGAATTTTTTTATCAGCTGTTATTTCCTTTTACTCTGAATTTTATTTTGTGGAAATAATATCTGATAAAAATGAACCTCAATTCCTTGTTTCAGATATACAAAATGGACAGACATGGACTTTTGAGAAGATCTGAACAAGAGGATACAAATTTTTCAAAAGGGTAACTGAACCTTGTTGGGCTGTGATGATCTCTGTCATTGAGTGGTATAAATCATGTTGAATCGAATTGTGGTTTCTCTTACAAAGGGGGACACAGGTTTGAATGCTGCCAGAGAGTATATTTTCTTTAAGTCTTTTAAATATGTCAGTCAGTCAGTTATGTACCATGCGTGATATGAGCTTAGGCGATCGTGTATCTTTCAATACATGACTGACGAGGCAGATTTTTTTTTCCTGCAGTAATTTGCCATTTCTTTCTGCAATAGACCAGTTGCCATCCAAGGCTATAGAACCCAATCTGTCCTGCTAATTACCCGTAGCTGGCGGGGAGAAGAAACGGGCTCATATCTTTTCCAAAGTATTGGCACGTAAGTGTAAGTAATGGATTTGACTGGAATTCGAACTCGGCTCTCCGATTCCTCAATCTGAGCTGCTATCCATTACTCCACTGTGCCTTAAACATGTAGGCTGCTAGAATAAATTGTTTAAAAAGAAATCAGAACATCTACTCAAACATAGGGTAACCACAAAATGACATATCAGGATATGGCGAGTCTCTCACTGCTACCATGGAAAGTGCTCGGACAAACTACATTCCACCAGGTCTAACCTTCATGGTTAGGACCTGCCATAGTAGCAAACCATCCCCATTCCCTCCGTATTCCATTGGCAAGGAGTAAGTTCCACTCAAACAGCTTCTTCTCACAAGCCACTGCCCTCTGGAACTGACACCCAAGAGGATATTTCCTTGATCACTCCAATCTTAACCCTTTTCAAGTCTAGGGTTAATCATTATCTTCCCCCTCTTATCCATATAAACTAACCCTTAATGTAACCTTCTACCTAGAGTGGTCCCTGGGCCTTGTACAGGGTGAAGCTTGCTGTTAAAAAAAAAAAGTTAAAAAGGATAGGAAGTTATGGTGAACCGTGAACACCCTCACCTTGAAACAACAGGGTGCTTAAAGGAACAAAAGATTTAGAGCCAGGTAGACGAAATTAAAAATTTGAAAATTTCATAAATTGCTAAATTGAAAAAGTACTTTCTATGAAAATGGTTCTTTCCTTCATGGGCTACCCATTCAACTTAAATAGTTCACCAACATTTCCTTATTTCATGGTTTTCAGAACCCACCATGCAACTTAAATAGTCCCCAATCACTAAATCCTGCAACATTTTATCTTCCTCTCCTATCCATATTTCATTGATGAGAAGTTTCACTCAAACAGCTTCTTTTCACAAACCACTGCCTTATGGAACAGACTCCTAAGATGGTGTTTCCCCAATCACTACAATCTTAACCTGCTCAAGTCTAGAGTTAACCATTATCTTCCTCTCCTATCCATATAAACTACCCATTGGTGAGAAGTAAGTTCCACTCAAACAGCTTCTTCCTACAAGCCACTGCCCTATGGAACAGACTCCCAAGAGGATGTTTTCCCAATCGCTACAATCTTAACCTGCTCAAGTCTAGAGTTAACCATTATCTTCACCACTTATCCAGATAAACTACTTCTTAACATAACTCTCTACCTCAAGGGGACCCCTGGGTCTTTACAGAGTGAACCTTACCCTGGTCGATGGGAAATGTAGTTAAATATATAAGACATATTTACTCTGACATGATTTGATTTACAGCTGTTTAAAACACTTATTTTTGTCATATAGGAAAATACAATATGGCGCATAAATGAAATATTTGGCGAAAAATCGCATTTGTCAGTAACATTTTAAACACCTCATAGAATGTAAAGTTCTTAAAGCAAACCTGTGCCAAACTGTTTTCCTGAATCCTTGATGACTTGGCTGTCCGAAAATGACAACATCTAGATGAAATAATGGAAACACTGTGAAAAGCACATTATTGCACAAGTTTTCGATCAATCAGTAAACTTTTCAGTCGACGTTATAGGATCCAGACGGCTATTGTTTGGACATGGAATTATTCATTGGTAATTAATCTTCGATTTGGCTGTGGAAAATGTCACTCGTTGGTTAGCATTAAGAAATTATGCCCAATTTTCTGAGAAAAATCTTTTTTTTTTTTTTTTTTTTTTTTTTTTAAAATGGAAAAATATTTATTTTCACTTCAAAATAATATCATCCAAACTTCATCCCTTTCTCCTTAATTTGGCATGAACATCATTGAATAAAAGGAACAGCTAAATGGCTCGGTGATGGGAAATACGAAAGACATGCTTTCAAAAACAATGTCTGCTAAGTGTTGTTGTCATCACCCGGGTCACAGGGTGTTAAAAATAAAACACATCGAGCCATTGTTCAAACATGGTTTTGAAAAAAAAAAAAACATATTATTAATACCAATGTTGCCCTCTTTTTTTTTTTTTTCATACTTTGCTCTTATCTAGGAGTGGTAGGTTTTAATACAAGCTGATGACAACTTGTTCTAAATGTTTATTGCTGGCTGGCTGACCTTTGACCCAGATATGTCAAAGTCAGTTTTGGTTTCTGATGGTCAGGAATTACAGATAAATTTTCTGCCTTTTACTAAAGATTTCTGTGGCCAGGTGTCAATTTTTTTTAACCCCTGGCAGTCATATAATTGAAAATTACCAATGGACTTTGTCGCATTTTGACCCCCAAGGAATGTTGGTTTCCTTCAAAACTCTCAATTTTATGCCTGAAATAGTTTGATTATGATTTAGGCTTTCTGATTTAAAAAAAAAAATGGTTAATTTCTCATCAATGGGGAAAGTTTTTGTTTAGAACTAGAAAAAATGCAAAATTTTCACTGTTTTTTTTTTTTTTTTTTTTTTTTTTCACATTTTACCCACTGAAAAAAATTTGAGTCATTTACACTAGCCAATTTTACTTTTAAATGAAAGAATATATCCTTTGCTTTCAAAAAATACCTAGTTTCATGGGGTTTCAGATTAAAAGTTTCCTTGATATTAGTTTAGGTGATGATAAAACAGTCATTTTTCAATATTTTACCCCTATAAAAGTATGAAAATCCATTTTTTGAGAGAAAATAAGCTGTGACAAAATGACTTTTGCCATTTTTGTGATGATTTTTCCTTAGGATAGAAAATTTTTACCATAACAAACTTGAATTGACTTTAAATTCAGTGGGGCTATAAGAAACCTCAAACAACTGTGGATTAGAGAAAAGATTTTCCCAGTAAAATTTCATGGACCAATGATTACCCCAACCCCCGTGAAAATGCCTTGGTCAGTAATTTAAATACTAGTTTTTTTATGTAACCTTTTCTATTACAGATAGAATAATTTAAAGAAATACCTCAATACTTTCATCTAAGTTAAGTGATGTTGAGACTGGTCAGTATCTAGATGGGTGTAAGCTTGGCTGTACAGGAGCCTTTCAGGTGTTTTCATGACTGCAAACACCCCAATTTTTTTTTTTTTTTTTTTTTTATAGCTTTGTGTAAGCTACCTAAACGAGCTGAAAACATTTGTTTTTGAGTGAAAACAGCTCGTTTTTTTTTTTTTTTTTACTACTTTTCAGGTGTTTTCATGACTTTGCAAACAACAAATTTTTCTTGATGGATAATGGCTCAAGATTGTTAATTGAACAGCAGAACTCCATTTCTAGTTGAGTTATATTCACTTACTTGCAAATACCTTTGGGAAGGGCATGAATCCATCTCTTTTTCCCCACCCGTATGGGTTAATTAGTAAGACTTGTATCACTAGATCATTACTATCTCTAAAAAAAATTTTTTTTTACAATCTAAAAATATTTTCTGGCTTTAAATAACCTGAAAAGGTTTGATAAATCAAAAATTGATTTAATTTATTCATGTCCCATATACACACACACACACATATACACACACACACACACACACACACACATAGGATTGGTGTATATGGAATAAATTCCAATAACCAACAAATACTATTGTTAAGAGTGCTCAATACAGAGTAGAGCAAATACAATCATTTATTTGAAAATTATAACATAAATGTTATAAAATCCTTACAAAAATAGCCATTTTGTTTCAACACTTCTTTTGTCTTATCAAGTGATGATGTTGAATGTAGAATAAAGGTTTTAAAAGATTCAAATCAATCAAACAACCCTTACTAGGAAAAACACTGTTACATAAGCTGCAATGACCAATCAAAATACAAGTATCTGAGAATTCAAAAAACTTGACAACAAATTTAGGTTATAATAATTATTTAATGCTTTAATGTAGGGGTAAGACTAAAATAGAATTAATTCTAACAAATTAATATTAAATTATACTATAAAATTTGAAATTAAAAATTACCAATTTTAAAATTTAAATTTAATCTATACTAAGTTTAAAATTATAAAATTATTGAGGAAAATAAGAAAAAATACATGTTATTCTATTTATTTTGTTTCTATTGAAATTAAGTTAGAATAAACATTAAGATCAAATGTTGCTCCGAACTTCATGGCAACATAGATACATTTGAATCATAAACAGAGGCAGGGGAGGATGACATCTTGCAAAAGACAATACATACACAATCAGATTATAATACATAAACACGCAGACTTATTTAGATATACACACACAAAAAAGCAACGAGACAGGAAATATCTCTGCGACCCTTTAAAAAAAAAACATACATTTCTTGTTGCTAACCAAACTCTCCTCTGTTGCCCAATCGGTTAAGGCACATCAGGCTATATTGATGGTTACATATAGGATAAAGGTTCAATTCCTGTCAGAGGACGCATATTTTCTGTGAAAATTTCTCAGACATTCAGGCCAGTAAATGTTAATACTGTTTATTATAAACAGAGCATTTACTTAAATATTTGTATCTATAAAAAGAACGTATAAACATAAAAAAAAATGTCATATATATATATATATATAAATAAATTCATTGGGAATGATCTTTGAGGTGAATTCAAATTATGTAAACCCAAATTATTGATGTTGCCTGTAATAATTGTGGGATGATTTTCTTAAATTTAGTGCCAACTACATTTGTAATTTGCAGGGAAGTTTTTTTTTTTTTTTTTTTTTTTTTACCAGCCAATAATGCCCACCTGAGATGAAGCTGTTTTCCTGAGGATTTTACCATCCTTGCTGCTTAGAATGACAACCTGGAAATTAAAAACAAAGGAACCTACTGGTAAACGTTAAATGACTCAATTTAAAAATGAAAATTAAGAAAAATATTGGTTGCTTTTAATGTGAAAAAGAAAAGCCATGAGCAAACCATTTTAAACATAATAAACAAAAATGAAGATAAAGATTATCTTTAGGTTACAGAATTTCACTCTATTGCTAATGATTTTACTATAGGAATGCATTGAAAATAAGGAAGAAAGGGATTGTCAGTGGTCAGAAATGAAGTCAAGCATTACTGATAGAATAGGGCTATTATATGTATAATGGAAATGCATTGCTAATAATTTTACTACAGGAATACATTGAAAATGAGGAAGAAAGGGATTGTCAGTGGTCAGGAATGAAGTCAAGCATTACTGATAGAATAAGGCTATTATATGTATAATGGAAAATGCATTGCTAATAATTTTACTATAGGAATACATTGAAAATGAGGAAGAAAGGGATTGTCAGTGGTCAGGAATGAAGGCAAGCATTACTGATAGAATAAGGCTATTATATGTATAATGGAAATGCATTGCTAATGATTTTACTATAGGAATGCATTGAAAATGAGGAAGAAAGGGATTGTCAGTGGTCAGGAATGAAGTCAAGCATTACTGATAGAATAGGGCTATTATATGTATAATGGAAATGCATTGCTAATGATTTTACTATAGGAATGCATTGAAAATGGGGAAGAAAAGGATTGTCAGTGGTCAGGAATGAAGGCAAAAATTACTGATAGAATAAGGCTATTATATTTATAATGGAAATGCATTCAATTTTTACTACAGGAATACATTTTTATACAGGTTTCATTGGTCAAATGAACTGACAAGATAGAATAGATTGTATTGTGATTAATGGAAATGCATTGCTAATTTTTACTATGGAATGCATTGAAAATATAAAAAAACAAATGTCAGTGGTCATGGAATGAAGTTGAACTCATTACTGATGGAATACATATCATTATATGTATAATGAAAATCTTGCTACTTTTACTATAATAATATAAAAAAATAAAAAAGAAAATTTGTCATTTTCATATGAACAAGAAGCAACTGATAGAATAGGGCTATTATATGTATAATGGAAATGCATTGCTAATGATTTTTATAGGAATGCATTGAAAAATGGGGAACCAAGGTCAGTGGTCACAATTTCAGTACTGATAGAATAGGACTATAACCTTTCTCCCCACATACATTTGCAGCAATTTGCCTCTTTTTTATTATATTGTTTTCATTGTGTAGATGTCATTGTCATTGTCTAAATTTTTTTTTTTTTTTTTTTTTTTCAGAATATAAAAAAACAAATGTACACAACATGGACAGCAGTTGAACTCTTTGCCTTTGGTACACATATCAGGCTGGGCAGAATCTTGAACTCTATTTGTAATAATATAAAAATATAAAAGTTTCGATTATTTTCATATGAACAAGAAAGAACCCCTATTTTCTACAATATGTAAACACATGTGATGTGTTTGTCAGCTCCCCCAAACCAGGGAAGTAACAAAATCAGTGGCTAAAGGCGCATGGTTTTAATGCCACCTGCAGCTTTTGCCACCTGACAGTGTATTGTTTTCTGTGTAGATGTGTCAGTCTCTTGCATTTTTTTTTTTTTTTTTTTTTTTTTCAACTGTAAGTCAGATTTTCAACATTGCTTTAAAAGTGTTTGCTTTTGATTGTTAACCAATACACAACACACTTGTATCAATCATTATCATTGACATTATCATTGACATAGAATGGAAGGTAAACAGATGTGTTTCACATCGGAAGTAGCATTGTGTTGTGAGCATGGTTTTAATTAACTTAGTTTATTTTGGATCTTGACCAGATCCAATCCGATGCCTGTTGAGCTATGGTCTGGAGATGACGTGCAGCATGCTTCAGGCTCCAGCCAATGATGCCCAACTTCAAAAGGGAGGAAACTATTGACTGTCCAAGGAATCCACAGCACCTAACCTCGATAGGTAGCACATGACATATTCGCATCTTTTCCACTATAAACTTGAGTGGTCATTACAGATTTTATCAGTAGCGATTGTGAACAACTTGCAAATACTATTACAGGTTGAGTATCCTTTATGCGACGACCTCCAAAATTCAAAAATTTTTCAGGTGCTGATATGACTCACCACAAATGAAAAATTTGAGAAAGCATTGGGAAATTTCCTAGATGATGTTCAGCTGCTGTAAGTGGCCTCTTTTGCCCTGTGTGGGGTTTCTCCGGCCCAGCTACATGGCCTACATTGACATCAGTTTTTTTTGTTAGTTATTGTCATAGCAACACCTTTGTTTGTGGATTACTTACCAGGTGTTTTGTGCTTGGTAAATATATTATTCAAAGTCCTGCATTTATATATTTTTTGTAAGTAGTGACCATGTTTGTTTGTTTGCTTTGTTTGCTTTTTTTTTTTTTTTTTTTTTTTTTTTTTTTTTGTTATATATGAAATACAAAACATTATTTTTATGTGAAATCTTCATTTCACCACTTAAAAAATGTGTGAGAGTATTACATGACTAGTGTCATTATCTGTATATATACACAAAATTGATTAAATTTTATGCCAAACTACTTTCTGGGTATAAGATGTGTTATGAAATGTGAAAGGATATTATGTTTATGCTTGAATTCCATTCCCATGCTACACCATTTTATATACAAATTAAATAGCCTGTATTGCAAAATCAAAAAAAAATCTGTAAACGAAAGCACTTCCTATCCCAAGAATTTTGGATGAAGGATTCTCAATCAGTACTACTACTACAACACCTCACAACACTGGCATCACAGATAGGATGTTGTAGGGGACAATAATTTTCTGAATACATGATTGAGATGCCTTGATACAAGAACCAAGAAGTTAGACAAAATTAAAGGGAGGAGAAAATAAGATAATGAAAATGAGGCTATCAGAAAAATTTCAGTAATGGCCCATCCTCTGAAATTAGAAGACCTGACTTTTCAGGAAATAAGTTGGATATTATTAAGGAAACTTTTTTTCTTCTTTTTTTCTTCTTCTTTTCTTTTTTCTTTTCTTTTTTCTTTTCTTTTTTTTCTTTTTTCTTCTTCTTCTTTTCTCTTTTCTTTTTTCTTCTTCTTCTTTTCTCTTTTCTTTTTTCTTCTTCTTTTCTCTTTTCTTTTTTCTTCTTCTTTTCTCTTTTCTTTTTTCTTCTTCTTCTTTTCTCTTTTCTTTTTTCTTCTTCTTCTTTTCTCTTTTCTTTTTTCTTCTTCTTTTCTCTTTTCTTTTTTCTTCTTCTTTTCTCTTTTCTTTTTTCTTCTTCTTTTCTCTTTTCTTTTTTCTTTTCTCTTTTCTTTTTTCTTCTTTTTTCTTTTTTCTTTTTCTTTTTCTCTTTTCTTTTTCCTTTTTTCTTTTCTTTTTCCTTTTTTCTTATTCTTTACTTTTCTTCTTTTTTCTTTTTTTCTTTTTTCTTTTCTTTTTTTCTTTTCTTTTTTCTTTATTCTTTTTTCTTTTTATTCTTTTTTATTTTCTTTTTTCTTTTTCTTTTTTCTTTTTTATTCTTTTCTTCTTTCTTTATTTTCTTTATTCTTTTCTTTTTTCTTTATTCTTTTCTTTATTCTTTTTTCTTTTCTTTTTATTCTTTTTCTTTTCTTTTTATCCTTTTTCTTTTCTTTTCTTCTTTTTCTTTTCTTTTCTTTCCTTTTTTCTCTTTTTCTTTTTCGACAATTATGTTCACCCTGTACAAGGCCTGAGAGCCACTCAAGGTAGGTTACAGTATAAGAGACACCATTTATGCATATGTGGTTAAGGTAATGGTTAACTATAGACTTGAGCAGCCTAGCAAAAAAGAGGTTGGTTGTGGAAAGAAGGGACAAAATTTATAACCGTGAGCCAGTCATTAAATATCTACACCAATTGGAAGATACTAGCCAGTATTCTGATTTTGAAAAGCTTGGGAATGATTAACTCTTTCTTATCAAATTATTACATAAATGTTGTCTTGAATGGCCACTCTTCTAGATCTTTTTGCATAACTTGAATATATATTGGTTTAAATTTTTGTCAACAACCCTCACCATATCATCAACTCTGTATCTATGCTGATGACACAAGTATTTACTCCTTTCTTAATGGTAAATATAATCAGTTCAATAAAGTCAAATTTGCAGTTGATCACAAAATAAGCTACAAGTGGGTTTTTGTTTGCAGAACAAGTAAGTCGAAATAACTCTTTAAAAAAAAAATCAAGGATCGATTTTACACTATACCTATATTATGAACAGAACCACTAAATCTAAAATGATGAAAATCATCAATATTTGTCAATTCTGAGAAATGCCAAGCAAAAATTATTCCCTAAAAATGCTTTTCATTTTTTTATTTTTATTTTTTTTTTTTTTTTTTTTTTTTTTTTTTTTTTTTTTTTTTTTTTTTATTGATTTTGTGTGTATAAACACGCCAAATCAATAAAAATAATTCTTGTTAGCATCGATTTACGAATCTAGTATTCTGGCTATTAATTCACCATGGCAGTCAGTGCTGGATGATCTCCTTAAAGATGAAGAGGAGACTTGACAGAAATGTGGTTCTGCAGAAGGATGCTGAGGATACCGTAGACCAAACATGTGAGCAACGATGAAATTTTGGAAGAAAAAATGGAAACCAAAAGTAAACTTATAACCAGGAAAGAAGAACCTCATGAACCAGTCATTAAATATTTACACAAATTGAAAGATACGAGCCACTATTCTGATTTTAAAAAGCTTGGGAATGATTCGGTCTTTCTTATCAAATTGTTACATAAATGTTGTCTTGAATGGCCATGCTTCTAGATCTTTTTGCATAAATGCAGATGTTCACAAGAGCTCTATCCTCATTGGACATACCTTGTTTCTAATTTTCATAAATGACATTCCTGATTTCATCAGCTCACAACTTGGTATCTATGTTAATGGCACAATTATTAACTCCTGTCTTTATAATATCTGATCGACTTTATTAAAATCGAATAGCTGACTTAAAAATGACCTACAATCTGTTGTTAAATGGGGCAAGGAATGGCTTATTGTGACCCCTCTGAAATAAAATTGTTCTCTTTTAATCATCTGGGAGCACTCTTTTTACCATCTATCAGCATGGCTGATGATAACCTTCAGGAGAGTAACTCATTGTGCATTCTCAGACTAACATTTTCAGCTGACATGAAGTTGAAAGAGTATGTTGTATCCTTTTTTAAGTCTGCTGCTAAGAAAATTGGTTCACCATGTTGTGCTAGATAATTTTTCTCACCAGAATCTATCTTGTATATTCATAGCACAGATGAATTGTAGACTTATAAATATTGTTGCCCCATCAAGTCTGGTGTTCTTATATATTTAGAGGTTCTTGATAGAATCAAAGAATCTGCAATATTATTACTGGTGTCTCAGCTTCAGTTTCTCACTGCTGTAATATGGCTGCCCTCTGTCTTTTCTAAAAATACTTTTATTTTAATTGTTCTGATGAACTTTCCTTATGGTGCCTATACTTTATGAATTTAAGTGCAGTACTAGATTGGCAGCAAGGTCTCATTCTTTAATAATAAAAAAGAAAAGTATAAAGAAACTGAATGGAATCAGCTAGACATGCCCAGCCATTTATAAAAGAAATCAAATGCCTTTTCTATAAATACTTTCATGATAATTGTTGGACTGAACTCTTTGCTATCATACCTAGACTTTATGAATTTAAATACAGTACTAGATTGGCAGCTAGGTCTCATCAAATTACAGTTGAAATGACTAGATGGAACCGTAAATTCTATGCTAACAGTTTCTTCTAATCATGCTTCTAGCTTGTGGAACTCTCTTCCAGCTTCTTGCTTCTCAGTGAATTTTGATCTTCAAAAATTTAAATGCAATGTCAATTGTTATCTTTTTTCTTAATTCCTCTTCTTTTATTGTCCTCTCTCCTTAGTGATTTTTCTCATATTCTCTAACACTCAGTAACCTTTTGCATCTTAGTAGCTTTGTTGCCTTGCTTGGGGTTACATGAAGAATAGATTATAGAAGGCGAGTTGATATTAAAGGATTATGCAATAGTAAGACTATATCACCGTCACTTCAAATCTCTTCATCTGTAAGTGTTGTATCTCCTGTTTTTGAGATAACAGAGGGAAATAAATAAGGAAGACAAATTCATAGGTGAGTAATGAAATAGAAGGTTTACTACATGAAGGTACACTTAGCAATTGATCTAATGCTAAACTTCCTCAACTTTGCTTATTTACATAAACGGGCGATTCCATTCGTTTATGTCCTATATGATACTTCCTAACAAGCTTGTGTAAATTGATGGCAGATAGTGACTGGGAGGGATAGTAAGGAGACCAATATTGCTTAGAGCTACAAAGGACAGGAAGTTGTGGAGAGCCATGATCACTTAACTATGAAGCTTGTGTAAATGAATAGCAGAGACTAACATTGCTTATAGCTAAAAGGATAGGAAGTTGTGGAGAGCCATGATCACGAACTTAACACGCTTGATTAAATGGATGTTAGAACAGAGAGTGGGAGGGAGAGTAACACGACACACGTTGCTTAGAGCTACAAAGGATAGGAGGTTGTGAAATTACCATGGCCACAAAGTGAGGAATCAGTTTATATATTGATTGTAATATAGAATTGATCCCCCACTTCATATCCATTTAATTTCTTCTTTGTTTATCTAATTCTGATTAGGTATTAATCCGCCTCTTTTCCTCCTCCAGCTATGGGTTAATTAGTAAGACTTGTATCAGTAAACCCCCAAAAATATTCTTACAATCTGAAAATATTTTCCAGTTTTAAATAACCTGCAAAGGATTGATAAGCTGTAAAAAAAAACAACGAATCAATCCATGTTTTTTCTTTACTTTTTCTTTTTTCTATTCTTTTTTTTTTTTTTATTTTCTTTTTTTTCTATTCTTCTTTTTCTTTTCTTTTTTTCTTTTTTCTCTTTTTTTCTCTTCTTTTTTCCTTTTTTTTTTTTTTTTTTTTTTTCCTTTTTTTTTTTTTCCTTTTTTTTTTTTTTTCTCCTTTTTTTTTTTTTCCCTTTTTCTTTTTTTCTCCTTTTTTTCTTTTTTTTTTCTTTTTTCTTTTTTTCTTTTTTTTTTTTTTTTTTTTTTTTTTCTTTTTCTTTTTTTTTTCTTTTTTTTTTTTCCTTTTTTTTTTTTTTTCTTTTTTTCTTTTTTTTCTTTTTTTTTCTTTTCTTTCCTTTTTTTCTTTTTTCTTTTTTTTCTTTTCTTTTATTTTCTTTTCTTTTTTTTCTTTTTTTCTTTTCTTTTTTTTCTTTTCTTTTTTTCTTTTCTTTTTTTTCTTTTCTTTTTTTTCTTTTCTTTTTTTTCTTTTCTTTCTCTTTTCTTTTCTTTTTTTTTTTTTTTTTTTTTTTCTTTTTTTTCTTTTTTTCTCTTTTCTTATTTATTTTTTTTTTTTTTTTTTTTTCTTCTTTCTTTCTTTTTTCTTTTTCTTTCTTTTTTTTTTTTTCTTTTTTTTCTACAGTTTATTTCAATTCCATTCTTCAATATTTTCCAACTTTAACTTTGAATATTGGAAAAGTTTATAAATTCTCATCAATGAACTTTTCATATTTTAAAGTTTTTTTTTTTTATATGTGTAATGTCCTTTCTGGTTGTGGACTGTCATTGTTCTCCATAACTTCCTTTTTTGTTGCTATACTTTTGGACTTTTACTATTCCTCATAGTCTTTGTTCTACCATTTATTCACGTACACTTGTTAAATGTTGCCTCACTCTGCTTTTTTTCCTTCTGTATATTCCTTTTCTTTAATATTTTTGGGACAGATGATCCCAATCAATTTAATTTCAGTATTATGGAATGAGGCTATTTTTCTAAGTACTTTGTAGTCTTTGGCATCTTCTAAACATTAGCCTACCAGATCCCTTTAAAAATATAAACCTCTTTTTTACATTTAATATTCCAATATTATAGAATATTAAATGTAAATAAAAATTCTTGGTATCTGGGTAAGTATTTGGTAAAAATAAGAATTTGAAAATGATGATATTTTTTTTTTTAAATCACCCAAGGAAACAGACTTTTTCCTCTTGTTGAAGATTGGCCCAACCCCACTTTCCTACCCCACTCCATTTAAAAATTTTTGGACTAGTCTCAGCAAAAGCTTACTAAACATCCATCAGTACAATTTTTAAAAAAAAACCCTTGTCATGTTTTTCTTTTTCTAGGATTGTTATTTCCTGTCTGCTTTCTTCGGTGGAAGTATCTTTCCTTTGCAGAGGCATGTTTTGTGGCAGGAAGTTCTTGGCATGCTGAAGAATTTAATACCATTCCATTTCTGAGTACAAAAGACTATTGTCTCTCAACTTATTCCTTGTGATTCAAACTTGATTTCAACTCTTGAGACTCTTTAAAAACATTAACACCAGAATTATAAAACAAGCACTTGACCTAAATGTCACGAGTAAGATTTTAACTCTTTCTAGACTGACTCCGCCCTTTTTCTTTTTTCTTACTTCTTCTATTAAAGCGATATTCCTATGTTTTTATACATTTGTGTTCATACCAGGGACTGAGATTAATATTCGACAATCATCCAGGAAATGATAGGGGCAGTCATTCATTTGGGGTGACTGTGTGTTTTTTTTTTTTTTTTTTTTTTTTGTAAATTTAAAAAATAAAAATAAAAAAAAATTACCATAATTTCTCGAAAATAATACACATTTTTTTTTACCGTAAATTACAGTTGATAGTAGGGGTGTATATTATAGATAGGTTTAAACAAAAATATTTTTTTTCGTTATTGATTTATAATAATAAATTACATAAGGGTGCATCTTCTTAACTGCACCATATGCACCAAGAATGACTGAACGTATTCTTCTCATTTCCAGTTGTTTTTATTGGAACAGACTTCACCCCTTTGAATTAGAGTTTGAAAACAAGACACATCAAAAGTCAAGGGTGTTTGGTCAGCATTTTCAATACAGCCTAAAGGATAGTTGTACTTTTTCTTAACTGAAAAACTAAAAATGTTGAAAATGTTAAAGCTTTAATCTTCATAGTCATCAAATCTATATAAATGGGCTGTCTTTTCTTCTTCTAATAGATATATAAAACCTCTTCATAAAAAAAAACATAAATCCTTTTGACTTTAAATGTGTTTCCAGGATTTTGGTTTAAAATCATCCTTTTCTTCCTCTACTTTTAGCTTTACACTTTTTTGTTCATTTTTATTCTTTCTTCATAAACTTATTTTCCTTTCAATCAACTAGTATTCTCTAGGCGTCCTGGGTAATTTGTTAAACTGCATCCAACAGATTTTGGAGGTTTTGATTAAATGGAACCACCTCTTTTTGCTGTTGTTCCCAGGTCCACCCTGACTCTGGGTGGTAGCACCTGTTGGGGGTCCCAAATGGGCAAATAGTGAACTCCCGTTTTTTTTTTTTCTTAATTTACGTCCTGGGTTATTTTAAAATAAACTAAAATCCAAAAAAAGGCCTCTGATAATGTTTTTGAAAAATTTATGTTTGCCAATATACATTTAATAGTACTCTATATATATATATATATATATATATATATATATATAATAAATTATGTTTTGGCATTAAATGACCTATAGTAGTTGATAATCCATAAAATTTAACCAACCATATTCTCTAGCTGCAATCTGTTTCCTATTCTTTCTGCTAATTCTGTTTTTTTTTTTTTTTCTATTTGCACTATAATATTGCACATTTTGACAGTATTTTTGTTTTAAAAATAATATTATTTTATCAGGAAATGCTGCATTTATAATTTTTTAATCATTAGTTATTCTTAATATCAAGGTTGACAAAATATCTTTGTAATTATTATTATAGAATTTATAGATGCATATTATACATAGGGATAGATATATTTCTTAATTTTTGGATCATTTGTTGTGGTGTATATTATTTATGTGTGTGTATTATTTTCAAGAAATTACAGTAATTCAAACAAAGGTAGAGAAAAATGAAAATATCTGATAAAAATTTTTAAAACTTTAATTTGAGTTCAAACTCTACCAAAACCCTCCTTTATTTTATGGGGGTTAAATTAGGTACTGTCCCAAAAAAAAAGAGAAAAAAAAATATACCTAAAGTTTAAAATGAATTTTAAAAATGAAAAATCTTTAAGATTTTATTTTAGCTTTAATTTCAAACTAATAGATTAAATTTAATATTTCCAAGAAGCAAAATATTTTTCTTTATTTAAAAAAACTAATTTAAATTGACTGGAATGAGTTGTTTTTTTGTTGTTTTTTTTTCTTTCTAAAATAGCTGATTAACACTGTTTTTTAGTCATCTTTCCATGCAATGTAATTCTCTTTATTATAAAATCTTCCAAAAATAAAATATACTTTTCTGAAACTTTGAGGAATATTAGCTGATTTAAAGTATAATTAATCTGATTTGAAACAAATACCATAATTCCCAAAGTAATAATGTCTTCATCCATAATAAGCACACCTAAAATTGTGCTGGAAGTGTGGGGAAAATGCTTCTTCTCACACTTAATACACACTCCTTGTTTAGTAATCAAACCCTATAATTTCATTATGGCCAGTGTTTCCTACTTGTTTAAAAAAAAAAAAAAAAAAAAAATGGTTTTTAAACATTGAATATTATTCTAATTTAGTTTTATGATAATTCTTATTTTTTTATTAATTTTTTAAATTTTTCCTTTTTTTTAAAAAATGCATAATATTTATCCATGATTTTATTTTGATTTTTTTAAAAAAAAATCCGTATTTTTAATTTTCAATTATGGTATTGTTTACTTTAAGTTTAAAATATCTCCAAAATCCATTTTTTTTTTTTTTTTTAGCTCAACAGTAGCTCTGTTGATACCTTGACAACCTAGTGACAGGTCTAATGTCATACTACGGAAACTTTATCTGTAAAACAATTGTTATAGCATACCTACAAACAATAATGGGTATGTCGCCATTCACATAAATACAGTAGTGAATACTGTATGTTGGTCTGCAGTTGGAGATTCATTGTGGAATTCACTTGACTCACTTCTAGCAATTGACTACTTCTACGTACTGCTGGTGAAACTTGTGTTGTTCTTGTCCCAAGTATTATCATTCATTACCAACCTTTGTTTGGTTATTCTATTCAGTAACCTTCCCTAGGTTACAACAATAATTAAAGAAAATGATGTGAGCACCTTTTTTATTTTATTTTGAAGTAATCAGTAATTTTTAAAATTTAGGAAAATATTCTCTGTAATCTAATGTTTTATTAAATTTTAGAAATGTTGACTTTAAATTTAATATAGTGATTGCTCTTATTTTCTGATAATGTCGTGTATGAATGCCCATACCTACAAAAATGGGCACATTTATACACATAAAAAAGTTCTTTTACAAATATTGGTGATTGATGATTTGTATTAAAATTTTTCATTGATGATTAGTAAAGATAGTTTTTTTCACTTCATCTAAAAGGCTGAAATTAATACAGAATTTTAAGATTTAAAACTTAATAAATTTTTCTAATTAAAATTTTAAAAGAATGAAAACAATTCTTGCTTTTAATTCATCTAAATATATGAAGCGGATGAAATTTTAATTTCTCGAAATTTCATAAAATTAAGTAGGCGGGTAAGAGATGTCAAAAAAAAAAAAAATTCAAAAATAATTTCATTTGTGAATAAGTCCTGAAAATTAAAATCTGACAAGTATTCCATCTTTGCAAGAATTTCCAAAACCATGTGTTTTTTTTGTTTTTACCACAAAAAAGATGCTACATTTCTTATACTAATCAATCTTTAGCCAACTGACACAAAAAATCCCCATAAAAACGTTTTCACCAAAATTTCAAACTTGCTAGAAAGTATTCAAAAATTTAATAATCAAAATATTTTTGCACTTTCCTGTTAATATTTTGATAATAATACTTTATTTTTATCAAGTTTGTTACCTTTTTTCATCATCGTGTGCTCTTTTTCAGAAAATTTTTATAGGTACCTACCGTATTTTCTGGCTTACAAGACGCTACAGCTTGGAAGATGCACCCTAATATTGAAAAGAATATTCTAAGAAAAAAAAGTCACTCTCATACAACAACACATTCACCATGTGTCCCTCACCTACTTACCACGTATTGTTTACATTAATCACTCGTCCGATTTTGTTTGTATGGCAATGACATACTAGTTGGTGGTTAGTAAATATATTATATATCTTTCATTGTCCAAGGGTGGTTTTAAATTTTGATGAACTTGCCATTGATGATAATTTCCAGGATGAAATAAAAGCTTCTGATACATGTGACAGGCTGGTGATAACTGATATTTTCACAACATAAACCTATACCATCAAGATCAAGAGCAGAAAGTCTCTGGTTGCTGCTAGTAAACAGAGCATGTTTAAGCTTGTGGCTTGGCTCCAGGAAGGTTTATAGTCTTTGAAATACTTGTCACAGCTAAGTACTGAGGTTACATCATATAAAAGGCTGAATTAGATAGATAGCTAACATTATAGTGTAATGTCTCAGCATACAAATCCATGTTCCTATCAGTCAAGCCAATTAGGTGACTGTCCAAGCTTACTTGAGCCTGGGCATTGCCTTGTATTTGTCTTGGAAGCCACACACTAATATTGGAAAGAAATTTCTAAACAAAAAAAATCATTCTCATGCAACAATACATTCACCATGCATCCCTCACATACTGGAACCATGTATTGTTTACATTAACCACTCGTCCGATTTTGTTTGTATAGCAATGACATACAAGTCAAGAGCAGAAGGACTCCCACCGCTGCTAGTAAATTGAGCATGTTTAAAAAATTTAGATCCAGGAAGTTTTATAGTTTTGGAAATACTTGTAACAGCTAAGTACTAAGATTACATCATATAAAAGGCTGAATTAGATAACATTATAGTGTAATGACTCAACATACAAATCCACGCCCCTCTCAGTCAAGCCAATTAGGTGACTGTCCAAGCTTACTTGAGCCTGAGTGTTGCCTTACATTCATCTTGGAAGATGCACACATATTTTCCAGGGTAATTTTTAGGGAAAAAAAGGGTGTCTTGTAAGCCGGAAAATACGGTAATTTAAATGAATATTTTTGAACCAGACTCCTCCCTCCCCCCCCAAATCAGACTCTAATCTGATTAATGATGCAACCATATTCTTTTCCTAATATCTCTCTTCCTTTACTGAGAATTATTAAATCTTTCAATATGACATGTTGCTAAGCACTTTTTATACACTAGCACAATTCAATCAGTGTACAAACATTTAGGAGTTTGTTTTTTGCTTATTTGATTTGGTTTACAGCATATCAACGACAATAGGTTATTTAATTTTCATTGCTGATAACATTTTTTTTTTCTTCAAAAATGTATTGCTGGTAATAATTTTTTCTTAAAAAATTTATTGTTGATAATAATTTTTACAAAGTATTTCTGGTGTTAAACCTATTTTGACATTTTCATAGTGTTTTGCATCCAGTTTGGGTGTTAATTATTTACCCATAGTTGGGACCCAACAGGACCTTTCACCCCGGGTCAGGGTGGACCTGGGAACACCAGCAATCAAGAGGTGGTTCTATACTCCTCAAAACCTCCTGATGAGAGGCCTTGCTGTTGTATGTAGTTTATCGTCATAACCAGGACGGTTGCTTAACTAAATTAAAATTTTTAAAATTTTCAAATTTAAAAAAAATTTTAGATTTTAAAAGATTTTTAAATTTTTAATTTTTTTAAGGTTTTTAAAAAGATTTTAAAGTTCTTTTAAAGTTTTTTTTTTTTTTTTTTTTTTAAGTTTTAAAACATCAATTAAATTTAGTCATGAGAGAGATATTTATGAAAATCTTGTTTCACTTTAAAAACTTCTTTAATTGTAAATAGTTGGAATGCGCTAATATTAAGGAATCGGAGGAATACATAAAGCCCAATTCTCAAATTAAAACCAGATTGAAGTTACTGTGAGCAAGAAAATCATATAATCCTTTCATTCCAAGCAAAGCAATAATGTCTCTAAGATGCAAGGGGTTACTAAGTTTTAGAGAATATGAGATGAAATATTAAATTTTCAAGTTCAATAGTCCGAATAATGTTAATAGTACAGTATTTACATTAGTTTTTTATTGTCCTCATCTTTGTTTAAATATTTGTCATATGCGTTTTTATTTAGATGAGGACAATAGTCCGACAATGTAAATACTGTAATAATACTTTTCTCAGAAATATAGACAAAATGTTAATAGTGTTTAAAAAAAAAATTTGTTACAACCCATATTTCTTGCATGAAAACAAACTTTTAGAATAGTTGCTGCAGGATAACTGCTATCCATTAGAATAAGAACAGTCTTTTCCAGTGAGCGAAATAAAGGACTCAGTTCAACATTACTGGAGGACATTGGTGACTGCAATTTAAAGATTAATAGTGTCAAATTATTTTAGGGATATTTTATCCTGGTAGTAAAAATTCTGTTTAGTCCTGAATGACTCTGACAAGAATTTCACCAGGCAACTGAAAGTGTCTCTCTTCTAGAGAAAAACAACTAGCTTAAATTGAGCTACTTGGACTGAACGCATCTGAATCAGCAGGTGAGACAGGTTACTCCAATAAAGCGTTAGTTTTTATTACTTGGAGGATGTAACTTCAATCCCTATGTAGGGTAACAAATATTGTCTGTAGAATAGATTTTAGCAGAACGGGATCTAAATAAATGTTCACTTATGTGCTAATACACTTGGGAAAGGTATGAATCCTCTTCTTCTCTCCCCCCAGCTATGGGTAAATAACAGGACAGACCAGGTTCTATAGCCTTGGATGGCAACTGGTCTACTGCAGAAAGAAATGGCAACCTACTACAGGGAAAAAGTCTTCCTTGTCAGTCATGTATCGAAAGATACATGATCACCTAGGTATGTATCACACATGGCACATAACTGACTAAAAATTAAGATAAGAAAGTTACAAAACAACATTTTGGTTTTGGGACGGTATACAATTTTGGGGATGATTATGCTCATCTATCAAGATGAGGCAATGGGGAAAAATGTTAGTCTGTAACCCTTTCCAAGCGATGTACATTAACGGGTGGGGTGGGGGGAAACTAAAATCCTGTTATTCTTAGATAGGCTACTGTAGCACTTTCACTGCTACATTGTTGCCTGGCTGTGCTGACCTGTTTTGGGAAAATAGAATATTGTCATTTACCTGAAATAAATAACTATAAATATGCTGATGGCAATTTCTCAGAAATCAAACAAAATATGCCAAGTTTGACATTAAAAAATGTCATCATTATCAGTCCTGTGACTGGGCAGGGTCATAGTCACAGAACACTTGACCAGCTGCTTCCATGTGTCTCGGCAGTTATTCATTCATTCATATGTAGGATCAGAGGTAAATAAAAAGCAGTCAGTTCTGTCTGCGTATTTACATTGCTAAAATGGATAGATCCAGTTTGGATGTAAGCGAATGTTTCAATTGATTTTATTTTTCACAATTTTTCCAATATTCTATAAGAAAAACAGAAGACTTCCAATCAGACACTTGATGAAGACTGAAGAATAGATCAGCCAAAATATTGTAATATTCTAGCCTATGGCCTCTGGTCAGGACCAAAGGCAGAATTCAATTTTAGAAACAAGTTTCAGAACATTGTCAAGTTCTTTGATAATGAAAAACCTACAGCAACTAATGCAGATCTTGTCACTGTGCAAAAATTATCATTGATTGGAAAAATATATATGAACAAAAGTGTAAACAAACAATGGAATAAAGTAATATTAACATCTACAACTAATCAGAATTGAACATGGGATTATTGGTTTATAAGATCAATGCTCCAAACAGTGAGCTATGATGGCAAGGCAAATATCATGTAACTTTAGAGTAGTTTTTTTTTTTTTTTTTTTTTTTTCATCGTCCACATCATAATCCCATGACAGGGTGTGGTCATAGTGCTGCTCAACTACATATGTCACTGTTGCATACCAATGTCTGAGTGTCTGTGATGGATTTTCCAGTTGACTCAGCAATTTTATCAGCTTCCTATGTCTGCCTCTTAGGTGGTATCTTGTGGGATGTAAGCAGAAAAAATGTCTCTTCCGACATATCCACACCATTTCAGCTTTCTCTTCTTGACTCTAGTTATGAGGTCTGGCAACAGGCTGGCTTTTGTCTATTTTTTGTTTGATTTCAAGCAAATCTTCTTGTCTTTCCAAATTTTTTTTTTTTTTTTTTTTTTTAATTCCGTTCACCCCAAGTAAGGCTGTAAAGCCTCTAAGTCCCAAGGGATTACTGGATGTGGAAGAATTAGAAAACAGAAACATTACTAAGAAGTGAGAACAAAAGAGTAATCAGGAGAGTAGATAGCAATTGACATTGCATTTAAATTTTTGAAGATTAAAGTTGACCAGAAAGCATGGAGCCAGGAGAGAATTCTACAAGCCAGAAAAGAAACTCTTAGCATAGAACTTATGGTTATATCTCACCAATTGAACTGTAAATTGATGAGAAATTGTCACCAGTCTAGTACAACACTTAAATTTATAAAGTCTAGGTACCGTGGCAGAGAGATCATCTTAACAATTACTATGAAAGTATTTATAGAAAAGGCACGGGGAGGCAACATTATGGTGGTGTGAAAGAGACTGAAGCTGAGATGCCAAGTTAGGACCAATAATATTGTTGATTCTTCTTTGGATTTAATCAAGAATTTCTAGATGTATAGCAGGAACACCAGACCTGATCGGGCAGCAATATTCAAAGCATGGATGAATGGTAGACTTATAAATATGTAAGATATATTCTGATGAGAAAATCGTGAACCAAATTTCTTAGCAGCTGACCTAGCAATGGATTCAATATACTCTTTCCGCATCATGCCAACTGAGAACATTAGCCCAAGAAGATGCAACTGGTCACTCTCCTGATGATTTGCATAAATGCTTCTTAGTTTTGTGACAACTGGCATTGTTTGTGCTGCTCTCAAAATAGTCCATTCTGGCCCTCTCTTTGGTGATCATAGAGCCAAAATATTTGAATTGCTTCACGAATTTAATTTCTTGACCATTGGCTTTTTCTAATTATATATATATATATATATATATATATATATATAATATGATAATCCAAATACCAGGCAAACTGACCTAGTTTTTAACCTAAACGGATCCTCAGGGTAAATGATATCTACCCTGAAGATCCGTTTAGGTTAAAAAATAGGTCCATTTTGGCTCTTGAGGATTATCTTAGGTTTTGCTCTACTTAGTGCATTGAGCACTTTACGTAGTTGTCTTTTTACTCATTATGCTTTTTTTTCTTTGGACTTGGAGCTTAAACACTGGACGATTGTTTTCAATGGTTTTTGGTTCTTTCTTTTTTTTTGATCCCCATTTTTCCTCGGGTACCGATTTTGTTCTACTGCAAGTTGAGCTATCTGGTTTTTCAAACAACTACCACCAGATATATATATATATATATATATATATATATATATATATATATATATATATATATATATTTTTTTTTTATTTTTTTTTTTTTTTATTTTTATTTTTTTTTTTTTCATTAATCTCCATGCAATACCTGGAGGAAGTTTCCAGACTGACAAATTTCTCTTCTTTGATAGTACATATCCTTCGAGGTGGGGGGGTTATTACCTGGTGCCTGAAGCATCTCCAAAAGGGTAAATTCTGAGGGGGCTTAATCAATTTTCCCACAGTATTGCCATTAAACTTACTTTAAATCTTGACCTTGTCATTTTCGGCGGCAGCAACATGGGATGCATTGAAAAATCCACATATCGATGTTATCCTTTTCGTCTGGAAACATACCATGAAAACTAGAAACAAATAACAAGTATGTATTTTTTTTGTTAATCAATTCACCCCAAGCAAGGTGGTAATGCCACTAAGAGGCAAAGGGCGACTGGAAGTGAAAGAAAATAAGAAATTAGAAGGAATTGAAAACCCAATCCTAAACCAGAAACAAGGGATAAACCTCTACTCCTGTTCAAAAAGAATGGGGAGGAGCATGAACTGGATGATAGGTGAACTTATCTACTCTTACCGAAGGGGGGGGGAATAATTAAAGAATACTGTAAATCGCAACATACAAGTCAAGTTTTCAAGTCTAAAAAATTTATTTCCAAAACTAGTGGTCAACTTATATGGCAGATATAAAATGCAAACCTTTTCCACTGAGTTGTAAACAAGTTGGACTGCACTTCTAAGAATTACTGTGCGCCACTTAGCATATCCCCAGCAGCCTGTCACAAATATATTCCACTAAAACTTGTGTTCAGGGAACATATTTGGCATATTAACACAAAAATTTAAACAAAATAATAAAATAGTAACATAAATTCAGTATTCTATTAGTGTTACAGCAGACATCATTTATTTGTTTATACCTCTGTGACCAAATGATACTGTTTTCTTACAATGACATATATGTAGCAGTTATATAAAAAACTACCTGGCATTACGTGTAATCTACGGTATTAATATTTTATAGCAGTTGATGTCGACTTTAATGTATTTATCAGTAGAGATGACAAATTTTAAATGTTTGCTAATTTATACCAATATAATATATGGTACCTACCAGTATATGTTGTAGGTTGTTTGCTATACAACACATATAGAAAGATATCAGTGTCTCAATATACAGGTAAATGGTGTGACCTTATGTAGTTTTGATACTGGTTACAATGTAGCCTAACTTCATTTACTGGTAGTCCTAAGTTTTTGGCCACTGGTAGCATACCATATGTTTGGGGGTCAACCTATACGGTAGGTATAGACCTAACTCAGAATTTTGAACTGAAAATCTTGAGGTTTCAAAGTTTCAGCAGAGATTTTAGAAGTATAGAGTTGAACCAGAAACCCAATCCTAAACAGGAAACGACTACTCCTGTTCAAAATATATCTCTTAAAAAGGGAAAATGAATAAACAAAATATATTTCAAAGAAATATACAAACAAGGAGAACCTTTTTCAACCAAAAAAAAAGTAACAATTTGGCATAAACTCAAAATAATAAAAGGGACACGTGATGTCTTAGAGAATTTTAAACTTTTGTAGTAGGGAGCAGATAATTACCATGTTGCCTCTTCAAGACACATAAGGAAAGAAGTCTTGGCAAATAAAACACACAAGGCAAGAAAAACAATAGGAAACAGAAAGTATCCTTCTTAATGAGTGTGTGTTTAAATAGATAGCAGAAATAGAGAGGAGTGATAAAAGCTCAAAAATTACCGAGAGCAACAAAAGGAAGTTGTGGAGAGTCATGATCACAGTAGCTAAAGAAAATTTAGTTATCACAGGATTTCATGTGGTAGAAAACTCACAGAAATGACAGTTAAAAGCCATGTACCCACATACATGCAAAGTGGTTAGAATGTTCACTCTGGGCATGAGAGTCGGGTTTGAATCTCACCATGGTCGATTTTTCAAAAAGATAACTTCTTGATTGATCACAGGGAGGCAATCATTGTGCTGCATCTTTGGAATGTGCCTGAGCATCATATCCCAGGTTGACCCAAGCCTTGTCAGTGAAACTGGATTGACGGAACTCTGGCCTTGTTCAGACTGTTGATCAGGCTAAATAATGCGCGCACTCTCAGAAACTGTAGCTAAGGCCTGTTCAGCATAGTTGCAGTATAAACTACAGGTGAGCTCAGTGGGTGTTGAACAAATACAAATGTGCCTGAGCAGGTGTTTGCAAAAGGGATTGGCTAGCTACCCTAATAGACAGGCATTCTCAGATATGAGTGGCCAGCCATTTATTCTATTTTATATAGGCAGTGTAATTTTTAGGGATGGCTCACTCGATGCAGAAGAGAATGACCATATTGAATGAGTCAGTCAAGCATTCGGAAAACTTGAAAAGAGTCTAGTCTGATCATAACATCTCATTAAGCACAAAGATCAGCATCTACAAAATGGCTGTTCTAATCACTTTTATATTCCTCTGAGGTGTGGACCATCTATTGAAGGTACATTAAGGTCTTAGAGCTTTTTCACCAGCAGTACCTGAGATGAATCTTGGACATTAATTGGATTGTACACCAGACACGAAATTCCTTCAGCATGCAAACATAGCCAGCATAGTGAAACTACTTCTTCATAATCAAATGTGCTGGAGGTGTCATCTGACACATATGGAGGATGCCCAAAAGACTTTTATGGTGAGCTGGTAATTGACCTGTTTGTAAACCCAAAAATTGTTTCAAGTATGTAGTTAAATCTAACGTAAAGACTGTTTGTGTTAATGTAGAAGATTCGGAAATTGTTGCTGGAGATAGATCTGGTTGGAGAAAATTGAGTTGGGAATGCTGCAACTATTTTGAACAGAAGAGAATTGAATATTCCAACAAAAAGTGCACTATTAGGAAGGGTGAAATATAATCTGTCCCAAAGCTATTAGGATACCAACACACTTGCACTATTTATAGAAAAATCACCCTTTTGGCAGCTGGTTTAGCCAGTCACATAAAATCATGCCAGAGAGGTCAGGAGCAAATTCATGCGAATGCAACCATACCAGAAAAACCTGCATGTTACTAGTGTGAGTTTTGTGACAAGGTTTTTAAGTCTGTTGCAGGACTTGAATATCACATGATTGTACACAGAAACAGACAAGTTTCCAAGATAGGTAACACAGACAAACTTTGTTTTGCCACATGTGTAATAGAGATTGTAAAAAGTGAAGCTAACCTTAAGAATTACTTACGTTCTCATATTAAAGCATTAGCTCAGGTGTAAATGACAGAAATAATAAAATTCTAAATGAAAAACACAAAAAAACAGCTACCAATTGAAGAGATGATCTTCTTTTGCAAAGAAGTGACAATCATCATATATATATATATATATATATATATATTTAAAGATATTTTTGTAGGTACAAAATTTAATGATCGAAATAAAAGTGTAAAATTTAATATTACAAGACATATTAAAACAATATTAAATAATAAAAAAAAATCAACAACAAAGGGGGAGCACCGGTTTCACTCCCGCTCATCAGGCTTCCATAGGGAGATTCAAAATTAAAACAGAAAAGGTACAATCAGAATAGGTGGGGAAAAAAAAAAATACATATATGTACATATACATACCTGTATATATGCATTTGAAGGAACTAGAGGCAGATGTCCCATACAGCCTTATTTTGTTTTCATATATATATATATATATATATATATATATATATATATATATATATATATATATATATATATATATATATATATATATATATATATATATATATATATACCTGTATGCTTCATCAAAAAAGTAATAAAAAAAATACAAATTCTTGAACCCATCTTTATTAAAAAATTAAAACCAGCACTTAACAAAATTCCTTCAGCACGCAAACATAGCCAGTATAGAGAAACTACTTCTTCATAAACAAATGTACTGGACGTGTCATCTGACACGTATGGAGGGTGGCAGATTGCCCGAAAGACTTTTATGATGAGCTTGTACAAGGTAATTGACCTGCTTGGAAGCCCAAAAATTGTTTCGAGGATGTAGTTAAATGTAACCTAAATACTCTTTGTGTTAATGTTGGAGATTGGGAAATTGTTGCTGGAGATAGATCTGGTTGGAGAAGGTTGATTTGGGAATGCTGCAACAATTTTGAACAGAAGAGAATTGAACATTCCAACAAAAAGCATGCCATTAGGAATGGAGAAAATAGAATCTGTTCAAGAGCTATCAGGAACACACATACAGTATTTGTGCAAAAGTCACCCTCTCAGCAGTTGGCTTAGTGTAACCTATCTGTAACGAAATTTACTGAAGTCTTTGTCTTCTCCATCTTCTCTGTAGTCGTAGTCTTCTTCTTCTTCTGCTCAGTTTTACACCGCAGTCGACACCGAAATGAACAAAACTTGTGACTTTCGCTCAACTGGAAAACTCCCGCTTTACCCTTGTTTGATCTCAGCTTTTATGCGGTGAGGCATACACTTATGCAAATGAATACGGGCCTCACTCCCAGTCTGGTCAATAAAACATTGCCATTACATTGTCCGCCACCATGACTAATACATTTGTTACATTTAGCCAGTCATGTGAGATCACACCGAGAGGTCAGGTGTAAACTCCTGTGAATGCAACCCTATCAGAAAGATCTATAGGGTCCTTGTGTGAGTTTATGGCAAGGTTTATAAGTCTGTTGCAGGACTCAAACCTCACATAATTGTACACAGTAATTGGCAAGATTTTTCAACATAGATAACATAGAAGAATTTTGTTTGCTGCATGTGTAAGAGAGATTGTAAAAG
Organism: Acanthosepion pharaonis; assembly: GCA_903632075.3. NCBI lineage: Eukaryota > Metazoa > Mollusca > Cephalopoda > Sepiida > Sepiidae > Acanthosepion > Acanthosepion pharaonis. The sequence goes on along the minus strand of CAHIKZ030001536.1, from coordinate 375,369 downwards.
TGAGGCTGGCCTTAAGAATCACTTCCCGCCCCATAGCAGTGTTAGTTCAGGTATAAATGATCGAAATAATAAAATTCTCAACGAAAGACAAAAAAAGCTACCAAATGAAGAGAAGGTGACAATCATCATGTGATGTTTTTATATTTTTTTATGCCACATTAAAAATTATTCTCATAATTTTAACCCTATTGCTAGTTCTACTACTAAGTGCCCAAATCTCTAAGCCTGGGAATGTGTATACCAGTCCCTTCAGTGACCAGACACCAGTGGAGACCCTGGCGCAAGTTTATCTGTCAGATTCTATCAGATCTAAATATTGTCTCCATTATCTTTGTATAAGATAAGGGTCTCCGTGTTAGCAAGAGTTGCATACCAAAACAAATTACACAGCCTAATTAGAATAAGGTTCTTCATATGAGCAATTTTGTACTGGCCATTTGCTACTCTTCACCATTAATTTGTTTGGGACATGGTATTTCTGAAACCTGTCCTGGGTATGACGATAAACTACATCTGGCAGAAAGACCTCTGATCAGGAGAGTTTGAGGTGCATGGAACAACCTTTTAATTGCTGTTGTTCCTAGGTCCAATCTGACCTGGAGTGGTAGCACCTGTTAGGGTCCTAGCTATGGACAGATAGTGAAATCCCAAACAAAACACTATGAAAGTATAAAATATAGTAAAATTACCAGCAATACAATTATACATAATTACCAACAATATATTTTATAGTAAAATAACCAACAATACATTTTATCTGTAGTTGAAGGCATACAATTACGTTTAAAATATATTTAGTTGAAGGTATAAAATTGCATTCAAAATTAAATTAAATTAAATAACATAACCCATACAGGTTGATATGCCAATAAACAAAATCAACAAACACCCAACATAAAAGAACTCTTTCATAATATTAATCCATATAATATTGTACAATTTCTTAAAGAAGTCAAACTAAGGCAGTGGAAAACTTTGAGAGGGGAATTAACAGGAGATAACTGATAACTGGCATCCATTAGACATGGCACGTGGAACTAGAACAGTCTACTGCCAGTGAGCAAAATAAAAGGTTCAGTTTGACATTACAACCACCTGAAGAAGGCCAGAGTGTACAACGGCCAAAATGTAATAAATATGGCGACAAAGATGAGGACAGTAGTCTGAATAATGTAAATAATGTACATAATACCTCATCTCAGAAATATAGACAGATTACCAACTATATATATATATATATATATATATATATATATATAAAATTTACCAACAATATGCACATACTAACAAATTGTAGTGATTTCACCCAAATTTGTTTAAAATACTACCAAGAAAACAATATGAACTCTTTCATGACATAAATCCATATAATATCCTACAATTTCTTCAAGAAGTTAAACTGTATTCCAAAATATAATTTTGACAAAACCACAACTTTAAAAACACACATCAATTCTAATAATTATGTCCACACAAACATGTATATGCACAAAAGCTGAGTATCATCTACCATGTATTCAATTGTGAAAGTAGAATAATGTATATCATATTTTTATTACTTCATAGCTCCCCACTCCAAATTAAATTTTGGCATTAAATATTCGATAAGGAGTTGATGTACCATTAATCAAATCATTATGTTGGTAATCATGGCTCTTCACAACAATCTCCTGTCTGTTGTAGCTCTTAATAAATTTTTTTCTTTATCCCTCCTAAACCCTGCTTTGCCATCCATTTAGTTATTTGCTGCTTTTCTCTGTCCCTTTTTTTTTTCTATATGTCCTGTGAGTATCAAATTTTCCAAGCCCTCTTTCCTCATTTGTTCTCTTACTGATGTTAAGTGTAATTGGCCTTTTTGTTTCAATTTTCTCTAAAACTTTGTCATTGCTCACATGTTCAGTATAATTTTATTCTCAACATCCTTCTGTAGAACCACATTTCTGTTGCTTCACATCTCTTCATTTGTAAGAGTGTTCAATCTTTACTGCCATATAGGAGTACTGATATTACATAATAGTTCAGTACTTTTCTTTGTTTTTAATGAAATTTTCCTGTTTCTTAATACTTTGCTTAGCTTTTGGAAGGCTTCTTTCATGATCAGAATTCACTTTTGGATTTTGATACCACACTTTCCATTATCTGATAAACCGCTTCCCAGATATTTAAATTGTTGCTCTTGCTTGATTTTCATATCTCCAATTTGAAAATGTTGGTTTGTTCATTTTGCTGATGAGTGTACAGTCCGTCTTCTTGCAATTGATGCTTAGTCCTTTCTTCTCACTTTCTTTCATTACCTTCCGTAGGAGTTCTTGTAGTTTCCTTTCTGTGTCTTCTATCGACATTATGCCATCTACATATCTTGTGTTTTTACCACACCTACCTTTAAATTCACTGACAAATGCCAAGTTATAGACAAAAGGCAGATATTAAAAAGTGCTAATCAAGCCGAGAGAAGTTAAATTCTCAAAAAACCCCAAGTGACCTGCTTAATGAATTTGTGTGAATTAATGGCAGAATGGGTATGGTAAAGGGTCAAAGGTTAATTAAAGCAACAAAAGATGTTTGTCTATATTTCTGAGATGAGGTATTATGTACATTATTTACATTATTCGGACTATTGTCCTCATCTTTGTCGCCATATTTATCAAAACGTTTCGGCAGTTATATGCTCCAGCCTTCTTCAGGTGGTTGGAATGTCGAACTAAACCCTTTATTTTGCTCACTAGGGTAGACTGTTCTAGTTCCATGTTTAATGGATGTCAGTTATCAGTTATCTTCTGTTAATTCCCCTCTGAAAGTTCTCCACTGCCATAACCGGGTATTGAACTCACACTGTTTTGGGTCCTGTCACTGGATCTACCCAACACCTTTATCCACTGTGCCATGTGTCCTCAAGGGCTAGAACAATGTACCCCAGTGAGTGAAATAAAGGGTTCAGGTTGACATTCCAACCACCAAGGCAGGAGTGTACAACGGCCAAAACGTTGTAATAAATATGGCGACAAAGATGAGGACAGTAGTCAGAATAATGTAAATAATAAACAAAAGACATTGTGGAGAGCCATGTTTTGCTTACATCATGAATGGCCTTGTCATATAAACTAGTATAGAGTAGGTCCTCCATTTGCTAGTTTCAATGCTTGTATTTGATTTTTCATGGATTTGATCAAGTTATCAGCAAAATCATCTGATCCATATTTTGCCAAACCTTTAACAATGTTTCTTTAAGGATTGCCACTGATTTGATTTTGGTTTCACGCTCTCAAAGTCTTCGGTCAAAAGTGCCCCAAACGTGCCCTATTGGATTCAACTCAGGATTTTGGGCTACCCATGGCAGTGACATGATTCATTGCGATTCCTTCCAGGCCTTTTGCTACTTTGATCGTATGACATGGCACTCCATCTTCTTGAAAAAGGTAGACATTCTTGTCAATCTGATTGGTTTCAAATAGTGGGAGTAGTTCTTTCTCTAATATTTGACAGTATTTTGGACCATTCAACCACTTGTCAACAAGAATCAGCTCAGATTTCCCTTCAAACCAGACAGTGCCTCACACCATTACTCCAATCCCTCCATGTTTCACGGTCGCCTGCTGTGATTCAGTGTTCCAAGTCTCATTCTGATTTCTCCAAACATAAACCTTTCTCAAATTCGAATATTGGCAGAATTTATTTTCATCTGACCAAATTACAGACTGCCAAAATTCATAATCTTTGCTCTTGAATTCTCTCGCCCAGTCCATACCCCTATTCCTGTTAACCTCTGAAATCAAGGGCTTCTTTCTTGTAACTCTTCTTTGATAGCCTAGCTCTTTCAGAGTCTTTCTCACCACATATGGCAACATTTCCATACTGTTGGCGACATCTTTGATGCTCTGACGATGTTTTCTGATGACTTTCTTATTCAGTACCCTTTTCGTTGGCTCAGACATGATGCTTGGTCTTACTGAACATTGTTCCACATGACAATGGTCTTCTTCATTAAATTTTTTGACAATATTATTAACCATTTGATGATTAACCTGGAAAAACCTAATTTCTCTATTTGACTTGCCACTCGGATGCCATCCTATTATTTGCCGTTGTTGAAATTCACTCATTTCTTTACTTCCACGAACTTTCATTGCAAAATATAAATCAACTATCGTTCATAGATGAGTAGCTTGATACTAACATGTTAAAAAAATAAAAAAGACTTTATTAAACAAGCCAAAATTGCTGTAATCAAGGGTAGCTAAAAACTTATCATAGTGCCCAATATTTAAATAAGAATTTGGTCTTAAGGGATGGTAAAACATGGGTAAACAGGAATTAAATCTCGTAATATTAGGAACAAAAGTTAAATCTCGTAATATTGGACTTATTGCCTTAAATCTGACAATATTAGGACATAAAGAAGTCAAATCCCGGAAAGATTTTGACATATACTAAATCTCGTAATATTAGCCTTATAAGTTAAATCTCAAATTTTAACAAAAGTGTTTGTTAAATTCAAATACTAGCACTTACCATAAATTTCGTATATATTATGACATATCATCCCCAAATCACCCTAAAAAATTAGGACATCTCATGTTAAATCATTCTAAAAAAAAAAAAAATTAAATCTCGTAATATTAGGACTTGTCGGTTTTTACTCCTTTTATTGTGTGTTACTTATTTAAATAATAACCAATCACTATCTATAAAAAGAAGGAGGTTATGTGTGTGTGATTATAAAAAATGCATAAAATCCGCAATTTTTGACGGATTTGGCATAAAATTTAAATAAATTGCCTATTTAGCGAATAATTCCATATCAATGAAATGCATTTATCCATTCAATCGATAGTGGAAAAAAGCGTTTTTGAGTTATGATTGTTTTCATGTAATTTGAATGTAATTTTATCATACTGTTATTAGCAGTATTTTATCTTGCTGATGAAGCATTTTTCTATGGCCATTAGTGAGAGCCAACAGGTTGTTTGTAACTGTTTAGATATAGGAAAAGAGCATGAAGAAGAAAAAATTCACAAAAGATTTCGTCAAAAAATGGAAAAATTTAAATCAATGGTTTTTTACTTTATGGCTCATTCGCTTGGAAAAAAACATGATATACAGGGTGATTCCGCAGAACAGGATTCGGTTTTAAAATATTTATATATTTATTTTTTTTCATTCGGTTTTTCCAAGAAATGGATATCTTTTTTAAAGCTGATCGTTTTGTGTTCATTTTGTTTAAAATCTTTTTCCGTAACAGATTTAATGTTTAGTATAGAGCTTAGAAAAAATTCGCCCAGGATATCGGCATCAAGTGATTTCACGAGCAACATCAGCACGGAAAAGATGACCTTCACCTTTCAAAGGCTTCCAAAGAAGGGCAAAAATATTTTAAGTCAAGTGATAGCAATTGCTGTATGAAAGTAAAAAAAAGTTTGGGTGTTAAGTCAGGACTCAATGCTGCTAGTTCGTAAAAAAAATGTAAATTTTCAATCACCCTTGAAATTTAGTTTAAATACTTCTAAAATCTATTTAAAAATGGTTTCAAATTCTGGGGAATTTTCGTCGTGATGTCATCCTGTTACCAACGCAAACATTGTTCTGTCCGACATCAGATGAGGTCCGCAGACACAGATGTTCATTTGTTCGTCCGTCGCCAACTGTATGCATATATAAACATATGTGGACAAGGAAACCCTGGTATGTATGCATATGGGGGGTGTTGTCATTATCTATATTTTAAATCATCTTGAAAACAAAGATTGGATTTTTAGATGAAAATTTTTTTTTGAATAAAACATGCCAAAAATCAGAAAATTTTTCTTAAATCTTTTTTTCCTGTCAAAATGTTTTATAAATTTAAAAACTCACTCAAACAAGTGTGTGTGTGTGTGTGTCTAAATGCTCTAATCTGTTTGAAAAGTATTCCCATTAAGTTTGAAAAATGAGATACCATTGTTCACATCTTTGTCATTTTTTTTTAACCGAAACATTTATTTAGTCCACATGGGTTGATTGTTCTAGTTTGGGACTGCTGCCTTTTCTGGACATCTCATTTTCAGTTATCTTTCACATTTATGGAAATAACTGATCCAAGATTTTGTTTACATCTGCTGTATAAAGGTCTGAACTGGTGGCACTTTGGATGAACTCATCTGGATTTGACATGGAAATCAACGCATTTATCCCTAGAGAGATGTGTCTAGAACAATCTACCCCTAAGACTAAATAAAGTGTTCAATTCAATTCAAATTTGGACATATATTTCCAGATGAAGGCCAAGGGTACAACAATAAAGATGAATGATAACAAGGTCCAAAAAATGTAAATACTGTAAATAGTATGAAATTTGATATACAACTATATTTTTTTTTTTTTTTTTTTATCTGATCAGTAACATGGATAAGTATAAAGTATGATCAACATTTTAATAAGTTCTGAGGATTCAAATGAAAAATTATTGGTCATCTTTCTATATCACTTGATTGATGTTAAAGAGTTCCACTGTATTTGAGAATATCTACTCTATATTCATATAATTTACTTTCTTTATTATTAAGTTTTCCCGACGACCACTGTAGTTGTTCAAGGGCATTGAACTGTTAAATAGTTCAGAGATCGTAACGAATACCAGGTACTGGTCATTTAGATTTTTGTTGGTGTACTGGATAATTGATCGAATTGGATTCTTATATTATTTGGGTATGGTCTTATCCAGATCCTTTTTCTCCCAGTTTTGGGTTAAATAGTAAGACTTGTATCACAAAATTATTATTGAAAAATCCAAACTATTTTCTGAATTTAAATAACCAGCAAAGTCTTAATGAACCATTAGACTTATCAGTCAATCAAATCATGGACACATGACACAGTGGATAAAGGCATTAGTTAAATCCAGTGACAGGACACAAAGAGTGTGAATTCAATAACCGGTTAAGGCAGTGGAGAACTTTTGAGAAGAGAATTAACAGGAGATAACTGATAACTGATATCCATTATACATGTCACGTTGAACTAGAACAGTCTAACCCCAGTGAGCGAAATAAAAGGGTTTAGTTTAACATTCCAACCACAACATTGTAATAAATATGGCGAGTCAAGATGAGGACAATAATCTGAATAATGTAAATAATCTAAAAATTATTTTATATATGCATTATCGTTATCACTGAAACCAAAAATCGTATTTGATATAATTTTTTTCTATCTTCCCTGAAATAAATTCATCTATCTGAAGTAATAGGCGGAGGTAACATATGTGCTAACATATAAAGTAACAAGGAATAAACAGAATAATATTCTGTATCTAGTGAAGTTGCATACTATAAGAGACAAAAATATTTTGTTTTTTATTTCCTTAGAGATATGTACTTTTATGTCGATTTTTTCAGAAATATTTTTCTACTTTCTAAACTAAACCCACAATTCAGTCTTTTCGACTTGTAAACTTAAAGCTAGTTTGTTTGTGGACATCTTTATAACTTCAGACATTGCCATAGATTGGCGAAATATTAAGAAATTACAGAACTCAACGAGAAACATTGGTTGATTGTACTCAGCTAATTTCTTTATCAATCTGTATATTTATTGAAATAAGAGAAAAGAGTCAGGTTATTCGCTGTCTATTTTATTAAAAATCAAAGGTTTCACCAATCATCTGATACTGATTATAGGACCGTTGAGGGTAAGAGTATTGATATCTGGCAAACATAACCGATGTTGAAAATCACATTTAGGAAGTAGAGACATCATTATTATTATTTATGAGGAATATAAAATGGTAAATCAAACCAAACTAAAAAAAATTTTTACAAATATCACGACATTATTGTCCATTTTACCCGATCAAAATCCCCGATAACAATCGTACAATTATAACTCTACGTATATTGAAAGATCAAAATGTGTCTTTCCATCTTTATAAATAGCATTTTTGTCAAAATAATAAGTGAACAGATTTAAATATTTTGTCGAACTTTATCAAAATGCGGAGCAGTATACTTATGTATCAATATTTCACTTCAGCATAAAAGATTTAAGTATTTGGTGTTTGTAATTTTATTTTTTTATAATTAATAACATGTACTTATGGGATAGGCATTTTATGGAGTCAATTTTTCGCGGTAGAGGAATCGGAGAGCCGAAGTCGAAATCAATAAAAGTCTGTTATCTTCACTTTGGTGTATATAGCCTTAAAAAGTGGTATAAATCCATTTTCTACCCCGAGCTATGGATAAATAATAGGACAGACTAGATCCTATAGTCTTGGAGGGGACTAGGTCTGGGCGAATAACGATGTGACGTCGTCCCCCCTGGTCGCAGCGTCGACTCTGTCGTTCGATCTCGTTCGCGGCTCCAGTTGTGACGTCACGTGGCTGCCCACGGGTCTGATATCCTGGTCACGGACAGCACCAGTTGTGACGTCTTTGCCGCGGCGTCAGCTGTTCGCTCCTCCTGCTCCAAGTGTGACGTTCCAACCCTTTGGCTAGATGATTACCAGCCTCGCCGTTTTCCCAACTCGCTTCCAATGCCTGGTTACTAGGGTAACTGCACTGATCTCCGGTCTGCCTACCCACGTTGTGATTAGATCTTAGACAGACGGGATCAAACAGGGATTGGGGCCGTATGCAAGCTGAGTTCGACGGGGTGGTAAAACACAAATAAAAGAAAAAAAAACTCACGAGGCAAAAAATTACTGATAAAAAGGGTAACAACCTTTTATATCTAATTGTTCGTTACATAAAAAAAATTTTCCTACTTCCCAACCCGTTTTGTGGACTGTGGCACCAAGCTTCTACCATACAACCTAAAGACTTCGAGTTGCCTACTCTCTAGAAATTTGCATGTCGGGGTGTGGTTTGGTTTCGACACTGGGCGCTGATCTCTACTAGTCGTTCACGGCTGATTCTTCTCTTCGGCTTGAGTTGACGAGCTTATTCACTTCGGCTTGAGTTGGACGAATTTCTTCACTTCGATTTGGGTTGGACGAATTTCTTCACTTCAATTTGGGTTGGACGAATTTCTTCACTTCGATTTGGGTTTGATTTCAACTTCTTCTAGGCGCAACTGCAATAACTTCTTCTTCGTCCGCCCTGCAACTCTTCTCGCCAATGTCCGAACTCTTCTCTCTGCCGTCTGGGGCTGAACTCTTCTCTCTGCCGTCCGGGGCTGAACTCTTCTCTCTGCCGTCCGGGGCTGAACTTTAACTTCTCATCGACTTTCGGGCTGCAGCTCCAACTCTTCTTAGGCTTTCGGGCAATCTTCTTCACTTCGACTTGGGCTGGGCGAATTTCTTCCTCCGGGTTCTCTTGCCCGCAAAGGGGCGAATAAACCGGGCCCGACGCCCGCGTTCAAGCTCCCTCTGTCCGCGGTCCAGCTGCAACTCATTTCTGTCGACTGGGGTCCTGCTTTTATTGACGCCGCAACAAACTGGGGTGGGTCTGTCGGCGCCAGGGTTTTCTTGATAATTCCAAAAGTCGCATTATTTTTGATTTCCCATTATCGCTATTACTTTCACCCCTACTTCCTCACAGTGCCTCTTTGGGGGAGGCGCACAACCATCTCCCTGGTCTCTCGTATGTCAGGTGACCGCTTTCGACCAATGGGGTGGTCGAGCGTCCTTCCTCTTTCCTCGCACATCACGTGACCGCTCTCGGCTCCTCTTCTTCCTCTTTCCTCGCACATCACGTGACCGCTTTCGGCTAATGAGATTCTGGTCCATCGCGTCTCCTCCTTCGTGCCGTCTCCAATCGGGCGTGGTTAATCCGGGGCTTTGTTCTGGGAAGAAAACCTTGCTAAAAAAACAAAATCCAATTTGGCCTTTTTTCGCACGAAAAAAAATGACAATCTCGGCTTTTCTCACATTTGGCCTTTGTCAAAACAGCCTGCCGCTAATTAGATGTGACTTCAGGAAGAATTTTCTCGTCCTGCCTGCGCCCTCTGTGAGCTAAAACAATTGTTTTTCATTTCTTTCTTTCGCTCCGGCCTGTTAATAGAATCTTAATTATCTGAATTGAAAATATCTCCACTCATCATCGTGGGGATTCTTATCTTCAACTCTAGAGTGGTCAGAATTTGTATACAATTCCAGCGGTCACCTCTCATCTCAATGACACCCTTTTCGATTGTCATTATTAATATTTCGTTTTCCATTGTTCTAAAAATCTTATTCCGTCAACCAAATTGATAATGAACTCCCATACTCCGCGGACAAAAGTAGGTCAGATGTTCTGACCGATATCTGGTTTTATCAATCGTACGTGTGTCCATCCGCTTGTATCATGTCTTTTCCTTTCTTTCTTTTTATCTAAACTCTATTCTTTCAAATAACAATTTCTATTGTTCGTGAATTTCGGTCAACATGTTGGCCTAGATATCTTTCTGACATCTGTTTTTTGTTAATGACCTGGTTTTGTTTATCTATTTCTCCTTCTCCTTTTCTTTCTTTCCTTCTCTTTTTTTCTTCCTTCTTCCTTCGGATCGCCTAAATACAATTAGAGAATTATTCTCAAAACTCAATTATTCTTCGTCTAAATAACTAACAACCTGGTTAATAAACCGAATAAAAAAAATTAAATCATATTTCTATGAATATTTCTAATAATTTAAGGTGCCACAATACAAAATGTCTACATTGTTCAATGTTTAAATATTAAACGTCGCTTTGGCTTTTAAGTCATCTCACACACAATGCAAATGATTTTTTAAAATTTAAGCACTGTAAAGATCTTTTTACAGTTGAAATTGCTAGATGCAACCATAAGTTTTATCCAAACAATTTATTCTGGCTTCTTGATCCACAGCCAACTTTGATGTTCAAAAATTTGAATCCAATGTCAATCATTATTTTAATTCTTCTATTGTTCTCTCTTATTAATAGTGTTTTTTTTCTTATATTCTCTAATGCAATTAGTAACTCCTTGCATCTTAGTGACTTTATTGCCTTATTTGGGTGGATTATTACATACATAGATGCATGCAAAGTCACATGCAGACAATGTGTGATAAAGAATCGGTTCTTCTTTTATAAGAAAGATTTGGTGCCTGGCATTTGGCCAATGAAGAATCCTTGCAAACATTTTGGCAACAGCATGTGTTTGCCACGTTAGAAGAAAACAAAATCTGAATTTCATTAAAAGCTTCAGTTAAATTTCTCATTCCTGCTGAAGTTAGCAAAATTGTGTATATGCTTGCAGGGTGGGGATGAAAAGCTGGAGAAACTTTTTTTTTTTTTTTTTTTTTTTCCCCATCAGAATTTAATAATCTTAGTTTGACGCAAGGCCACAAGTGGGAAATATCCAGTGAGCCTAAAACTCACTTTGTCTTCAGGACATCAGAGGAGGATGTGTGGATAGGGGTTCAGGAGAATGAATCATAGTTCAAATGTCATGACATTCATTTATTTGCAAATATCTTTGGGATAGGTATTAATCTCTCTTCTCCCTAGCTATGGGTTAAATAGAACTTGTTAAAGAAAATCATTTTTATTCTCAAAAAAATTGTTGATACAATATTTCCTCACAAAAAAAAAAAAATTATTCTTACAATCCAAAAATATGACTAGGACCCACCATCCCACTTACATTTTAGTAAACCGACCACATTACCTCTGTATTTCATTGGCAAGAAGTAAGTTTCATTCGAACAGCTTCTTCCTGCAAACCACTGCCCTATGGAACAGACTCCCAAGAGGATGTTTCCCCAATCACTACAATCTTAACCTGTTCAAGTCTAGAGTTAACTGTTATCTTCCCCAGGTGCTGTAAGCTTGGACATGCAGGTGGTGTAACAGATAATAGCTCAGAATTTTTAATCTGAGAGCAGAATTCCAATTCCAGTTGAGTTACATTCACTTACATGCAAATACCCTTGGGAAAGGCATGAATTCATCTCTTCTCCCCACCAGTATGGGTTAATTAGTAAGACTTGTATCATGAAACCATTATTATCTCCCCCAAAATTCTTACAATCTAAAAATATTTTCTGGCTTTAAATAACCTGATCAATCAAACACTGATTAGCTACACAGGCATGTCTTTTAGACTTATTTATATTCTCTAGAATATATACATGTATAGAAATAACCATGGCCTCAAAGTGAGGATCAGTGTCTGTATTGATTGTAATATAGAATTGATTCCCCACTTTATATCCACATTATAACGTTATAATTTCTTTTTTTGTTTATCACATTCTGATCTTCTCCCCCATTTATGGATTAATTAGTAAGACTTGTCACTAAACCATTATTATCTCAAAAAATTCTTATAATCTAAAAATATTTTCTGGCTTTAAATAACCTGCAAAGGGTTGATAAACCATTGAAAATCAATGAATCAATGAAATCCTGATTAGCTACATAGATTTACATTCTCTGGAATAGAAATGCATAGAAACTACCGTGGCCATAAAGTGAGGGATCAGTTTATATATTGATTGTAATATAGAATTGATCCCCAATTTATATTCACATTATAATTATAGGTTTGAGTCCACTTTTCTCTCCCCCACCAGCTATGGGTTAATTACTAAGACTTTTTTCATAGTACAAGGCCACAAATGCACAGTACCCAACAAAGATTTCTCATGACAGTAATTTTCTGAAAGTTATTTGAATAAAGATTTTGTTCTATTTCTTTGTTCCTAATAAAGTGATAAGACATTACAGAAATAATATTTATTGTAGAAATAATATTTAAAGGTGACCATAAAATTCAATGTCAAGTCCCTTCCTATTTACAAAATTTATAACTTGCATAGTACCCATAAAAAAAATGACAGGATTATTTTCCTATGGATCAGAGTAGTATCTATAGATTCTGGACAAAGTGTTACGCACAAACACACACATTTTATTTGTGGATATTTTATACATTATTGATGCATAAATAAGTCAATCATGCAGTAAATAGTTTCTCCTTAAAGAAAATAATTAATTTTGATGGGTACTATGCAATAAATGATTTTTCTTTAAAGAAACAAATTTTAACATTAGGCTACATACAGCAGCAAGCCTTCTGGAGGTTTTAAGGAGTGTGGAACCACCTCTTAACTGCTGTTATTCCCAGATCCACTCTGACTTGGGGGTGGTAGCACCCATTAAGGTCCTAGCTATGGGCAAGTAGTGATCCACCCTCATTCTCGCAAAAAAAGAAACACTATGAAAGTATAAAAGTAGATTTTTTTATAGTAAAAATAAGAGCAATACTTTTTTACTATAAAGGATCAAGAATCCATTTTTTTTCTATAAAGAAGGATCAAGAATCCATTTTTTTTCTATAAAGAAGGATCAAGAATCCATTTTTTTTTTCTATAAAGAAGGATCAAGAATCCATTTTTTTTCTATAAAGAAGGATCAAGAATCATAAAGAAGGATCAAGAATCCATTTTTTTTTAAAGAAGGATCAAGAATCCATTTTTTTTATAAAAAGAGGATCAAGAATCCTTTTTTTTTTTCTAAAAAAAATCAAGGGATCATCCTTTTTTTCTTAAAATCCAAGGAAAAATTTTTTTCTATAAAGAAGGATCAAGAATCCCTTTTTTCTATAAAGAAGGATCAAGAATCCTTTTTTTCTATAAAGAAATTCAATCAAATTTAGAATCCTTTTTTTTAGAAGGATAAATTTTTTTTCTATAAAGAAGGATCAAGAATCCCTTTTTTTTCTATAAAGTAGGATCAAGAATCCATTTTTTTTTCCTATAAATGAGCAAGAATCCATTTTTAAAGCAAAATAACCAACTATACATTTTATCTATAGTTGAAAGTATACCATCGTTTTCAAAATATAGTTGACAACATAAAATTGTGTTCAGATTATTTAGATTAACCGATAGAAGTGTTGATGTGCCACTAAATAAAACCAACCAACCAACAAGTAATCTCGTCATTTTTTTATATGTACAATAAATAGATTCTCCTTAACACATTGACTACCAGCCACAAGATAACTCATGTTTGGCAGTTTTTATTATGCCAAAGACTACAATTTGTCTCAATTTGTGTTTGGCACTTTCTGATGCATTTTCATCTGCAGTTGCCAACAATGGGGTTTATTTGTAGTGATACTTTTAGTGCAAAAGCAATGTAAAGACATCAGTTGAAACAATGAATCGACTTGTAAAATTTTTTTTATTGCCTCAGTTGGCTAGTATGAAGTTAGTGCTTGAAGTCAGATTTTTTAATTAATTTCTGGCAATCAACATGTTAATAAGATTCATCTGGACATAAAATGAAGGATTGTTTTTCTATTGTAATAAAGTGATCCTTCTTAGGAGTTTTTCCAAATATATGTAATCATTCTATCAGTATGGACAATTTCCTATTAATTTTTTACAGCAGTGGTAAACTAGTATTAATATAAAATCTTACTGGATATAAAGTCGAGGTTTAGTTTTCTATAGTTTTTAAGTAATAAACCAATCCCCGTATAATTACTACATATTAATATAATTGAGAAAATGCATTTAAAGACTTGTATGTTGAAACCTAAATAATAGTAAGGAGTTAAAATTTCTTGTCATTTTTGATAGCATAAGTAAACTATTATGAGATTCTACCGGGCATAAAGTAGGGGATCGGTTTTTTGTTGTTATTAAGTAATAAACTGATCCCCCAGATTAAATTACTACATAATAATAGATGACATGTGTCAACTAGTATTAATGAGATTCTACTGGAAATAAAGTGGGGGATCGATTTTCATGATTATTTTATTGTTTTATTATTTATGTATTATTTTCATTATTATCATTTTGTTTTGTTTTATTATGTCTTTATTTTTTATTTTTAGTATTTTTTTATTAATCTTTATTCTTCATATTATTAACACAACGTTGACTACCAACCACTACTACAAGTTATTTCATGCTTGACATTTTCCAATACATTTTCATCCGTAGTACCAACAATGAATTTATTTGCAGTGGTACTGTTAGTGTGAAAAGAATGTCAAAACTTCAGTTGAAGCTATAAATCAACTGAAAACATTTTTATTGCCTAAGCTGGCAATTTTGAAGTTGGCATTTGTCGTCAGATTTCATAATTGACCTCTTGCAGTCAAACATGTTAATACGATAACAAGTTAGGGTTAAGTAAGATTCTATTTAAAAATAAAATAAAATCTCCAGTTTTAATTATTTTTCATAGAGAATAGAACAAGAACATCTTAGCAAATTACTTTGTTACATTTCCTGCACAAGTAATTTAGAATTTGAATTGTTACATCATATCTGTCCTCTTATATGGCAGTGAATGCTGGACATCTCCTCAAACAAAAGGAACAGACTTGAGGCAATAGAAATGTTGTTGGATGAAAGACATAAAAATACTCCTACATCAAGAGGAGTAGCAGCAGGAGCTTTTGTTGAAAACAGTTAATCATTCACAGCTAAACATTTTCTGACCTAGTTTCTATTTTATATTATGTTTCTCTCTACCAAAAGGTAATAAACTTGTTGTTAAAACAATTTTTCTACTGTTGTTTTTGATAACTCGGTTACATAGAGAAAATGAAAAAAAAAAAAAGAAGGAAACTTAACATCAGGAAGAGACGGTTGAAATTTCCGTAGCACGTTAGGAGAAAGGACTGAGTTAATTTGACCTACTATAAGAAAATCTGGAAAGTTTTTTTTTAACAGAGAATGGAAAGTGTGACACTAGCTATTCCAATGCACCTTTGGATTTCAAAGTTGCTTTGCAAAAGTTAAGCAAAGTATTAAGAAACAGAAAAACTTCATTAGTACTCTTTTCTTTGTTTCTAAACTGCTACATGATATCTGGTCTCTTATATGGCATGAGTGCTGGAGAATCTTCACAAAGATAAAGAGACTTAAAGCAACAAAAACCTGATTCTGCAGAGTTGAAATTTTGGGGGCAACTAATGAGGAAAGAGTGCTTGGAAAATCTGATACTCACAGGGCAGATTGAGGGACAGAGGAAAACAATGCATAACATAGGTGATGAACTTAAGTAAATCGTTGGCAGGACAGGGTTTGAAAGAAATAACAAAAAGACAAAATTCATTAAGGACAGGAAATTGTGGAGAGCTATGATCGTTTACATCCTGAGGGGACACTGCATATCTGGTACGTAATACAACCTACCAACTTACTAACAATTAAAAAGAATTTATCTAAAATTAATATATAATTTATCACAACTACACTATTTACATTATTCAGACTATTGTCCTCATCTTTGTCGCCATATTTATTACGCTTCTGCCGTTGTACGCTCCAGCCTTCTTCAGGTGGTTGGAATGTTGAACTGAACCCTCTATTTCGCTCACTCGGGTAGTTCCGCGTGCCATGTCTAATGGATGTCAGTTATCAGTTATCTCTTGTTAATTCCCCTCTCCAGGTATTCTCCTTAACCAGGTAATATTAAAAATATATTAAAATATTATTTAAAATATATGAGTAATTAATAAATAAAAAAAATGTACAGATTTATTCAATGAAATCCCAGGGGTTGTTGCTGTTGAAGAGGTTGATACTGTTAATCCTTCCTTTATATATAATCCTTTATAGAATTTATATAGAAAATTAATTTTATTATTATCATCTTATTTTTTTAATATTTTATATTAATTAATTTATATTAATAGTTTATTAATATTTAAAATTAAATTTATTTATTATTAATATATTAAATTAATTTATATAATAAATTATAATCTTTTATGAAATTTTTCTTTTTAAGACTTCGGTAAATCGAATTGAGTTCTCTCAGTCACTGTGTGTTTATCTAAAAATAAATACACTTAAATTCACCTTCATCCCTGCTGTGCGCCAACGGCTTAGTGGTAGAATCCCCGACTGACACCAATTTACTGTGGAAATTCCAATTCTCAATTGTAATGACTGTTCTGAAGTGAAATTACTCTATGGACCACTAACATATTACCGTGGACCCAAAATTTGCTACTTTTTGTGTGAACCCCTGGTAATGTTCCATGGACCCCAGTTGAGAATCACAGGTATAAACCTTTATGACTTAAAGAATGCAGTTTTGATTAAAAAAGCAATTAATTTATTAAGGTGAAAATGTATAGAAAGTGCACTAATTTCTTAATCTTGTTACTATGTGGGATAATTAAAAGCAGTTATATTAATGAAAAGACTAAGATCAGCAGGTGTCATAATTTAAATTTAAAGTGGACATGAACTGTAATGTGCATTTGCTACATTTTTCCCAACACACCTTCCTCCTTCATAAGATTTATTCTATCATTAAAATTTTTTTTATTTTCTTTCCTCAATAGGAGCAGATAGGTTTGCCTATTGTCCAGTTTACACTCCTCCCGCATCTTTTGAACAGGAGTAGAGATTTATCCCTTGTTTCCTGTTTAGGATTGGGTTTCTGGCCCCTTCTAAAGTCTTTTCATTCTCTTTCACTCTCAGTATTCCCCTTGTGTCTTAGTGACATTATCACCTTGCTTGGGATGAATTGATAAAAAAAAGCTTAGTGGTCTGAATTTCTTTCCAGGAATGAAATGTCGCTAAAAAGTTTTTTTTTTTTTTTTTTTTTTTTTCTATAAAATTGTTTCCTTAATGGTATATCAACACCTTATAGCTCATTTGATTTTCTTGGGGGCTTTGAAGCAATAAAAATATGATACATGTTATTTTGCTTTCACAATTGAATACATGGTAGATGATACTCAGCTTTTGTGTATATACATGTTTGTGTGGACATAATTACTAGAGGTGGTAATATGTATGTTTTATGTTGTAGTTTTGTTGAAGTTATATTTTGGAATACAGTTTGATTTCTTTAAGAAATTGTAGGATATTATATGGATTAATGTCATGAGTTTTTTCATGTTTGCTTGATTGATTTTGTTTAGTGACATAAATTTTTATGGTTTATTTAATGCTGAAATCAAAATAT